>VZTZ01008489.1:261370-439084 GCA_013400955.1 Drymodes brunneopygia | reverse complement strand
AGTCAACCCAGGACAAACAGTCAGTTCTGCAAAATGACTTTGAAAAGAAAATAAAACTCACAAAAATATTAAAATACTTAAAATCCTGTGTAAGACAAATATTTGCACTGCAGAAACTTATTAAATAGATAGATCCATCTATCTAAAGCACTAATATTTGCTTTTACATAGTAGTACTCTAGCACTTTAGAGATCTGGAAAAAAACATGTTGGCGGCAAAATGCATGGCCTTGCTTGTACTACAGAAAGTAATGCCTCTATTTTCAGACACCAAATGAGAGACAATCCTCTGTTTTGCTTTTTAACATCAGTGCATATGGAGTTCACTTGATATGGGAGTACTCAGACCTGGATAAAATTCTGATTCGTTCTTACTTTGCTTTCACAAAATGTAATTAACAGAAACAGAGTTTTTCAAGCTTTTCTTTTCTAAGACATTTCATACTGCCTCTCAAAGAAAGCTCCATGTTTTTCTCTTTTTAGAGTCCTTTCAGATAAAGGTTTACTTGTTAAGATATTAAAATAAACAGTACAAATTTCAGCCTGAGAAGTTGCTGTGGGTGCCAGAACTACAGCTGTGGCCACAGGATGACCAGATATCTAGGGAAGAAAAGAGGACAACTCTGTCTTCTTAGTGGGATTGCAGGACTGGCACTATACCAGCGCTCAGCCAAAGCGATGCATGACCAGAATAAAAACCACTGCCATTTTAGGCACTCCTCTTCTCCCAGAATAGCCTGTTAAAGTCTAATGGCACAGAGTGGCTGAGGAGTAACGCAAACTGAATTGGTCCTGACGCACATGCAAATCATCACTGCTGGGTTAAGGGATAGCCCTCCTAAACCTCTTCTCATGTGGGTAAGTCCCTCATCCCTTGGATAATCCCATTAACTTCCTCAAAGATCTAAATTCCCAGACAGTCAAAGAGCCCAGAACGTTTATACCTGTAGTCATTTTTCAAGTTGGGAATTGGAGAAAGATCATATGGGTTTTTAGGGAATGCGGGTCATCAGGCAGAGAGCAGCCTCTGTACTGGAAATCTGGATTATGACAGTTCTCTCAAAGTTAATGGTGGCTGTCTTTGACCTGAATTAAGTCCGTTTGGCAAATACTGTATTTGACTCAATGTCTGCAAGGTCAGAAATGAGGAAACACCTTGTGCTGTGAGAGCCTCATCAGTTTTTATTGCAGAGTTCATAGTTCTCTGTTGTCTCAGATAGATGTAACTTTTGGCCAAGTCAGAAACTCCAGTTCTCACGTGTATGCTCAGCTTTATCTAGAGTACAGAAGAAGTTCTCATAAACTTTTCAACAAAACCAAACTAAATTTTAAATATGTAACAAACCAGCTGAGTTTTGGGTTGTTTGGAAAGTAAAAACCTCAAATCTGGAAGTATTTTATATGAAACATGCAGATCTGTTTTAAAACAAACATTGCAATAAATTCAACACTGAAGTAGTTGGGCAACTTAATAGACCTAACTTCCTCCTCTATTAAATGAACTGCTTACATGGAACAATTAGTCTGAGACTGCAAACAAAACTAAAAGAAGGCCAAAATTACTTTTTCCTTTCCCTGCTTTTTCAAAGCATTGCTTGTGAGTTTTACTGAAATCCATAGGAACGTACAAAACTGTTCCAATGCTCCCCACCACCTTTTTGTCTTCCCTTCTGCAAATTGATTTGCTATTTTATTATTTGCCTCTTAATGTCACAAGGACATTAATTAAGGCTTTAGGCTTCCCTGCTTGCCAGGTTTAACAAACATGCAGAGAGACTAGAAGCTCATTAGCTCAAAGTGGCACATTTTACTACTTAGAGCCAAGTTTCAGGCTGATCCATTTGAAAACACCATAAAAAGTGCCATTTTGCATTGGAAATCTGAACACTTGGTCTTTTTTCTATATACTACAGAGTTGAGTCCTGTTCTTTGTCAGCTTCTGTCTTAACTCTTAATTTTAAAATTATCAGACAAGCTCCATATGACTTCAAGGCAACAAACATAATTTATTTGTGGTTTGATCCCAGAAACCTCATTCAGTTAAAGCTCCTACTGTTCCCTGGGAGATTTTGCCAAGTAAGGATTCAGGACAGAGTGTGAGAATCTTCTCAAGGCAGAAGGCTGAGCAGTCTTCATAGGGCAAGTAGTGGTCACCAACAGAGCTGGCTGAGAATGAATTCACTAAAGGGTGTCTTGCCATCATCCACATGCCCAAGTTTCAAAATGAAAGGAAGATCCAAAGTGGCACTCACAATCAGAAAAGTCAGCATAAACCGCCTGGATCAGGATGTTAGACTGACACCAGGAGCCCTGGATTCAGTAATGGAGACCATGGGTTCTTGCTGCTCCCCTGCTACACACACTTCAGTGTGACTTTGTGCAAGCCAAAAACTCTGGCTATTGGCAAGTTTTTTCTTGACAAATTAATTATACCTCTTTCATCCTAATGTAGAAAGGCCCTACAGTGTTGCTATCACTGGAGGCAGCATGTCTTCAGTCCATGGTTTAATTGCCTTTTGTGTAAGCAAAGCAGCAAAGAAAATTTAGAGGTAGATCAGCAACTTCTTTTGCAATGACTTTTTTGGTGCCTCCAAGGCAGCATTTGTCCAGCATTTTCCTCTTGGCATAACAGTGCAGTTTAGAATCCAGATCAGAGGGGTTGAGTGTCTGAAGTTGTTTTAATTGCAGAAGTATACTGACAGTGTCAAAATGAGAACTGTGAGATAATTCAGTCTTAATAAAAAGTCACACATTTCAGTAAGAGCATAAATATTTTGACTGTAGTTGGAATCATTTCTTTTGGAACAGATAGAAACCATACCAGTGTGCAGAACAGCAGTGACCTATCACAAGTGATTCTTTGCTTCCATAAATTAACCCCCCTTTTCCTTTCTCCACTACAAATATTATCTGAGTGATTCTAAAATCCCAACAGTTAATTCCACTTGACAAACAACTCTAAGAAGTCATGACAAAACTGTGGTAATGTAGCCTTACCAACTGACATGATAGTCTAGCTGGGATGTTTCTGAAATAGTATTTAAGTGTTTTGGTCAGGAGATGTGCAATAAATGTCCAAAAGAAGCAGTTTCAGCAGGCTATTTATTATTTGAACTATGTGAGGTGTGCATTAGCAAGACAGCAGACCCAAGAGGCCTTTCTGATTAATTGTTCAACACTGATAGATAACCAATGCTGGGAATATAAGGCACCAGCTCATCTCTAAAATAACACAAGACAACAGCCTAAAGCTCAAAAGTATTTTATCATTCCCAAGTGAATTTCTTCAGTTCAGCATGCTGTCCTCTAAACCTGCCTTGTTGCAGGTTAGACACCGATGTAAAGTGTGCCACATAAACAGCCAGAGAAAATAATCTGGAAATGACCAGCTGCCTTTTCTTGTGTACACTCCAGTGGCACTCAGAGATTCTCAAGAAGTGAAATCACAGAGCAGCAGTCTTCTTGCTCTGGTGTGGGGGAGCCCTAGGCAGTTTATCTTTCAACTCCCCAGTTTGCTTGTGGAAAAGCCAGAAGCACTGGAGATCGTTGTCCCCTCTCGACAGAGGATGCCTTCAGTACAGCTGCTGATGTGCAAATAGATGGTGGGCAAGAAAATTCTGTTCTTTGCTTAGGTTCCCTTTCAGCACAGAGAACTGATCACGTTGCCCTGGCTGCTCACTAAGCATGGACACTCAGATCTAGACACAGCAGCAGAATATCATTCAACTTGAAAAACTCATTGCAGGGCCTTCCTTGATCTTAATCCTTGCCCCTGTATTTGAAAAACTCATCCTCTCTTTGTTCCATTTCTATACTTAATTAAAATTTTTCTTGCCCCACCTAGGCTAATTCTGCTTAAATATTACATTGAACAATATGTCAGAGACCTAGAAGGAATACTATACAAAATTAAATCTAGTAAAATATTGTTTAAGAGTGATTAAAGACCTTCTCTTTCTGCTGAACTTTAGCAATAAAATGAGTGTAATTCACTGCCTTTGCACTCAGAGTCTTCAAAGCAATTTGTGAATAAGTAGATTCCTGTCTCTTTACAGTATGATGATGCAGGAAATTGAATTTAATGGAAATTACTCTGGGAAAGATGGATTATACCTCTTGAAGTTAACTTGGTAGTGCTGTCATCAGAAAGTTGTACTAGCATAATTTTGCAGCTGAGTCTGAGCTGCTTCACTAGCTGGAGACAGTGTCAAAAACAGGCTTAAAGATCATCATGGTGTTTAATCTATTTCCTAACATTTAGTATAGATGTAAGTTTATAGTCTCTGGACAGTCAGTTTCTGAAAATCCTATGGCAATCACAGAATACTCAAAATTAGTCACAATTTTTTGTCCGAATTCTTTGGTCAGTGGGCAAAACCCAGTTAAAACTGAGGAATTGGAAAGTCTGGCAGCTTTGGGGAAAGCTAAATGCTCATGCCTGAGTTCAAGTTTGGGAGCTAACTCACAAGCTTTTCAAAGTTTCAAAACAGTGAAATAATGATTGGGAGGCAGGAATTTCTTCAGTCAGCAGCAGGAATTGCCACACTCACAGAGAGGGGAAAAAAAGCATCTCCTGCGAAAAGGACTGTAGGATACTCAGGTCAGTAATCCTTCACTTAATCTTACAGAGTAAGCAAGCAAAAAAGGAGGAAATGTGTTTCTTCTTTGAGCTGACAAAATATGTACCTGCAGTTGTGTGGGCATCACAACTGAGAGACACCAGCTAATGAACAACCACCCAGTATGAAAAGCCAAGACAACCCTAACTTCTGAAGGTCCCTGATCAATCCCTGCTTGTGTCCTGTGACAGAGCACAGAAGAGCCCCCAAGTGTAAGGAAGATCATCTACCATGATCTTTTAGAAAGTACTAGTGGATGCAGATGCAAAATCTGAGCCTCTTATTGAGAGACTTGGTTCTTGTAGGGTGATCAGTGCTTCCTGAGAGCAAAGAATATTTCAAGCGCCCCAAACACTATAAGTCAGTTCTAAATTATAATGCAAACTTGTAAAACAAACATGCACAAATGGCTACATCTATGTGGGCATGTGCTTGCAGTCCCATCCTTGGAGTGAATTTGTGATGTGTTCATATAGGAGAGTTAAAATAAGACAATGATTTTTTTAAATGAACTACACAAACACTGTCAACCAATACCGAACAGCTACAGTATTGGCTAAAATAATTGTTTGAGGATTAGAAGGATTAGTTGTTGAGATTTGGTATAAACAGATCTCAGCAACAGTGCAATTGCTCAGAGGGCTTTGCTTCAACACACATGCTGTGGCTGCAAAACCTACACAGCACATGAGGCATGGAATATACATACAGAGGCAATGGCATTCAATGGCTAGATGCTGGATTTCTCTTCTAACAGACGACCAGTACTCCAAGTGAGGGATAATCACCTCTTCACATTTATTTCATTCTTTCTCAGGCTGATATGGCAGCCCTAGAAGACAGCATGTCAGTGAACCTGTGCCAGAGATATATCCAGTCATACCTACTTCACTTAATCTTCATTAAGTGCAAGGCTTCAGGCTGGACAGTGAGGGGGAGGCAGCCATGTCCAGCTGCAAAGAGCAACACTCAGCTCATGTCACGTAAACAACAAGTGGGGATTGCCTCGGAGGTGACCTAAGGCCTCTCTGGATCTATTCACATACATGTGCTTTTTTGAAACAAAGCTAAATCCTTGGAGACAAAGTGTCTGTGTACAGAAAGGGTCTCGTTCTTGTTTGATCTTACAAGATGTTACTTTTAACAAATGCAAACAACCCACGCCCCATATTTAGTGTATTTTTTTTTAACTTTAGCTTGTCTGAAATGCCTGGAGCCCGGCTGTGTTTGGCATAGACCTGTGATGCAGCATAGGTGAAGGGCCTGAGTCCAATAGGTCTCATAGGAGTAAATTTCCTAAATTAAGAGCATATACAAAAGTACAGAGAATTGCAGCTACTTATATGCAAATTTACTGAGCTCTGAAGGGGCATCTATTCCCAATGAAATAACAATGTTTGTGCTCTCAGTAGGCAGAAAGTAACTCCATTCCTTTTTAGTACTTTGTTACAGTTATAGAGAGGCTTTTTGGTTCTGGATTTGCTTTTAAAAGCCATTTGGTCTCCACTGTTTGCGCCTGTCCAGTTAGATTATCTTTTATTGCGTAAGGGTACATAAAAATTTGAAAAACAAATGGAAATTCAGCTATTAGCACAGTTAGAAAAAAGAAAGCAACACAAACCCTGGACGTGTTTAGCATCTCTTTCATCAGTCCACCCTTTTGTGTTGGACTATGACCAATGAAATAACGTAGAACATCAATCTTTTTCAAAAAACAATGTAATTCTTGCAATGTCTAGATTGCTTCTGGGATTTGAGACTGTTTACTACAGTTTCTGAATTGTTCAGACAATGTTTATGTAAATGAAAATATTTATCTAGGTTACTGCTGTTAGGTACCCGCTGAGAAACATTTTGCATTTATAGATGACCTTAAGCAACAATAGCAGAAGAAATTACTAGAAGGCAACATTTGGGAACATGAAACCCTACATAAATCTAAAAAACAATAGTCCAGATTCTGCTGTGAGGGGCCACCTGGTCCTCTTAGTCACACAGCTTTAATTCCCATTAGAAACATAGAATTTTGTTTCTGGATTACAACGTTCAACCACAGAAATTAAACTTCAGCCACTTTTCTGACAAGCAGCAATGCGATTTCATGTCATCAGTGACAAGTTTTATAGAAAGTTACTGTCTATCCTTTTAGGCAGTGTTAAGGAACTTTTTTAACATTCCAGTATATCAGAATTATGCAGTAACAGCACAAAAATAAATTAATATCAACTTACCTTCTGTGGACTACTGTGATACTGTAGGGCTGGGCATCGTATGAAAGTCATGACTACATTTATACCAAGGGGTGCGGTTTCATTAGCCTTATAAAAGGATTTGCCTGGATGAAAAAAATAAAGGTGGTTAATCTAAGCATTTTAAGTGGGCTAGTAAAACTTTTTTTACAACAGTGAGCAGACAGTAATGATGAGAATTAAAGCAGTCCTCATTAAATTTAATTTGCTTCATTTCCAACTGAGCTTTCAACTGATGATAAATATGAACTTGTTTCCCTTTTTCAAAGTTTAAAGAGAAAGACAGTGCTTCAGATCAAGTTATAGGCTGACAGTGCTTTAGATCCACCTCTTAAATGCATGCTTTCTGGCTGAAACAATGAAAAGACAAGGAGAGAAATTATTATACAGATTTGTTTATCTGACAGGCATACAATTGCCATGAGTCTTCTTGGGAAATGGTGGTGTTGTTTTAATTGTTCTTCAGTCGAGATAAATTGTAGTTTTAGGATAGTGATCAGAGAGCTCAAAGCAGCTCATGCACAACCAAGAGAAGAGAAGGCATGAAAGCAGCACCTACACGCTTCCAGCACAAAACTGCTCTCCCAGAGCACTGTGCAGGATGCCTTTCTCCTTTCCTGATGTACCAGATGAGATCCAAATGTGCATGCATGTGTGCGCCTGCAGGAGTGGCCCACGCAGACTTTGCCCCCCGACTTGATGCTGCTCTGCCACCACTGCCAGCACAACTGCTTGTGCTGCACCCACAGGGGCCAAGTGGGCTAACCAATCAGGATAAAACAGCCAAAAAAAACCAAACAATTTTTTCTTAGGCCAGTCTGTTCCTCAGTCCACAGCAGAAAAATCTCAAAACATTCTGGTGGCACTGTGGGCTGATGGGAGAGAGGAGAAGAGAGGTGGCAGAAGGTGATGGCAGATGCCTGGATGGCAGTGCTCAGCATCAGGAGCCTTTTCAGCCCATTGTCATTCTGTTTTCCTCTCAGTGCTTCTATTTATAATCTCTCATAACACCACACACTTCCAAGCCTGGCCTGGCACCTGTGATGTCTTTATTGGCCATATGCATTTGCAGAAAGTCGTCACACTCACCTGTAGTTATCATGTGGCTCTTCTATCACAGAATCACAGCATCATTAACACCGGAAAAAACTTCCAAGATCGCCAAGTCCAACCTTTGGCTGAACACCACCACATCAACTAAACCATAGTTTTAAATGCCTCATCCAGTCACTTCTTGAACATTTCCAGGGGTGGTGGCACTACTGCCCTGGGAAGACTGTTCCAATGTTTAACCACTCTTTCAGTGAAGAAATTTTTCCTGATGTCCAACCTGAACCTCCCTGACACAGCTTGAGGCCATTTCCTCTTGTCCTGTCACCAGTTGCCTGGAGAAAAGGCTGACCCCAGCTGTCTACAGCCTCCTTTCAGGCAGTTGTAGAGAGCAATAAGGTCTCCCCTGAGTCTCCTTTTCTCCAGGTTAAACACCTTCACCTCCCTCAGCTGCTCCTCACAGAACTTACACTCTAGACCCTTCACCAGCTCTGTTTTCCTTCTCTGGGCATGCTCCAGCACCTCAATGGCCTTCTTGAAGTGAGGGGCCTAAAACTGAACACAGGATTTGAGGTGTGGCCTCACCAGTGCCAAGTGCAGGGGAGCAGTCACTGTCCTGGTCCTGCTGGCCACACCACTGCTGATACAGGCCAGGATGCCATTGGCCTTCTTGGTTATCTAGAGTACCTAGGAGTACATTCCCTTTGGTTGGCAATTTTCCTGCCAAGGTGATTCATCCCAAGAGCATCTCCGACAGCTCTCATGCAGTGTGAGAAAGAAACAGCCTACCTCCATCCGTGGAGGTATGTATATATGTATATATGCATGTATATGAGTATACATGTATATATGTATATATGTATATATGTATATATGCATGTATATGAGTATGGCATGTGAATCTACAGATATGTGGATGTGCATGTGGATGTAAATATGTACATCCATATATNGTAAATATGTACATCTATATATATATATATATATATATATATATATATGGATGTGTGTGTGTGCATTTATAAACATACATGACCTCACATAGAGGTCAACAACCAAAGCACTGGAATTCACAGTGGTGCCAGAAATTCTTATGAGATTTGTTACAGTGTGTTGTTTACAGTCCCATTTCCACTTACAGACCACTCCTCTGATGTCATAAACTGCTTTCTTCCCCCAAAATACAGGAAATGTATGTACAATAGGAATTGCACCATAGGTCATATAACATGACCAGAAAAGTTGATGCCTAGAAGAAAATGGAAGTGTAAAGCCATTTAACACTCACATTTAGGAGACCTTCACTGGTTAAAACCAGTTGTTTTAGGCTCTTTAAATAACCTTGCTTTCTGAGTCTGTCATTTTCTCAGAAAATATTGCACCCTGAAGAAGGCATTTTACAGAAAAACTCTCTTGTTAAGAGATACATTTTTCAGTTATTAAACAATTCTGACAACATACTCCTCACCATGAGGGTGGTCAAAGAATATGGCAGGCTGCCCAGAGAGGCTGTGTTGTCTCCATCCCCGAGGGTTTTCAAAACTGGACTCTGCATGGCCCTGAACAATTTCCTGCCTGGAGCAGGAGGCTGGACTACCCCACCTTGCATTTTTTGTACAAGCCCGTGATTTTCAGCTAGTTACCACATGGAGGAAGCATGCAGTTTATGCTGGCCATATGGCAGGCTTTTGGGTTTTAAAAAATGAAGAGCTCTTTCTGCAGCCCTCAGTAGTGACTAGCATATTGTTAAGCTTGCAAAGGATCCTGACAGATTCCTGTCTTCAGTTGTCATAGAATCCCATATTTAGCTGTGTCTAATTTATTATTTCCTGTCTAACAGCAGGCTCAAGGATGAGGACCTGACTGAAGTGGTCCATACTTTTGTAGCTCCCAGAATCTCACTGAGGCACATGAAATGGGAGTNACCTCACATAGAGGTCAACAACCAAAGCACTGGAATTCACAGTGGTGCCAGAAATTCTTATGAGATTTGTTACAGTGTGTTGTTTACAGTCCCATTTCCACTTACAGACCACTCCTCTGATGTCATAAACTGCTTTCTTCCCCCAAAATACAGGAAATGTATGTACAATAGGAATTGCACCATAGGTCATATAACATGACCAGAAAAGTTGATGCCTAGAAGAAAATGGAAGTGTAAAGCCATTTAACACTCACATTTAGGAGACCTTCACTGGTTAAAACCAGTTGTTTTAGGCTCTTTAAATAACCTTGCTTTCTGAGTCTGTCATTTTCTCAGAAAATATTGCACCCTGAAGAAGGCATTTTACAGAAAAACTCTCTTGTTAAGAGATACATTTTTCAGTTATTAAACAATTCTGACAACATACTCCTCACCATGAGGGTGGTCAAAGAATATGGCAGGCTGCCCAGAGAGGCTGTGTTGTCTCCATCCCCGAGGGTTTTCAAAACTGGACTCTGCATGGCCCTGAACAATTTCCTGCCTGGAGCAGGAGGCTGGACTACCCCACCTTGCATTTTTTGTACAAGCCCGTGATTTTCAGCTAGTTACCACATGGAGGAAGCATGCAGTTTATGCTGGCCATATGGCAGGCTTTTGGGTTTTAAAAAATGAAGAGCTCTTTCTGCAGCCCTCAGTAGTGACTAGCATATTGTTAAGCTTGCAAAGGATCCTGACAGATTCCTGTCTTCAGTTGTCATAGAATCCCATATTTAGCTGTGTCTAATTTATTATTTCCTGTCTAACAGCAGGCTCAAGGATGAGGACCTGACTGAAGTGGTCCAGACTTTTGTAGCTCCCAGAATCTCACTGAGGCACATGAAATGGGAGTTGGCAACAAGCCCCTCAGGAGCAAATTCAGCTACTTCAGTATCCTGCTCAGGAACAGAGACAGGAACACATGTGCCACTTGGTCCCTGTTCCAGTCTCACAGTGATCTGGATGGCACCTGCAAGGCCTTACCACTCCTGTCCAGCCTGACATAACACCTTTGCAACACTGCAGCCAGTGAAACCCATTCCTCAAGATCCCCCCAAGTCGAGCTGAAGGACTGCAAGGGGCAGTTCTCTGTCAGGAGGCTCCGAAGGTCTGGCACCTCAGTGGGTCCGTCAGGAGGATTTTCAAGAGCCAACCTGCTGCCAAAGTGCTGAATAATCATGTGTGGTACATACTTAGGATCCACTTCACATTTGTCTTGATACTCTCTTTTATTTTTTTTATCTTTTACTGTCTTTTCACTCCTGTATTTCCCATCTTTCATTCTCCACTTGTGCAAATAAGGCATAATATTAATACAATTCATTTGGCAAAATTGTAGCCTTGGCAAAAAGGGCCATTTTCAAAGAGAACTGGCAGCAATATAAACGTGGAAAAGAATAAAAAGGCAGTACTACCTTTTCTCCTGGGCTGCCAAAGTTGTCTTTGATCTTACTGGAGTTAATTCTTATTCAGAAGACAAAAAGAAGACTCAAAAGCAGAGCAATATGGCCAAGTTTTCCTAGAAACTCTGTATCTCACAAGAAGACAACCATACTTCCATTTAAAGTAGGAAAAGTCTGACATTCTTCAGGCATTGTGGTATTGAAGGGAGACAAATTTGCAAGAGATGTGAAGGAATGGGCAGCTCAACACCAGCCTCTAACCACTATTTGTTCTGCCCTTTTACAGCAAGAAATGAAATAGTTTGGTAACAGCCAATAAAATCCTGGCTTTCATGTCACCATATAAGCAGGAAATTCAAGTAATGAAAATATAATCCTCCAATAAAAGAACAACAGATAAAATAGGAAAAGCATATTTTCAGTTCTGAGGAAGGAAGGAAGGAGAATTACATCGAATTGAAACACCTTTCTTGCACCTGTTAAATGCAGTAGCAAAATCTTGTAGTATATGACTTTTTTTCCCCTGAAGGAACTAATATACTTTAGCTTTTTCTTATTGACAGTGACTGTTATAATAATCCCTTTGTTCTCATCTTCATAACATTCTGGAAAAACAACTCACTTTGAGGACTAAAAATTCTTTAAATCTGATCCCAGCCCAGAGATACTTCTAAAAATTTGAACAAGATGCTGTCAATTGTTTCTGATTTATGTGTAGATGTCTGTCAAAACACATAATTCTTTAAGGTTTTCTTTCTTTTTTTCCTCATTCACAGTTTAAAACAAGGCAATTTTTTAGCATAAAATTTCCCTTTTATGCCTATATACTTTCATGGGCAAATATATAATCTCTTTGTGAGTGATGAGAAAATTATTTTTGTTTATGTGTAGCAGAATAGTATGTTAAAAATATCAAAAACTAAAGATGGATATCATTGCCCTATGAAGTAAAAAATTTTATAAGTTTTCTGTGCCAAAAAGTCCACTTTTCTACATGTTCACCAGTTCAGAGAGGTCACAGTGATATAGTTTTGTTATTGAAATTAAAGTTTCTTTAAGGAGCTTGTGAACACTGCAGATCCTTTCCTTCCTGCCGCATTAGAAATTTTAGTGGCTATGAGTACACAATGTACATCTGCACAGAAATAATCCTTTTTCACTAATTGTTTCAAGTTCACAAGGCCCATGCTCAGAGGTGCAGCCGTAGGCTGGTGGGTGGGGGCTGAGACTCCATTCCCTGCTTGCTGGGTCTGTAAGGCTGCAGCATGGGGCAGAGGCAGCCTGGAGAGCCCTGACAAAAGGGGTCTCCCAAAAGAGCCCCAAAGTGCTTTTATTCCCAGTGAAGTGTGTCTGTGATGCTGAAGCTGGAACCCTGCTCTTACTGTGAATGCCCTGTGATTTTCAGTGACCACAAATGAAGAAGATCTTAGTTTTGAATTTCATCTATAAGTTGGGACAGGTTCACCAAGATCAAAAAGAAACACCAGAGAGGAGGGAGAGGGCCACGGATGTCTGGGAAAACTAGTCCTTAAAGAAGAAAAGAGCTGAAATTCCCCAAGGACTGTCTGGCTTTGTGTTTTGAATGCTGTTCACTTAAATTGGTCTCCTGGAGTAGCTGTATCTGCTATAATTGCAGCAGATTGCAGTTGCTGAAGCATCTCCTGTATGTGTACCCTTTCATTATGGCATATAAGCACAACATTTCCAGTAATTTAGAGGCAGCTAAAATCTCCTGTTCCTTGGAAGCTGCTTTCCCTGTAGTAGTTCACGCAGAGTAAATGGAGCAGTAGAAACTGGAGAGATATACAGTAGTTACTATGTTAGAAGTTGATGTCACTAGTTAGAAGCTCCTAGTTGGCATTAAAAATAAAAAACCCATTTAAGTTCAAAAAGGTAATACACAGAACTGTACTCAAAGTTCAATTAGAAGAAAAAAAAGCCAAACAAAACGCTGTGATTTTGTGTCTCTCATTAAACGCTAGTGTCAATTCAACGGTTTGTGTCTAGCCCACCAAAGACTTCTGATACATGGTTTTTCTTAGCATCCTTTGAAGCAATAACTTGGTTTTTTAAGATTCTTTGCCATGATATTCTTTCATAACAATTTGAAAGATGGTGTGATTTATGACAAAAAAAGGTCCAGAGTGAGCAGCTTGAAGCAACCAGATCACAGTGATCTTGTTATCATTAATTTTTCCAATTTTCAATGTTTTCAAGAATCATCATCTACTGAAAGTGTCTTTCATTAAAATGAGGTAAATTTCCAGCTTTCACAGTTTTGAAAGAACACTTGAGAGCCTGAAGTGACTTCAGAAACCTTTAAGCAATTAAAAAAGAAAAAATATTTTGATTCTCATGAAATCTTAAAGCAATCCCACGATTTCTTAGGATATGCTTCATGAGTTTTGCTCTCACGCAGCTGGCAGTACTGTACTCTTTCCCTAACTATGCTGTGGCTTCTTTTCTCCTTATTTAAATGAAATATTTCATGCTTCAATAAAAAGCCAGCCTTTGGAGTTATGCAATGATAAGAAAAAATGTTGGATCACTCTTCCCTCTCCCCAACACTGCAGACAAAATCTTGAAAATATAAAGCCTGAAAATTAGGGTATGAACACAAAAAAATCCCAAACCAAACATCAAATAATGTGCCTCATTTTTCTTTTTAAAGAATTTCTCAATGCCTGTAACTTAGTCTTGTGAAAAGACAGGTTATGTTTTTTTGACAATGAGGTGAGTACTACTGCTAGTTAGCATCTAAAAGAGGAATTACATTGTATTTTTTCTTTTGCAGTGCTTGAAAATGGAAAGCGCTGTTTTCCAACAGTGTCACATATTGTTTATACTTTTATATCCCTTTATTATTTGTGTTACTGTAGAGTCAGAAAGCCTGCAGTAATCAGAAGTCCATTAGTTACTATGCACAGCACAAGCAAGCCTCTTCGCTAAAGACCCCAGTTAAATAGACTGCCACGGTCAACTTGTTCATATAGGGGGATTTTGATTTCACCTATTTCTGATAGTACAGAGATACCAATTTTTTTTTATTCAAAAATGGACCAGGAGGCCCAGAGAAAGCATGACTTCAGGCAGGCAAAGGGAGGCAGCACTTATCCCTCACTGGAAGAGGTTCTCGAGGGTGACTGGGTTTTTATTCCAGGTGGAGCCACCAACAAGCAGGGAAAAGCAGAGGGCTCTTCTGATTGCTGGGGCACAGCAAGGCATAGCAGCATTTATGAGTGCTTTATGGACTCCCTGTCCATGCTCCAGGGCCTAGACACACATAAATACAGCATAACCCAGAATACAGCCAAGAGACGATGGCATCTACAAGCTATAGAGGCAGTACCTTGGGCTTCCTACAGCCAGTGGGACTTCTTTGTTGGTTTGGATAGGGGCATTCATGGCAGAACAAACATAGCACACAACCTTTATGGCCCAAGTAGAACAGTTGTGCCCTCTCTTTTCCTCTATCTACAACTCAATAGAACTCAGGAAGTTTAGATAACAGGAAATTAAAAATACACCCACTGAAATAGTAACCAGAATAAGAACCAGCAGTGTAATAAGGTTATTGATTTCCAGTCTGGTCCTAGTCAGGTTTTGCAAGACCTTGCAGTTGCCAGCCGTTCACAGACTTCTCAAAGCAGCTTCAAGCCATGCTCAGCTGAAGAGCTAAAAACTAGAGATCTGTTAACACAGGAGCTACTGGTAGAGAAAGTCATCTGCCCAGCAAGGAAAATATTTATTTATAGAAAAGCCTTTGAACCAGACCACTACATTTTAACGTAGTAATAACCAGTTGCACTGGATTCAAAGAGCAGTAGGGTGTAACGTAGCCTTGCATTATATGCCCCATTGTAAATGGTCTCAGAGGGAAAGCCTGTAATTTAGGGAGGTTTGAATGGCAAAACCTGGGTCATTGTAATGATACTTTTTCTTACTTATTTTTATGGAAAGGGTGAAAAAAAAAATACTGGCCTGAAGAAATCAGGCAGCGTGTGTTTTCATTCAACCTTAGTTAGCTATGAAACCTCCCAGAGCTCAATTCTCTCTTGGTCAAATATTTGTTTTAAGATTAATTGTTCCCACAGGAACTAAACAGCAACTTGCTGAATGCAAAGCTTTTATAGGAGCTTTCTTTTCCTCCCCAGGACATTTTTCTCATGTGTTGCTGGCTCCATTGTATGTTCTGTCACCTCTGGGGTGCAGGATTCATGTGGAACCAAGGAAATGGCTTTTCAGTTTGTCTGTGTGTTTTTAAAGTTTATCCACATATGAATTGGCTTTAGGATTAATTTTACAACAGAACCTCAAGGCTGTGTTTGGAGGTCCTTGTTGTGTTAGATCATTTCACTGCAAGCACTCAGCAGGCAGCTAGCACACCCCAGAGCACAGCCCAGGGAGAAAAAGCCAGCCAGTGCTACATCACCTCATGTAGGTGCCCTGGACAGGTTGAAAACCACAGGCAAGAAAAGAAAAAAAAAAAAAGTGTGAGGAAGGAAACAGAAGCTCAGGAAGAGAAATCCTGGCTGCCTGGAAGTCAGTGGTCCAGCCCAGCTTCTGTAGAGCCAGATTTTTGACTAAGGAGTAGTGTGACATAGACATGTCACCTAACTCAGGTGGAGAGCATGGAGAAAAGCTTGCCCTTGCTTCCTGTACAGCCCATGGTTTTGTTAGACAGCTCTTTCAAAAGCCAGCTGCACCTTAATCCAAGCTCCTTGAACCACATAGTCAATTGGGAGCAAGGTATTCTTTGCCTTTTCTGGCCAGTTGTACACATTCCCTGCCTCATTCTAGTCCTTGCAGCTGCACCTTGAGGTTATTAGGCAGTTCATTTTTCACTCTCTCTCTTCTCTATGCAGAGGATATGTATCACAGGCAATTCTACTTGTGTTGTCTGAGGCTGTAAATACATATTCCTCAATAAGTACTGTCATCAACAGGTGAAGGTTACTGTCCAAGGACCCTGCTGTGGGTGGCTTTGCAAACATTGGGGCAAATGTTCCTTCACAAATATTAGAATTTAAAAGTGAGAGAAACAACCAAACAAATCTAAATATTAGAAACGAAGGTATGCAAAAGGAAGATTTCAGTAATGCCATAGAGCTCTTCCAGGTTATTATGGCAAATTAGGAAATTAGATGTGAGCAGATGTAGTACGACTCTGCTTCTTTGTCACTAAAAATGAATTATCTTCAAAGGAATTTAAGATCTCAGCATCTCCACCTGCCTACTATTTAGTGATACACTAACCAGAAGAGGTCTGAATTTTATCTGCATGATTGGTTTCAGCTCTTTTATCCTAAATTCCTGTTGACCCAGAATAATCACAACTATGAACTGGAACTTGTGTGTGAGAAGAGCATGTATTTTGTCTTTTTTTCATGGATTATGTTTACAGAATGAAAAAATTAGAAAAATAAAAGGAAATATTGGCTCAACCACTACTTTTATTTACCCTTGTATTTTTTACAAGAATTCTTCACAGCCCTTGTTCTCTTACTTCCAAGAAACACTTTATTTCCACTCAAACATCCAAAATCAGCATTAAAATATTAGGTTTTTTCATTTGACCCCCAAAATACTGAAAAAATCACCCTTATGTAAAATACTACAGAACAAGCTGTTGCCATGTTTTGTAGTTCAAATCATCATTTGTAGCTTCAAATCAAGTGGAATACTTGAAAATTACAATCTACTTTTTTTGTTTTCTTTCCTTTTTCTTTTGGGAGACATGCAAAATGATAGAACTACACTGAATATCAACAGAACCATAAGTTGGGAGAACCCAGTACCCATGACACCAGCTGAAAAGGAAAGTGTCTCTTGTATTCAGGTGTTTTAAAGTAGGACAAATACAAGGCACATGCTATAATGAGTCTGGCTCTCGTTAACTATAAATCACAGCTTCACTACTCTGCAGGACAACCCATCTGAGAGTGAAGAGTAGCATTAAATGAGAATTGGGCTCTTCATTATTGAAACTGAAGCCAAAACCAACTAAACAAACAGAATCCAGATGGCATTCAATACATAGGGCATTGTTTCAGATAATACCCAGAAACTGATAATTAGCTGCTCTTCCTAGAATGCCTTGAGCCCCTGCCGTGTAGCCTATTGGTATAGCATTCTCTTTTGCGGTAAAAAGACTATTTGGATCTAGTAATTGAGTTAAAGGAACAAACCACTGATTCAATTTTACGTTCACTAACACCAATTAAATGAAAAACATGACAAAGTACTGCCATAATGGTGCAGCTTTGGGTTGAAAAAGGATAAGCAAGCTCTAAGTGGCAATCAGCATCTCTGTGGTTCTACTGTCAGAGCGTGGGTTCTGATGTGAAA
The DNA here is from genome assembly GCA_013400955.1 of Drymodes brunneopygia. Taxonomy (NCBI): domain Eukaryota; kingdom Metazoa; phylum Chordata; class Aves; order Passeriformes; family Petroicidae; genus Drymodes; species Drymodes brunneopygia. Next base: position 421,455 of record VZTZ01008489.1, on the reverse strand, counting down.
CACATCTTCATGACTGAAGTCCAGAGTAGTCTGCTACATTGTATGGTTTGATTTGGTTTGATGAGCACGCTCAAATACTTTTTTAGGATCTAAATCAGTAATATTAAAATCGTGCAGTAATGTCTGGAGATTTTCTAACACTCACATGGAAAGCACAGTCAGGTTTGTGCTCAGCATGAGTTAGAGACCTTTGCAAATGGAGACTGGCATAGTTTCACATGCAGATCCCTGCTAATGTCTCCCCTATCTCAGCAATCCAATCTAACAATGCACGAAATACACTATTCATACTGTTCTAATACAAACAATTCAATTTGCACTCACAGTCACTCAGGAACAATTGTTTTCCACCTAATCTCATTTTAATGTTGATATTATATAAATACACAAAGCGATCAGAAATTGCTAACAGCCAGTGCTGTGCAAATGATAATAACAGTTATTAACCAGAAAATTTCAAAATACTTTTCTTTTCTCCCACAGCCTTCTGAGTTTAAAAAAAAACCAAAAAAACAGAGAAAAATTGTGCATGTGAAGTGACTTGTATTTGGCATAGCTAGAGATTGATATCCACTGTGTGAAATATGGGCTTTATTCAAAATAGGTCATTAGTGCAGCTGTTGAAAGTGTTTAAATCTAATTGCTTCTAAGCTATATTTTCAGAAAGTACTATTTTGTGGGTATCATGCTGGTCATAGAGCTGTAACACAGAGATAAATATTATTCAAAATATTTATTTTACACTCCAGAGGCTCAACAAATGTATCTAAATCAGACACAGTTCCTGGCCAAGATGATGACTGGAATTGATCCAAATACGAAAACAAGTGCAGCTAAAACCATGCAGCTATTTTCTGGATTTTTAAGTGAACCTGTCAGCCTTTGCCTTTTATACGTTCCCAATATTCAAGTGTCTCTCCAATACTTCCTTGCCTTGCCTAGCCTCCCTTTTTGCAGACAAAGCATGCAGGGAGCATAAATTTTCAATAGAAACAATAGTTCCAGCTGTGGTACCAGGGCTCAGGCACAGGAGGACACTTGGAATGGCGTGATAAGCAAAGTTAATCAAGTCTAACCAGCTGCATTCATCTGCCTCACTGCAGCACAGAAATCCTGGAAAACTAGGTGCTTCTGGAAATGAGATCATTCAGGGTAGAGAAACTTGTGCCTGTGACTGAATCAGGAATCGAAACCTGTAACCTCTTGTTTCTCTTCATTATCTATGCAGGGAGACTTGCATGACTAGGTTGGATTTAGACAGTTAATAATTAACTTATGAAGTTAGGTGTGATGAAGCCAGTCTTAAGTAAGCACAGAGAAAAAAATGCAAACTACATCATCCAGTTTTGGGCTGGATTAAGGTGAGGGTGTAGCTGCAATAACACTCACTGGGAGTAGCCAACCGAACCACTGGTTTCAACATGCGATTTCTGCATCATAGTCCTTTAACATCAACAAACATAGTTTTGCATAAGTTTTGGCCCTGCTCTGGAGAGAAAAATACAGACTTCTATGAGTCTCAGACTGTACTATCACAGAACTCCAAGTAGCACAGTTCTAATCATCTGAACCATACTTCCACCTCTGCACATGCTTCAAAGTCTTTCTTTACAAGAGCTCCCAGTTCCACTAAATCAGAGAAGCACAAAATACCACATAATGCAGAGAAAAATGTTCTTTAAATGATTGCATTTAACTCTGAAATAAAATTAAAATACGTAAATGCTAATGGTTAGGGGGAGGATGCTTTTATTGTGGGTTGGTTTTAAAACTCTCTTAAAAATCATATTCAAGTAACTCTGGAAAATTTTAAACTGATCTATCCTATAGGCTAAGAAAATTCCAGACAATTCATTGAGGGAAGACTATAAAGACATTGTTAATTCTCCAGTGAGCTTTGCTATTCTGTAATAAGTTGATTAGTCATCTGGCAGTCCCTGGATTTGATCTAATAATCCACAGAACACAACTGGCAGAAGAGCCAAAACACATCTCCTGTACATGGCAGTCTCTCAACTCTGTAACTTGGTTCCAAAAATAACAAAAAAAGAAAATTAACATACTTAGTACCAACATCAAGATGAAGCAGGGGACAGGGGGGAAGAGGAAAGATGGCTGAAGATTCTTTGCATGTGATTTTTGCACATCTTTTCACTGGTACTGAGTTTAGCCAATGTTCAGCCTTTATGGGTCCTCATGGGAAGGTGGATGCCATGAAGAAGCAGCTGTCTGAGTGTTTATTATGAGGACAGCTCTCAGATGAGGCAATCTGACAAGAAAATTCAAGTCAAGCCCTCAAAGCTGGTGCCAGGGAAGAATAGTGTAGTGCAGTAGCTATATATGGAGAGTCAGGCATGGGAACAGGGCATTCCACTCTGCTGCATATGCTTCACTGCTTCCCTGGCAGCTAAAAATAGGATGCCATGCATGGGCAGCAGTAGAGCAAGGTTTATTAGGGGAGAAGAAAAATAATCTTTTTTTTCTAGCTATCTTTCTTAACTTGAATGCATTAAAATCTAGCTCAAATCTCACTTCAAAGACTGTTTTAAAAATAGAGTTTCTCCTATTGTATTTAATGAAACTCATCCATAAATTTTCCGTAAGTCCATGTGATGCTTTTTGGTTTATTGTATCCTAGTTGATTCCAGTATTTCAATTTTTAACAGCTTAAAAAATAGTCTAAAATGCCAAATTGCATTAACAGCAATATTTCAACTCCTGCAATCAAATCTTAAGCCTAATCTCCAGATTCAAAATATATTGTTATCCAGAGAACCATTTCTTGGGAAAGAGTAGATTTGGTTTGGATTTGTTTTAGTGGGAACTGCTTACAAGCAAAACAAACAGCTTCAAAATTTATTTTTAAAAATATCTGCTATGCATGAACTAAATACATCCAGGAAATTATATGATATTATTTCCCCAAAATAAGCATGAAATATTTTCACCAAAATGAACATAATAATTTAGCATAGTTTGATCAAATAAATCTGCTCTTTCTGAATCACTTCTAGAACAAGATGAGACATTATTATTTTAGACTTTGAAATATATACTATGCGTGAACGTATCCACAATAAATATTGTGAATGTATGTAATATCTTTTATTAAATGAAATAGAAAAATTCTGTTTTGAGAAAAAGTCTTTAGGCAGGACTGTGTCACTTCTGCAGTAAGAACAACTTCTGCTTGCAAGATTTATTACTTATTTTGCCTTTATAGACATCTAATTTTGTACTTTTACCTTTCTGGCTACCCTATTTCACCACCAGTATCGGTGCATACAGCCCAATGTGACTTCTCTCTGGGATCCTTGGAAGATTATTGCAATTTGTTCTGATGCTAATCCAACCTGATAAAAAGCTGGCAATTCACTAAGTGAATCTCACGACTGGCCAGGCCAAAGCCTGGGATGAGCGAGTAACAGAGTTTTGAAAATTCAGGGATGAGATCCCAACAGGAAATAAACTGATTCATCTCTTTAGGCCTTCAGAGAAGAAAAGCAAATGGATCATCAACATCACCTTTGGACAAACTCAGCCAATGCAACTCAGTGTGCTCCACCTAGTACTGGTACTAAACAAAGTACAAAACAGGCCCTGTTCTGAGTCTGCAAGTTCTAGACATTTACATAACTTTACATGTAAACATCATGTCAGCAGTGATGTCAGCAGTGCTATGTGCTGTCAGCAGTGCTTTGTGCTGTAGGAAAGTTACAGCTTATGCAAGTGTTTGTAACCTTTAGTTGAAATCCACTCAGGCGTGGGACTGTGATTTTACTACACATGCCCTGATCACTTGCTGAGGCTATAAGGCTTCTTTGATATTCCATTTCCACACAGAAATGCTACTTCCTAGGAGTAATAGCATGCTTATGCATAATGACACAAGGCAGAAAGGTCTGAAAGACTAACAAAAATCACACTCAAATTACTTAGGATTACGTCTCACCCTAATTATTAAGAATTACAGTGTGAAAATGTGAGGTGAACAAAAATGCAAGACAGTGGTGGTATTAAAACAATACCATTAAAAATTAGATGTAGTCATCTAAATGTAATGGCCATGACCCTGAATAACTTACATTTTCTCTGTAACTTTGCTGTCACAGCTCTCATGAGGAATTTTGAGTCATGATTTTAAAAAATTCTGTAAAAAAGCCTTTTCATGTGCAAAAATACGGATAGTTATGTGTGTTCTCAGTGAACACCCAAAATGTGCAGCAAAATGCTGAAAACCAATATTTTCATGTAAGCAGCTAATCAGCCTGGTTTTATAAGTGAATGGTCCACAGGATCCTCTCTCATGACAGCTACAGCATTTTGTTAAATTATTTAGTGTCAGACATAGAGGAATAAATTTTTATACTTTTCTGTTGAAAACGTGGATCACAGGAAAAGAAAGGATATTACACCTTGCCTGGGATTAGACCAGTCCTGGATATTTCTAAAACAAAAGTAACTTCATATTTGTTTTGTACAAAAATGTGATCCTTTTTATTCCAGAAATGGAGAGTTTCTGTCAGCCAGTCCATTTCATTGCTCATACTTACTGTATGTGATACTTGTCCTCATGACATTTCACACATCAGATAAAATTTTGCTTTTCTCATTTCTCATGTTGTTTCTGCCATCATAAAGTATAACGCCATCATTCAAGGCACAAGGAGGAGTTGCTCATTATCCCTCGACTGACTCACACCCTCAGCTTCTTGGTTTCAGGCACTCAAGCACTCTCAGATAAATACTACAGCATTTTAAGTTAATTTCTTTCATTCTCATATAGACCTTCACATACACTGGAACCCAGAGAAAGACTTCAGCTGGTTTCACTGGGCTTTCAGTCAAATCCAAATCACTTTCAATATCAGACCAGAACTATACCAGGGATTCTCAGTTAAATAAGCCAGCTCCAAAGCCACTGTGCTTGTACATTAACATCCCAGATTAATCGCAGCTATTCATCATGCAATTGTGCGCTTAGCAGACACAGACAGCAATTATTGCATGAGAGCTGAAGTGTCAGAGCAGACATACACCTGGCTCAGGATCCTAGAAAACCTCAGCTGCAGCCCAGGAAGGAAAACAGGGTAGGTCATGGCAGGAGTGTAACTGCACAGAGCCAGCCGAGGAGGCAGCCTCGCTCGGTTGCTGTGCTGGTAAATGCCTGGATAAAGTACAAACGCCCTGGTGTGACCTCCCTTTCTGCAAGTCTGCTCTGCTGCTTTATATGATCACCACACTTATGTAACGTGTTCTGCAACTGAAGAACGAGACTAAGCTGTAGATTATTCTTTTCCCTGACTTTCTTTGTCTCTTCAGAACACTGTTATTAGACTGCTGAGAGATGGGGTCAAATCTATGGATACCACTACCCCTCTACATCCCTCAGATCTGCTTTTAGGAGGCAGGAAGTGTACAGATCTATGGGGCCCAGTGAAACCTCTCCCTACACAGTTATCATTAGCAGGCTTCAGAATATTAGAGGCTTGCAAACATCTTCTTCACCTCTTTGGTGCTTCAGTTTCCCAGTCTAAGTTCTATCTTACAAGTTTGTAGCAGGGCTTATAAAGGGCTTTCACATTCAGAAATCTTAGTGTTAAAAATATTAAATTAATGAACCTTCAGAATTATATTCAAGTATATCATTGGAAGTGTTCAAGGTAAGGTTGGATTGAGCTATGAGCAACCTGGTCTAATGAAAATTTCCCTGCTCATGAGAAGGTGTTGGAATTAAATGATCTTTAAGGCCTCTTTGAACACAAACTATTCTATGATTCTATATCAAAAAAATGAAAAAGTGCATAAGGAGACAAGAATAGGTTCAGACAAGCAAGCATTTAAAGCACCAGTACAAAATTACACTAAACCTTTGGTAACTAAAAATATTCATTAAACGGTTGAATGGTATCTACAGCTTGCATGAAGCTGCAACAAGGTTAAATTTTCCACGAGAATGCCAACTATATTCATTCTTCCAGCTTGCTCTATAAAGAGGAGTGATTTGGCAGTTTTCTTGAGGAAAGGAGACCAAACAACTCCTTTGTTGCATTGCCGTGGAAATACAAACAGAGCACCTCCTTCTTCAACAGGCTCCAGTCATTCACAGCTCAAAGGCACCATAGAGCACGAGATGTAGCAGACCCAGGTAACAGCAGAATTCAGTTGCTGTCCCCTTTCTGAAGCTTTTCCTGAAGTTTAGATCATTTCTGTGAGATTCAGCCTGCTCTTGCTGTAATGCTGTCATTATTTTGAATTTGTTTGTGACTCTACCCTTCTTGATTTCAGCTGGGAATAGAAGCAGGAACACTGAAATGCCATATGAAAGGCTATGGGTTTTCCCCTTTTTGTTTTTATGAGAAATAGAAAATTCCAGAAACTTCTTGCATAAGACTGTTTTTATAAGGTTCTTAGCCTGGTTTTTGGATAACAAAGCCAGTCTTTCCTTCATTAAACCACCAAGTTTTTTGAGGGGCAGCCAGTGATCCACAACACTCAAACCTTCAAGTTTTCTTCCCCCTGTTTTTTCTTCTGAAGTTTTGTGGAACCATTCCATCCTGCTTCAGTGGGCACCCTAATGCCTCCTCCATATCTAAATGCCATGAAGAGGAACTGAACCAAATATTACATGGAAAAGTTATCAGTGAGATCAAAGAGGCAAGCAGGTAAAAGTCATTATCCTACAAATTAATTTGAATGGGATGTGTAAGAAGTAAAGTAAATGAGAGTTGAAGGAAAACAGTGCTTTGTTAAATGCCTTCAATGAAACTACCTGCCGCTGTTTTTTTAGAGACAAAATTTCTAAACTGCCTATAAGTACTCTTTAACTATATTTTTTATTTTTGCAGAAGGAGGAGGAGCTGTAGTGTCACCCTGCACCTAGGCAATTGGTTTCCTTTTTTATACATTTTCTGCTGTGTATCAAACTACTCAATCTTCAGATGTGTCCGATGCTTCAGACTAGTTGGACTCTCCCCCAGAACAGGTTTACAAGTGTTCAATGTGGAAATACTGAATATTTTACATACAAAGTTTCCCCTTACACAGCTACAATAAGCAGCCTGAAGCCTTCTAAGAGGCTCTCCTGGGCTTGGCAACACCTTTTTTAAACAGGCAGTTTATCTTCTGATAAGAAACAGAAAGACTTCATTTACAGTTGTTTAATGCTATTAGAGCCTATGCACACAGTTTCCATAACCAGATAGGAAAAACAAGCCAAGTCTTCTGCGTGGGATTTTTCTGATCTCCAGGATATAGGAACACACCTTTGGTATCTTGGTGTATGAGTCACTGGGTTGCTGATGTCATGCAGTATGTACTGTTAGGCTCGAGTTAGCGATAGAGAGAGTTCACTATAGGACAATAGCTTCTGGTACTCTGACGTATCACCTGCTTGTTGCAAAGTGGCAACCAGGTAGAAAGTTATTTTAAACACATAAAAAAATTACATTTGGAGACAGAAAAGCAACATTCCATTTTCCATTTGTAATGCCATGCTGTTAAACCTGTGACTACAGTGCTGAGCATGGGAAATCAAAAGCTGCACTGCCCTTTGTCCACCCCCCTATCTCACTGCTGCTGGGCTCCCTGGGCACCCTGCAAACCTGCAAAGCTGTGGCAACCAAGGCATGCCACAGGCAAGGAGAAGTGCAGAAAGGTTTGCCAATTTTAGTTGTTCCTCAAGGTCTTGGAAAGTGTTCTTAGATATGGCTCAGCAAACAAAGCAAAAGCCACGCTCCTGAGCAGTTCACAACATTTAAATAAGAGTCTCGCGTCTGCTATCCAAACAGGGAGCTGTGTGGGTGTTGTCAGAACGTACACTTACAGATCCTGACACACACGGGATGAGGAGAGAAAGCAGTTTATTTCAAGAGAAAAGACATCAAGACATTGCTGAGCCCTTGAATGAGTGAAAATGAGGCTGTGCAGGGGTCCCCATCACAGGTGGGAAGACATGCAGTGTTCCCATGGTTTGCAAGGACAACTGTGACTGCACCAAAGAAAGCAAAAATAAATGCAGCTGGCTACTGCCATGAAGAGGAGTTGTTTGCCTACAAACCTATATGACATCCTAGCATATCCATCAGCCACCTATTCTCTATGCATACACCATAGCATATCTTTTTTGAGACCTAGTCTAGAAAAATACAGTTACGGTTCAGTGTCAGTCAGTTTTTTCCCCTTACAGCCAGTGTTGTCTGCTAAACTCTCCGTTACAGGATCCAGATCCTGCTCCCTGGGATTTCCAAAGCTCTCTTTTTCTTAAAACCCCACTTCTCTTTTATCCTACGGAAAAAACAACTTCAGCTACTCCCTTCTGGCTTGTCAGGTGAGTCCATTCCTGTATCTTCTAGGATCACTTTTTTTTTTTGCAAATAGATCTTTTTCACTGATCTTTTTGTGCTTGCACCTTCCAAAGAATTGCCACCACAGCAAGCACTCAAATTCTCATTTGTTTAATTCACTGTTTCCCTAGAAATCAGAACTACTAGAAAGTAGCTAGAAAGAAGCCATGCACTCAGCCACATCCTAACCTTCATTCTAAGTATAAAATAAGAAGAAGAATCCTCACAAGAATCATCATCCTTTTCTGGGTAATTTGCAAAGAAGGGGGAAATGGCTAAGCCTAACAAATATTCACTATAAATAGTTTATCCCTGACTATAAGATGGATGGGTTGTTAGATGGAGGAGCAGAACATGTTCTTTAAATTATCTCTAGACAACTCTTTGAGTATTTATGGCTTCATGTTCACAGACTGCATAGGCCCATCTGCATAGGTCCTTTTTACTGATAGCAGACATGAAGAATGTCTTTCCTTCTCACAACTAAACTATACAGAAATAACTAGTAGAAATTGTCTTCCAAAATGTTCCTAGATCTTGCAAATTACTTTGCCAATATTTATGTAAACATGTGAAAAATATATTTTGCTTATCATGAAATCATACAATCATTAAGGTTGGAAAACACCTCCAAGATCATCGAGTCTGACCTTTGAAAACCACCATGACAACTAAACCACAGCATTAAGTGTAATGTCGAGTCATTTCTTGAACACTTCCAGGCATGGTGACTCCACCACTTTCCTGAGCAGCCTTTTCCACTGCTCAACACTTTCAGAGTGTTAATGCTCATTCAGGTACTGAATGAAAACCATAAAATTCTTAATATTAATATGTTGCCTAGTGATTTTGATGGATTCCAGAACAGTTGCTGAGGGCTCAGATATCAGTGGGGTTGGTATGGTATCATCATTAAAAGTAATGCAAATGTAGAGGGTGATTTATTTAGCATTTGTTGACCAGGCATTTCAGTGTATATTCCTCTTTCCTAATGAATATCAGAATACACAGGCAGATGTGTGAGCTTATTTATTTACTACTCAGAAATCATGCTCAGGAGCAAAAGTACTGTTCTACTCTACTCAGATGCAGGGAATGGTGAGGAACAAAAGACCCAGCAGATCAATAACTGTCTCTGAGCCCGTTGTTACTGATGCCGTTTTGGTTTTTTGCCTTTTTTCAATTATATGTTCTTGGCATTCTTTGCACATGTATTTATAATTCATTTTATTAGAAATTAATTTTCCCAGTAATTTTCCATGACCTTTCCCTAGGCAGAAAGACAAAACAAATTCCAGAGCTCCAAACCCAGGAGGTACAAGGCCCCAGTGCTATCTTGGTTATTCCTGGATACCGAGGTTGAAAACAATGCTTCAAGATACATTTCATGGACAAAGCACGACTAGTGCTGAAAGGAAAACTCCAAAAAAGAAGCTCAACCTGGGGGAAAATTGCATCACCACTTGTCCTCCTAACTGATGCGTTTTATAAATTATTCTAACTTCTTAAAACCTGTAAAAATGTACTCAACCCTGTGGGGGTGGGCTTTTGCGGACATCTTTCCATAATTGCCCATGAAGGCCTTCAAATAAAGATCCACTTTTATATTACCTCCTTACTAAAATGATCTCAAGCTTCATTTCCAGGTTGAAAAAAAGGCAACATTACCAGCAGAGTTTTAGGGGTTTTCTTCATGGGTTGGTTCACATGACATCAGGGTTGCTGGTGACAGACAGGGTGCACCTGTCTCAAAGAGGGGGAAAGCATCTTTGCACAGGAGTCAGCAGGGCTTGTTGAAAGAGCTTTAAACTAGATTTTCAGGGAGAAGGGGATAAATTCAAGGATCTTACTAAATCAGCTGGAAGACTCAGAAAACATATGGGAACTGCTGGTGACAACTTTCCGACAATTATTCAATATGCTATTCTTACACTTCTGCCAAGATCCTGATTAGTTCAAATACAAAGCCCAGGTTACACAGTAATCTATAAACCACTCAACTAGTGAATGAAAAACCATAGTGGAGTGAAATCCACTAAAAAAAATAACAGTGAATTATATAACAAATACTTAACAATAATGGGTCCTGCAGTATGAATGCAAAGGAGACTTGGAGAAAGATGACAGAAAATAGTCACTGAAATAGAAAAACTGTTAAAACTGGAAGACCTACAAAGTGTGGAACCATATGTCTTTGCAAAGCTTCAGAAAAGTTATGCTTCTTTTCTTTGCCAGAGGAATAAGAGCAACAAGGCATTTACCTGTATCAGGAAGTAGCAGATATAAATCTTGTTATGCAATTTGATCCTGGAATTTATTGCTCCAGGATGTCAGTGATGCCAAAAATCTAGGTAAACTGAAATAGTAAATATATTTTTGGAAACAGAAAAATATCCGGTGTTGTAGCAATTAATGTTAGTATTAGAAAAGTATAGGAAAGGGTATTGAATAATTTTTCATAGTTTATTCCTATTGTCCACATTTCCTAGGGAAGAAATGAACTCCCATCAATCAGATGAGGTTATTGCATTTTTTAATTATTAATACTTTCTTTTCATTATCTGGTTCTACCCATCTTCAGAAAAGGCACAGAAAGCTATTCTCTTATACTGGCAATTTCAACATTAAAACTTTTACAGAGAGTAGGAGGAGGCGATGCAGAAATATGTTAGTGGAAGAGAAGAAGAATAGTAGTTTTAAAGCTTATTAACTCTTCTTGCTCCACTGAAGGCAAGAAAATCCTCACTATGTCCTCTGCACTCTACTGAGAAATATTCCCAAGCCTTTGCTGTGTTCCAGCATTATGGATTAGTGAGGATCTGACACACTTAGCTAAGATCATCTCCCTATTAACCTTGCAAGTTTTCCAAGACAGTTAATACATCAGACTTGATGACAGTACTTGGTGATAGTAGGTCAGGCTTTTTGCCAGCACTTACCCACTAAATGCATTTTAAAAGACTAAGAAACATAAGAGAAATGGCTGTCAGGTCAAAATGGTTATAAATTGGAGGGACAGGTGGCTTTAGATAAAAAATTCCTGCAAGGACAGTCCGCAAAGATTTTCTGGATGACATGTATTTTAATCTATTCATTCCTTCTCTCCAGTCTCAAAAAGTTATAAAGTAAGCTCATGGGAGGCAGGACTGGTATGTTGACTGGCCATAAGCGTGGAATGTTCTCTGAGATGCCATTTGAGCAGGTGGATATAACACAGGACCCATGGGAAGGAAGCAGACACCCATCTGCAAGGGCAGTCAGAGGCCAGGCAGGCTCCTTGAGGGTGTCTCATATGGCACCAGATGTGGGTGGTGGCTGAATATGGACCTCAGGACACACAGCTTCACTGGTGTCATGGAAAAACATTAATTTATAATGTCTGAAAGTGTGGCTGAAAGTATGATCCAAAACTATAACACAGCATAATTAACACTCATCTGTTACCCAAATTATGTAATAAAAAACAGGTAGAGAAGTATGTACACCAGTACTGTATGTTTTGCTAATGCCATTCTGGGATGAGACTTTAAAACTTTAGCCTTGGTTCTGCATGAATACCTTATGCTGTTTATCAGCATAAGAATACTTGCAGCTCTTCGAAGCCTTAAAGAGGAGAAGAGGAGAAAGAAGAACTAATGATCATGTATCTTAGGAAACCTCTATAAAAGAAACTTGTATGAATTTCCTGAAAAACGCTACATAATTCTAAAAATCCTGTCTAAAGCTAAAGGATACTTTCACAGTGATGTTTGTTAAAGTGTAATCACTTAAACCTGTTATGTCCAAAGAAGATTTTTTTTTTTTAACGTATGTGCATTTTGATAGCCATCTTAATATTTACTGAATTTGTGACCAAAAGTGTTGATTCAGGAAGGCACAAGCAGCACAGAGTACAACAATATACATCTTAAAATTCAATACCTTTCATCTACGAAAATGTAAGTCTGGGAAAGAAATGTTTAAACCTACCATTGACATGATTTTGCATATTCTTTTTCTCTAATAACAAGAACTGAAATCACAATCTATAGAAATCAAAGTGTTGATAAACTCTAGTTTAGGATCAAACAAATTCATTTACAACACCTCTCTCTGTACCATATAGTTTTTGTGGCTTAGTAATCATATTCCCATCTCCCTGTTATAAAAATACACTTTCTTCTTGCTGCTATGATAAAAAACAGTACAAACAAGGAACTGAACATCCAGGGAAAACAATAAACCAACCATACAAGACACTACAGCATCATGAAGCAAAAACAAAAGAGAGAAAAAAAAGTGGAAATATATATTCACTGCTGTTTTATAAGTGTGTGTGGTTTATTGTAACAGAGGAAGGCAAACTTTTTTGGCAGAATTGAAGAATATTTTGAAAAGAAAAGTATCTCACAAGCACAAGATAAGGAATTCCAATAGTGCACTTCAGGAGGGTCTTCAGCATGAAGTTTCTTCTTGTAAAGTGAGATTTCATTTTAGTTGTTTATAGGAAGACACATCAGTTTCCTGATCCTACCAATGTACAGGAAATTAGAATATAAAGAGAGATAGCTAAATCTATAATCAAATACAGAGAGTGTGTGTGTGTGCTCACATGATGACAACACTGAAGCAATCATGAGGACTCCTGATGACAAAATTGAATAAAAGCCCATATAAAATACTGGTAACAGATTTTATCCCCTGCAAGTGTCCTGATAGTTTACCATTTTCCCCACTTGACATTATAATTTGCTAAAGCAGAATGTAAAGCTCTACAAATACTAAACATATGCAGCCAAGAAGCAGAAGCAGCCAAGAACCAAGTCCCTATCAATAAATAAACTTTGAGCAGAAAAGCACACTTCTCCCTGTTTTCAACCTTGCAACATGCTTATCTGTAAATGGACTTTCTCCCCTACCTGTTTGCTACTCTCCCCCTTCCTCCCCACCCAGGAGCTAGAAGAGTCTTGCTGATTTCTGGGTACTGCTTTTTCTTGTTCAGCCTACAAAGCTGATCTCCCATCCTAAAACAAGTCAACTACACAGAAAGGAAACCAAAAAGGCCCTGTTAGCCCAAGTGCATAGGGAGCCTAAGAAAGCACCGTGTGGCTCCTGTGGTCTCTGCTGTCTGTCCTCGCAGGCAAGGGTAAGGCTGTCTGCCTTCACTAGTTCACCAGCCAACATATAGCTACACTGCTGTCCTGAGGGCAAGCTGGGAGGGCAGTAGCCAAGAGGACGATGGCTCTGTACAAAGCAACACAGAGAACTTCCTTCTCTGACTTCTGACATTTCTAACATAAAAGGTCAAAATACTTTTTTTTTTCTTAATTTCCCCAATGAAAGTTTGCCTAGATGTGAGGATACAGGAGCAGCAAGTTGGGGTTCTTCTCTGAGCCCTGACTTTCCATCTGTCTTGCAGAGCAATGCTGAAGGAGTTCTAAGCTTGCTAAAATGCTGCAGCTTAGCTCTAAGGCTCCTGACCTTATCTTAGCAACAACATACTTAATGGCACACCCTTGAAAGAACTGAACATCCGAAGCATAAATGACTCCACTTGGGGATTTCAGAAACATCAGGAAATCTCATCTGAGCTCAGGTTTGTTGCTCCCATCAAGGTAGTCAGACTTACCAATCATTATGTCATTATCAAAAAGCTACATAGGCCCACAGCCAATTTACTAGTACCTTATGCTGGAAGAATAAATCTCTCTTGGATACCATGAAGCTGTATGGCATTTTCCTTGCTGAAACAGCTTGTGTAAGCAAAACTTAAATGTTAATCACTTAAATACTAATACCTGAAAATGTGTTTAGAACTTGGGAATTGTTAAGCATGCATCCCGCCTCCTTCCAAAATCCTGCAAGAAATCTTCCACTGCCAAACGCAGACAGATGCCTGGAATTAAAGGCTCAAGGTTTCCAGCCACACCTTCACAATGGCCTCCATGCTTCATCTTGAGTAAATCCCATGGCCAATCACTTGTTTCTTTTACTTGAAGTAGGTAAATTCTATCCCAATAATCAGCAAGTTTTAAGGGAAGCTCTTTATTTGTCTCTGTAGCAGTGTTTAGTGTGCTGGCATAAGAGTCAAGAAAGATTTAAATAAGGCTGTCATGATTTAGGAATGGCATTCTGCATTTTGGTGTTACCACTGAAGGACTCCAAACCACGTACCCCTTGCTTGCTCACTCCCCCTTTCATTCCCCCTGTGGCAGGATGGAGAAGAGAATTGGAGGCACAAAGGGTAAAGATCACCTTTTGAGATAAGAGCAATTTACTGGAAAGAGCAATGGAATAAGAAAAACAAACAGTAACAGCAATAATGTCAGTAACAGAGGGAACTGGCACTACCTGAACACTCTCTTCATGCCATGCTTACACAGCCAGAAGGGACCCCCACCCCAGAAAATGACATGAGGTGATACAGAACAACCTCCTGGTCCTGGCCATGTCCCCTCCTGGCTACTGCAAAAATTAACCCTACCCTGGCCAGAACTGGGACAGACCTTTACAGGAACCTGTAACATATGCATCCAGGAGAGAAAGGATGGCAAAATCAGCTCAGCCTCTCCCAAAGTGAAACCAGCACTCCTAAGCTCAACACATCTGGGTAATAAAAGAGTTGACTCCTCCTCCCAGTCAGCACAATTATGTAACATAGCTGTCCTTTAGTCAATGCAGTTTTAGATTACCCTCTCTAGTTGGCAATATTATTACATTTATCTTCCCACTTATCAACCAAATATCTAAACTTCAAACAGCATATCCTTTCTAGTTGAGTAACAGAATAAACAACAGAATTATATGAAGGTAATTAAGCAAACATTGCACAATATCACTACTGAGGCTGTCAATCTATCAGATAACTCTTACTATCCCAGCTAACCTAAATGAAACTTGAAATAATTAGGAAATAGAATGAAAGTGACTCCTGAGCTGTAGACAGGAACAAGTAAGAAGCAGCACTAGATAGGCGCAAAAGATGGATGCTGACTGTGGGTGTTGCGGGTCCATGTCAATGATAGATGGAAGAGGCTGGGAGAGGATGTTACACAGGCAGGGAGCACATGTCATTGCTGCCAAATCTTCCTGTGATTTTGGCAAGGGCTACCTTTGGGTTAGGTTTTCTGGTTTAAAAAATTGTCCAGCCAGCAATATCCACTTGTCTTTTGACCTTCCTATGTTCCACTCTTATGCAGGCAAAAATTTTGAGCCTTGAGCAAAAAAGGAATCAAATTATATGTTATTGTATCTTTTGAAGCAAAATGTTTAGGAAGATTGTTGAGGAAACTAACTCTCAATTTTGTATCTGTCAGAGCTAGGCTGTCGAAAAACACTGAGAAACAACTGAAGTACAAGAAGGGAGAGATTACAGAAAAGGCAGAATGAGAGACAAAGAACATTTTCATATATGAAAGGACAGTAGAAAAGGGTACTTTTTTTATCAGAGGAGGAGTAGGCAGATGTTCTCTTAAAAGGAATAGAGGTCATATAGGATAAGATGAAAATACTCAGCCCAAAGGAGTGCTGTACACACCTGAGAGTCAAGTATTAACTAATGCTGAATTTCAGCCTGAGGAGACTAACAAAAAAACCCCTGACTATACTAACCAGCATATATAAAGGAAAGATATCTAGAATTTACATAAATGAATGCACAGAAATCTAATTTATTCCGTAATCAAATACATATATCAAGAACCTCTAAAATGTTTAGGTTTGTTTCTCATTCTTTGCCTACCCCTACATTCTATTTTTCACTTTTGCTGAGTCTTACTTTGAATGCAATAGTGTGAAGGGTTTGCCATTTATTTCTACTAAATGTCTTATGATCGGAACAGACTTTCTCTGTATCAGCCAGCTTAAATATTCCCCTCTGTTACATTTGTCCTTGCCAACAGAACCAGTCAAAATAGAATGATTTTTCATCTCTTCATTTCCCCATATTGAAATTCTGGAAATATCCAGGCAGTTCCAATTCCTAATTACCTCCTTTTATCTCCTTAGATTACTCATCTGGTACTCTTTGCAATCCATTTCTTTCAAATGCCACAAGTAATTAGGTGTCCCTATAGAGTTATTTACCTGTGATTTTTGTTATTTTTTACCAAACCATATCCATTACAACTCCATTGCCCTCTCCAGGTTTTCTGCAAATTTTCTTGCTAAAGAAATGCCTAGAAGCAGTGTTCCAGGAACAATTGAATGTGAGCTGGCATATTAACATCTCATTTTTCTAGGTCTCATTCAGCTCCCCGAGCCCTTATCAAAAAGACACACACAGTGTATCTCCCAGGGGTGCCTCTTTGCATTCTCCTCCACTGCACCTTCTCAGCCCCTGCCCTTCAACTCTGATGCAAGGGAAATTTGGACCATAAATTGGTCTAAATTGGGATAAATTGGTCTGCTTGGGGTAATTTAGCACAATTGTAGACAAAACCTTTTCAGCAGGCTTGGTGTCAAAGCAGCAATAATTTTACATTTGCTGTTCTGCTGCACAACTCACAGCATGCAGTTTCTTCTCCAGAAATTTGGACCTCCCTGGATGCCAGGTTCCAGTCTCTGAGATGGATGGATGTTGCTCTTCCTCCCCAGCTAGGGTCAGCTCCTTGTAGCAGGACTTACCCCCACATTCCCAGGTGTACATGGGGTGTGACAACACAGCTGTCTCCCTGACACGTCCAAGGAATGAGCTTATCACCTTCAGTCATCCTTGTGGGCTCCCACTGCGCCCTTCTGCCACCGCTGACGGCTCCCCAGCCACAGCTCCTTCCATGCTGCCTTTTCTGGAAGGCACTGGCTGCCTTCTGCCAGTCTGGGAATATCATTTTATTCATCAATCTGGATAAACGTTGTTGGTGTAAGGTTGCTACTGCTCACAAACCCTAAGACTTTTAGTGTGCACCAAATGTTCCTGCAATATGGCCGGCTCACTCCACATTAGCATAAAAAATACGCGCTGCAAACACATCCAACTGCTTTTAACATCAAAAGGAAGTTTTCCACTGATTTTTAAAAGAGCTGAATTGAGATCTTGTGACCCTGCTACAGTGAAGTATTTGCACACATGCCAGACTCTAAGTATGTGAAGAAGCCCCATGAATTCAATATGCTTCTCAGATGCTTAAACACTTCAGTCAAGGCCTCAATATTTATTTTAGGCTGCTGTAACAGTGCCTCTGTTATATAAAATAAAATCCATGTGAGAATTCATTTGCTCCTATGAAAGGAGGAATAGGCCTTTACATTAGTACAGATACATATATATATAAGGTGCCTGCTTACATACATATGCACACATATTTACATGCATATATTAGCATCTTTTCTGCTCTCCATATTCCTAAAATTAAAGAGTTTACAACATTCATAAAATTAACTGCAAAATGTAGCGTTTGAGTCCACGTTTTTTACAGTAGAAAAAAAATCCTTTTAAATGTCCTTGTCCCAGTGCTAATGGATTCTCTCCAACCCAAGACAGTGTCACACAATAGAAAAATCAAAAGCCTTAACCTCAGAAGTAGAAATATTTGCCTTGGAAATATATATACAAAACCCCACAGCAACCAAAGAAAAAAAGAGAGTTGGGCAACATACTGAAAGATTTACCTCAGAGACTATCAAAAGGAAGACTCATTTCCTTTTCTGCTCTAGGGCAATGTTTATTTAGATTAAAATGTAAAAGGTGCAGTGGAAATAAACATCCTCATTATTGTCTATAGAACCTTCAAATAGACCTTAATCTTATAATGGCATTCATGGGACATTTTAGCTCTTCTCTCTTCATTCCTTTGCCCTCCTTTATCTCTTTCCATGTTTTTTTCATTTTGGTTTGATTTGGTTTTTTGTTTTTTAATATATAATATGCAGGGTTCAGCCTAAAAACTCCCTGCTGAAATTGAGTGAATTCATGCATATATATGCTGAGCAGCTGCAATCACATGTGACTCAGACAGGGGCAATGCAGCATTTCAACTGCAAAGTCTCCAAAAATTAAATGAGAAAAATGAAACTTTACCTTGGGGTAAAGGCTGGCAGATTAACACTGGAAGAAACAGAAACAGTATGACCCCAGTTCTTATGTCTCTGATGGAAAAGACTGAACACTTGCATTGCTTTACAGAAGAACAGATTCCTCCAGATTCACTGTAAGTCACTTAGAGCAGTATAGAAACAGATGGTTAGGCAAGTTGTTTCTGCTCCATTATTATTTGATTCTCCACAATTCATAAATAAAATTAAATCAATAACATCTGTGAACACCACTGCCCTTCCTCTCCTCTGAAATACCCCATAACCTTCCATAACCTTCTTTATTGCTATTGAGCCTCATGTCAGGCTGTCTTGAAACTCCTAGCCCAACAGGAAATAATGTCTGGATTACAAACATTTGGGTTTTTTTTTTATAGTGGCTGGCAGGCAGGCAGGCAGGCAGGGAGAGGACATAACACTCAGGTTCAGGAGTATTAAAAGGATTATGGTAACTGTTGGACTTTGAGGGGTTTCCTTGGAGTCTTTTTTCTCCTTCAAGTGCAAAACACCTGGGAAGGCAGCCAGCCAGCAGGGATGGGCTCTGGAAACTTCAAATCAGCGGAGAAGAACACCAATCTATCCTGCCATATCCTCAGTTAAAAGCTCCCCAGGAGTTTACTTCCCATGCAAGTGGTCTGTGGATAATGCAAAGTCAAGAAGAGCAGCAGTGACTGGTGTCAGAACCCAAGAGTTTCATCAGTGGCAAAGCCACTTCTGTACCCTCAGTGTCTGGAGCAGTAATCACCACATCAGTCCAAGAGCTAGCCTAGCTAGCTGTGCCATTTGTCATCTGGAACTAAAGAAGCCCAGAAACATTTCCAGAAGGTGGCTGGCAGAGGCAAAGGCTGGTAGGGAGAGACTGCTGTGGCTGGGGAGGTCCTGTAGTGTGGCTTAACAGGCACATTGTGTTACAGCATGGTACTCACAGCTCTGCTGGGACTGTGACTTCTTAAGAGACATTTATAATTTTTTCTCTTTTCTCCACCTAATGGCTCTGAAATGAGAGGGCTGTGGTCAGTGTTCTGCATGCTCTGGCTCCAGCAAGAGGGCATGTTTGATAGTGACAAGGTTTGGGGGTAAAAGTGGAAGACTGAATAGCATAAAGAAGCTAACTTTGTTGCAGTTTCACTCATATCAGTGATTGGGATCAGCGTCTGTGGTGGAATGTGGCATCAACCATGGTTAAGTGCTGTCTAGGAGAGAGGTGGTTGGGGCTGTCAGAAAGCAAATTACCAGCTAACTGATGATCTAGGATCTAGTTCCTGAGCCCATTCCTTGGCTCTTCCTGGACATACAAAGCTATTTTCCCTTTCTCTACTGAAGGAAAGAAGATATTTTCTTTATTGCTATTAGCTGTCATGCCTTTATATACTAGGTATTTATTTACAGACCAAAATTCTTTCATGGAGTAGGTGTGGTAATGAACTGGATCTACAGTCTGCTTTCTGGATGATGTAAAAATTTACAATGTTAGTGGTCACATTTCTTCCCAAAGCTTATTAATTGCTCCATGAGAGATCACAGGGAGCCTTTTACGTCCATTTATACACATAATCTCTTTTTCCTGGGTCACTGCCTTCTCACTTTTCACAGGAGAATCAACAGCCATAAATCAAACCCATCCTACACAGTTACATCCATCCATCTCTGAATCTGGACACGGAACTAAACACACAAAAAAGTCATATGCAGGTCACTTTGCATGCAATCCTGATAGATAGCTGAATCTGTTCAAGCTGCCCAGACCTATGTTTGAACCTCATGTAGCTGTGGTACATCAGACAAAAGCGTGCATGGGACACAAAGGTCAGAGAGTTTTCACTGAGGGATCATTAGATTGTGCTCTCTGCTGCAATTCCTGAGCAAGACAAAATGGCTGAAGAATAAACACAGGCAGTGAATACCAGGGCAAAGGCAAGCCCAGCACTGAGAGCAATTTAGAATAACCTGTGCTTCTTTGTCCTCAGTCCACTTAAAGCACAGATGTGGTAAGTTCTATTTTGCGAGACTGATTAAATATCTCCCCAGGCTTCAGTCCTCATTTCCCAGCTGAAAACTAATATTTGTGAAGCTTGCACTAGTCAGGCTTTGTGAATGTTAACATACAAAAGATGGGTGTATTCCAGATATTTGTCTTGTCTTGAATGACTTTAGGATCCAGTGCTCTGTGTGTGACCCTGCAGTCATATCCATTTTCAGCTTTTTCCAAACTTACAAGTTACTATTTGTATCTCCAAAAGTGTTTTAGCTTTGCATATTAGCCCCCTGCTATATTCTAAGGAAGGTTGAATACCTAATTACAATCATCTAATTTGGCTAGAGAAGCTCACAAATGCTCTTATTTCTTTTTATCTGTGCAATTTCTATTCTTCTAATGATTTTGAACATATGCTTCAAAGAGGCTCAGGGACTGTACTGTCCAGATCCATAAAACATGATCCAGAAAATCTAGTCTATTTTCAACATGCTTAAATCAGTTTTTGCAGAGATACACTGGAGATTTCTAGTGGTTTGCAAATGAAAGAAGGTAAAAGAAATTATTTTCTGTGTCAAAATTATTCATTTTACTTGATAATTATCATGGACAGATGCTGCATTTAATTATCTATATTCAGTGACGTGTTAATCCTTGTTTTTCTAGCCCTTTTTTTTTCATCAAACACACAGACATTCTTTTTGAAACGAGAAAAGAGATCACATCTCTAAGATCTCAGTTTTGTTGGCAAGTTCAGAAAATAGATAAAAAAACCTGAAGCCATGGGCTTATGTCTTCTAAACAAAAGATTATCAGAGAATGTCAAGATTATTTTTCATGCCCCTCTTCTTTCTTACTTGCATACTACCTCCCACACCCACCTCCTGGCAAGTCAACAAGCTCTGAGCAGTCAGTCCCCACTTTCGTGACTCAGTCTCAGAGCATTAAAGCCTTAAGCTTGGCAGGTGTCCAGGATGAAGAAATATTAACAAAGCTGCCACAAAGAGCACTCTAATCATAGCAAGCACTGAAGCCTTGAACATAATATTTCCTCCATGTATAAGATTTCCAATTTGCTTAATAGTCTCTCAAACTTTGCAGTATGATATTGCAAATGTTCTTCTGAAAACTCCAGGTCCTCCACAAACACATAACCAGCATGTACATTACATAAAATAAAAATATAATTTACTCTTCACTTTTGGCTTCTGCTGAGATTTCTTCTTCCAAGTCATCATTTATTGGAAAATAAGAAAGAAATACCATGTTCAAGTTATCTTTCAGAGATGTTTCATTTTATAATTCCCATTGCAACAACAGAGGCACATACTTCCATGAAACGTTGTTGTTTATCTCTTTTTGGATGACCTCATCGAAAGTTATTTGGAAGAAGATGGAAATGCAGACTGATTTATTGGTAGCTGGAGTGTAAATTTCACACAAAAGTTCAAATGGCAGATTTTATAACTACAGCTAAAGGGTCTCAATTCTGTGAGTTGTGAGTCATTTCCACAAGTCCATGTTCAGCTGTGTGCCCCACATCATGTCAACTCTCCTGCTTTCTTTTGGGTTTGACAGGTTACTGCTTCCAGAGAGCTACATTCACAGCAAAGATTTTTACAAATAAATGCAACTGCACCCATTTTTGTTTATACCTAAGAGATGTGAATAACATCCAGCTAAATCAAATTTTACTGTATTATCTATATTTAGGCTATGGTAGAACTGTAGCAAATACTCTGAATATTGCTTATCTGAGGCCTATAAATTCATTTCTATGAATAATTACAATTTAGTTACCAGGGAAACGTATATTATAGCAGTCATCCTCCTTATTCATTGGCATAGTTATGTGTGCCACTTTACAGACAAAATGTATCTAAGTGTAGAACTGCATTAAACAGTAATTTCAGAGGACTTTCCAACAGATATTTTTCCTAAAAGAAAAATATTTCTCTAAAACTCTTTTCTTAGAAGTTTTCTTATCTACATTACTGAAACTCCTAAATTGTTCGCTGATTTGGGACATTATTTGTTCTTTGAACATTTTTCTTTAGTAGAAATCTACTACATGTTGTGAAGAAGCACTTTGTGACACGAGTGTAGTTAGTCTTCTAAAAAAGGCAGACTATTGAAGACAGAAGTGTCAGATGAAATGCAAAGGTACAAGAAGAAAGCAAAGCATTACAAACTCCATAATTTATGCGGCGTATAAATTCAAGTCACTACAAAAGAGTACAGTTTTCCCTCTCATAAGGGTGCATGGTAGTCACAAAACACATATCAACCCTTCCTAGCCGGGTTTATTTTAAGAAAGGGAGGACTACGGCCAGCTCTGGAGGAGCAGGAGAGAATTCAAACCCTTTCAGTAAGGAAGACTTCTGCACATTCAAACATGTGAAGTTGAGAAACCTACTGTGTCAGCTAGTATTAATGGAGAGAGGAACACCCATACTTGTGTGCTATAAAATGTCCCAGTGGTGTTTTTAAAAGCTGCTTAATTACATTAACAGAGAGTCCTTTCCACACGCGCCAGTTCAGGCAAACACATCCACCTCACAGGAATTCCATGCTATGCCTGATGTTCCGCAGTCCCCGGCTGAATGTGAGCAGCTTGCTAAGCTTTACTGGTTAACTAAAGTCAACACAGCTCTGTATCTTAGATCATTCTTCACATTTCCACAAATTGCTCATGCTAAATATCTGGTTTTTTCTTGTACCATTTATTTTACATCAGTGAACAAAAATGCCTTTTTAAATTTTTACCTTTTTTAAGCATGGAAAAGTAGTGTCTAGAGCACCTCATGCAGACATCTCCCTGAAATCTGACACAGTCATTAAAAAAGGGTACAATGCACAATTCAGTAAATGTGGGAATAAAGCATTTTGGTGCGTCTTGAGTCACCAGTAACAAAATTAATGAATGAGATGTTCAAAAACCACAATTTCCAAGTTCAAAACTGATGAGCAATACTTCCCTTAAATCGTTCTGACTGGTTGCCAGTGGCCAATTCCCCACATCCTAGACAACAGACATAACTTCTAAATACAAATAACCCTCTTGGTAGAATTGGCATGCATACTTCTAGTGGGGTAATAATATTTGACCGTGATCACTGAGAAATAGATTTGTTCCTTTCATACAAAAATGAGGAGTGTTTTAATCTGAAAACCAAATTTTTGGTTTGAAAAGCCTATATCCAGACTACATCTGAATATATTTAGATAAACATATGCTCTTAGGAAGCAGAGCATGGAACTGAAAATGATGAAAGAACAATTAAAGAGCTAAGGAAAATTAGCCCCTTGGTTATACTAATAAAAGAATGATAGTGATCATCTCCCCATTTAATCTTAATAGCTGTCTTTCATAAATTTTCCATTAAAATCAAATTAAAGTTTGAGCACTGCCATTTAAATGAAATTCTTTGCAGCTGCATTTCTCTCACCCCAGTGTTAATATTAAGCATTTAGTGAATTGCTTTTAGAAGTTAATTCAATAGTGCTTGCCATTATATAGCCACTATCTCATTTTCATTTAATCACCAAGATGTTATGATCTTTCAGGAGGAGACTGATTCAAAAACTAAAAGATTTCTGTTTTCTGAAATTTAATAATACCCACTTGGCCATGAGCATTAATTTCAATGAGTAGTCAATACTTTCTACATTGTTCTTTGTACATTCTACATCTTGACACAAGTACCCAACCATTCATTTGCATGACACCATAATCTTTTTATTAAGCACCTTTTGCTGTTTTATGTCCCCCTCTCAAAGTAAGATAATTTATGAGCATCTAAGTATGATCTAGTCATAGCATTTAAAATAAAACATTTCAAAATTGGTCAGATCGTTCTTGAATTACATCTTCTGGAAATAATTTAATATGACTAGTTCAATAAAGGGCTGAAATATTAGGAAAAACCCTCACTCATTGATTTAAGGCACTTTTTATGTCAACTCTGTCCATAAATGTTGCAAGATTGATTTTTCTCTTAAGTAGTTCCTTCCAACAATGTCTGTGGAAATGGAGACCTAGGTTTCTTTTTGCATCCTGGCTATATACCTGGATCTTGAGATGTTTTTCTTTATCAAATAAGTTAACACATGCAGAAATACTACATTTTACATTGTAACTTTTTTTGTTTAACAGCCTTCCTGGTACCCCCAGTACAGTGTTAGATTGCCACTTAGCCCTTCAGAAGAAAACTAACCTCATCTCAGTTGTGTGAGGTGGTTCTTGCTCTCATTTCACAGCACCACACTCTTGGAAGTCTGTTTCCTGTTGTGGAAAAGAGTGACAGACTACTTTAGGATGGGAGGGACTTGTGGAGGTCATCCGGTCACACCTCCAGTTTGCCAAGGTCCGGCTATAGTGTGGCTTTGACCTGCAGCCTTCAAACCACCTCTGTTGTTTGTGGGCTTTCTGAGCTGGAAGTCCCATTGCCCAGGCCACTGATGAGGAATGCTAAGCAGTGTTAGCCTCAGGTATAACCCCTCAGGAAAATCATCAATACTCAACAGCCAGCTGGATTTCAAACCACTGATCACAACCTTTGAGTCCAGCAGTCCAGACAGGTTTCACCCACCTGTAATTCATATGTAGTCCTTATCTCACTGGCTGAACTGCAATGATACTCATTAAAGGCAATGGAAATGCCATCCACTGTTTTCCCCTCCTCTCATAAGAGAACACAATTAGGGTAACCAGCCACATTTTTATCTTGATGTATCTGTGCTGTTCCCTCTCACCATCTTGTTTTTCATGTGCCTGGACATGATTTCTGGGATCATTTGTTTCACAACCTCCCAGGGATTGAGGTGAGGCCAGTAGCTCCCTAGGTTGTCCTTTTTGCCATTTTATTTGGTTTCTTTTGAAGATAAGTGTGATACTTTTTTAACATCCCTCAATTGCCATGACCTTTCAAAGACAATAGTTAGCTCCCTCAGCAGTCTCCATGGATTTGTATACATCTAGTTCCCTTATTTGGTCCTGAATGGGATCATTCTCTACTCTAGTCAGTACTTCTTTCCCATAAACTTTGCACAGAAAACTTGGAGGCCTGGAAACAGACCTTGCCAGGAAAGGACAAGAGAAACACTGAGCACATTAGAATTTTTCAAGCTCTTTTAGATTGCCTTCCCATTCAATAGGGAAGTGTTTGTACATAAATCTGCAGGAGGACTGGGACCCAAACAGAGGCAGAACATCGATGCAAAGCCACAATAGAG
Source organism: Drymodes brunneopygia (assembly GCA_013400955.1). NCBI lineage: Eukaryota > Metazoa > Chordata > Aves > Passeriformes > Petroicidae > Drymodes > Drymodes brunneopygia. Next base: position 395,889 of record VZTZ01008489.1, on the reverse strand, counting down.
GGTGAGAAATGATTCTTTAAATCCTTCCCTGAGACTTGAAAGCTTAACCTTATAGGCTTCTTGACATGGACAGCCATTTTAGTTTTGGTTGGGTTTAACCAACAAGTCATGCCTAACACACTAACATAGAATATGAGAACCCTGAGTCCTAGGCTGTGTTCAGCAAAAGGAGTTTAAGCCCTCCTCCTTCACTGCCTGGAAGAGTGATCTCATAGCAGATCTACAGACTATGTGGGATTGATGAAAATGTGGTGGGTTTAGTTCCTTCTACTGGGGCTGTTCCACCTTCATAAAGGAATTCAATATTTACTAGGCCAGGAATGTTACTTTCTAGCCAAACCATTGAGGGCAGTCTCTGGGAAATAGGAAAACCTGAGTTCCAAACTTTGCTTCTAGAGACTAATTTTTAACATCAAGCTGTCATTTGATAAAACTTACGAAGACTCCAAGGCAAAGTACAATGCTTGTGTCTCTCTGCCAGTACCTGCACAGCAGTCAAACTGAAAACATCAGCCTTGGGGCGCAATATCTCCAGAGACACCCAAAAGCTTCCTTCAGCAGATTTTTCTGTTTCTTAATCTAGTTTGAATAGTCTGCTCCCATCCAGAGAGTCAGATTCCCCTGCACAGCTAATCCATTCTCACTGAGTTGCTCTGTTTAGCCTGCTCCTTCCAGCAGTGACACTAACTAGGGAATCAATAGATTTTCTGGTAGGACATGTGGGATGTACCTGTTCCCTTCAAATCACAGTATGTCTAGACTCGTATCCAAACAACAGCTTTACTGCTAAAACTAGAAACAAAGCATTTTTGGAAAAATACATTTAAAAAAAGTTTTAAAAGATTAAATGTCTTTTTAGAGTTGTGAATTGCAAAGGATGTGGTAAATTGTCTAGTCAGTGTTTGTCTACATGTGGTCTGAACATTTTTTATGGAGATCCTGGGTTTAAAAACATATATTTTTTGAATAAAGATTAAAATCCCAAGTGTTGTGATGCCCATAGCAAATTACAGGGCGTTTTCTTCATCTACAAGATCACTAGCTTTTGCCATTGGTTTTGGGTACTAATTTACCCATAAATATGAAATGGAAAAGTCACTCTACCAGAGACATATATTGTGTTTTCAGTACAGCTGACAAAGTTCAAAGAAAAACACACATAGGCACACTTTCTCTGTTCCCACTGCAGTAAATGTACTTAGCTTTAAAACTACACAGGTACTTTGTCCAAGGGTGTTTCAGGAATTAAATATTTTTCTGTAGTAATGGAAGCTTCAGAACCATTCAGCAGTTTTTCATTCTGATTTCTATTTTTAATACTGACAATATCCTTTTTATGAAATTATAGTGTAAATTTTATCATTTCACTCTTTCCTAGGTAAAAGAAATAATCATTTACATGGGCAAGGCAAGTTGCCTTTATTCATATATTTTTAGTCCCTTAAAATGCCTTATATTAAATTCCATAAGTATTTCTGATGCCCCATTACCTTAAACTGGGAAAGGTCATCTTTGCATAAAGAAATGCAATTTTTCCAGAGAAATGTAGCAAAACCAGAGTTTAAAATATTCCTGGCAGAGTAGGGTTGTTCAGGCAGATTTAGGCAGATGCACATAATTCACAACATTCTTTGGGAATTCCTATCCAGTGAGCATCACTCACAGAATCTGTCCTAAAACCATTCTTAGTGTTGTATCTGTCTTTTCCATCCTGTAAATGTTCAGATTTCTAATTATAAATGCAGAACAGGATAGTGATACCAAACTCCAAACAAGCCCAGTCAGAATATGAGAAACAGCACAGACAATTCAGTAAGCAGGCTAATTTCCTCTTCTTTTAAATTATTGGACTTAAACCTGCTAAGCTGATACCCAGGGCTTCTTAAAAGTATACTAAATGTGTACTCTTATACTGGAACACAGAAGGGTGAATAACATGCCTGCCATAGAAATTAAAACTATATAAATACCATTCAGGACACCAACTGATGTACACTTTTTGTCCTAAATTTGGGTTGTATTAACATCACCATTAGCCTGCATCAACAGTAGATCTTCCTTCAGCTTGAAAGCTGCTGCTTTAGAGCAGATTAACCTGACTGACTTGGTTAGTCAAACCACCTCTGCTCTCTCAGTGCCACACAATGATTGTGTATGTAATGTGCTCATTTTGGAAGTGGGATTTCCTTCCTTTTTTCTTGCATCAATGTAATTATTTTGAGTGGAGAAAATGCTACAGACTTACTGAAGAATATTAGTAATCACCACAGGTTTACAAACTCCCACTAATCCTGGCTTTAATGCAGTCCTAAATTGCTCAGCAAGGTATTTCCATATGTGGTTCAGACACTCTCCCATGCTGTGAATGCTTTATAAAAAAAAATTAAAAAAAAAAAAATTAAAAAAAAAGAGAGAAACTTTTTTTTGCTTTTTCTCCAGACTTACCAGAAATTAAATTTTTCTGCCAAGGCCTTCTCCATCCAATTTTACCATGTTCTTTGGGACCCCTTTATGATTTGGCTAAGGATAAATGGGTTCCCAGGCCAACATGAGTCCACAGACATCATTTCCACAAAATACAATGGCTAACACAACCATGAGTCAGAAACTGAGTCATGGTTGTGTTAGCCAGGCACTACTCTGTGCTTAGGGAAAACATGGCCATAGGAAAACAAAATGCCCTCAGATGCTAAAAGTATCCATGACAAGCAAAGGTAAAGATTTTAATCAGAGAAAATTTCTCAGAAATCATGTGAAAAACACTGACAGGTCCCAGGCATTGGGAATGCTGGATCAGATGCAGAAGTTTTGGAGAGCACACTCTAACTTTGGAGGATCAGAGGAAGGTAGAGGCAGTCTTAACATCCATGGGAGACCAATGCCAGAACAGCTTGGAGGCAAACTAAAGGGCTTTCACTATGAGGAGTGCTGTTTTGAACTGCCAGAGTTGAACTGGAAGCTCACAGAAATATGATGTTGGAAATTAAGATCTTTTAGAATCACTTTATGCCCTCCTAAAGACCTTGCTTCTCATTCTTGGATAGGTTCATTCTCATGTCCTAAACCTCTCCATACATTAGAACATAAGCAATGAAAGTGAATGGGTAATAGACCCTGGTGGGTGACACCTTCAGACCTATTCCACTTAAACTGAAGAGAAAAATTACTTTGAAATAACTACAAGATTACACAGTGCATTCCTAACTTTTAGCTGCGTCTGTTTCTGAATACATTGAATAACAACAGGTTATGTTCCTAAGCATTATACCTCAAGACCACTCGTGGGACATGAGGGGAGAAATATAAAACTAAGTATAACTAATGGAAAGTTTATCCTTGAGAAACATATTGACATATTTCAGGGTTAATTAACATGAAGAAAGTATTTACCACACTCACCACTGTCAACTGCAAGAAGGACATCATCACATTATAGTGATAAGTATTTATCTCTATTTACTCAAATACATAATCCTAAAAAGTTGCTACTATTGACTACAGTGTCATGACAGAAGGAGTCAGGAACTTGTGCTTGAACAGTGCTCAGCCCTTATATAGTGAGCGTTGCACTCAGAACCTGCTGGCAATTCTTTCAACCTCTTCAAGTACATAGCTTTTTATGACTGTCATTCACTTTCTACTTTCACAAACAAAACATAGCTATCAAATGGAAATTAATAGATAGAGATGCATGTAATTTGTAAACTGCAAAGGCGGTTGTAAACTTACAACAAGCAAGGACATTTCAATAATTACTGAATGTCTCCACCTTATCAAAATGAAGGAAGACAAAAAGACATGTGAGAGGAAACTCAGTACAATTAAACACAAAGCAGAGGAAACGCAGTTCTGTGTTGCTGCTGCTGCTCCATTGCTGCCGTGACTCACTGCAGTGTCCTTGTCCTGCAAGGATCACAGCTGACAAGGAGATGTGATGTTCCACGTCCTTGTGCTAAACCCATGCATAGCAAGACTAAGACACAGAAAAAAATTTAGTTATCCTTGTATTTATTTCTGATAAGTTATTCTTTTTTGCCATTTTTTCCCAGTTGCTTTGCAGTTTAGCAGGAATTGAATAACTTCAAAGTGAAAAGAAAAATATTATGTACACATGAAAATAACCCATAGATTATGGCTGTTGCAATGGGTCAGACTTATCCCTGAAAAATTTTTGTGGCTTGCTGGACTTAGATTAAATATGAAATTAGTTTGTTCATTATAGACATTTAATGCAAGAACTGGTTGAGGAATGGAGCTGAACAGCTTCTTCTATATCATAAATACTGCTTATGCTTACTAAAACTTTGCTTGTCTGATTGCTGAGGAAGTATAGTCCCCTCTTCTTGCATTCCCCTCTTCCCCACATTATATCCATTTATATCAATGTGTATTTTCATATAGCATTCCCTAAATTGTGTTTTAAATTTTTGCTGTTATCCAAGTTGTCCCTCCATTTCTAAGAGCCCAGTGGGCAAAAACCTTCCACATGAGACTTTGTCACTTCCAAGTGGAAGAAAGTAAAAATCTCATCAGTCAGACACTAAAGTAAAAGTTGCTTTTTTTTTTTTTTTTGCAACAGAATTGGTTACCCAGCTCCAGATTAATTTTGGCTATTTTGTGGTTGCCATTCTGCATTTTTTAAACAAATTTCCTTATTAGCTTAGCACAGTACACATTTCACATTTAAACTTCATCCTGCTGATATCCCATTGCCACTTCAGCTGATTGCACCCTTCAGAAGGGCTGTGTAACTCCATGTGGGTGTTTTGTGCCAGCACTAATGACAGTTCTGTGGCAATATTAGTAATTTTTCTTTCCTTGGCTTTCTAGCAAAGTCAGCATCTTCAGTTTTAAAAGCTACTTCCACCTACCTTCAAAATGGGAATGATATGTACATACCAAAGGACTGCAGAAAAAGATTGAATATTAAGTAAAAAGGCTTACCTGGACCTTGTTGTACCACACAACTTCCTACCCAGTTTTGATTGTCTCATATGTACATAATTCCTGAGAAATAGTTGACAGCAAGGAAAAGCTCTCAACATATCCAACAGGTATAAATACCACAATTAGCATTTAGTTAGCTAACAATAGTTTCCAAAGTTAAATAATAGTATTCCCGTGCATGCAAGTTAGCCTTACACAGACAAAATGAAGAGGGAAGTGCAGTTCATGATATGCAGAACATAGATCACTTCTTGTTAGTAATGTGTGTCAGCATTGAGAGCCAAAAAATACTCCTTTTTAGTTTCAAGAGTTTTAATATATATATATATGTATGTAATAAGAACTGTCTCTCAAAAGAAAACGAAAAAAATAGTTTTCCATGGCCAGAACTTCCTCTCCTTCTTACACCAGTGTAAGGCCAAGTAGGGTGCAGGGAGTAAGGAACAAGCTTGAAAATGTGATCAGAAGCAACGGAAAGTAACACAGCTTCACCAGGAACAGCTAAGCTGTCCCCATTTACTCTAAATAAAGGATTGTCCAGAGAAGAGACAGCAGATCAAACAGTAGTACTTCATCAAAAACATTTGGTTGGACTGTAATGTCTCAGTAACAAACAACAAGGAATTACAGTTGAAATTAAAATGGAGCTAGTAGTATGAGCAGATGTATAAATGGCAAGTGATACAAACAGAAAGCAGTTCTGGGGGAGGAGAGTGGTGGAACAAACCAGCTTTAATCTGTACTTTGTAGTCTTGGAGAGAGATACTTCAAGCTTACAAGCTCCATGTAGTTCATTTTAGTGTCAGCAGAACTGCTACCTTTGATTTATTCTCACTGCCAAAATCAGGAAAGCTTCAGGACAAATTATTGAAAATGTTCTTTTTGCCCCTCAGAAACCTTTAAATCACTTTTATCTGCTTCATTTTACGATACAGAAAGGTGTGTTCAAGGTTCAGAGAAACAAAACAAATGGTTTCAGAGGCAACAGAGAGACAGGTAGTGGACAATGGGACCAGCTGTTGATTGACATCTAGTGCAGGATGTGGGAGGTGATTTGAAGTCCTGCTGATACAGACTCATGTCAGAGAAAAACAAGCAGATGCTTATATCGTCCCATATTTTAAAAGGTATTTTCATATTATCCTATTAAAAGATCAAAAGGCAAAAACTGAATGGAGAAATAAATTAAGAAAAAACTTTGAAGGTTTCCATGAACAGTGATAGAAGAAATAATTTCAAATTATACTAGAACAATACACCAATTACTCCACCATCAGGAAACAAAGTTATGTTTATCTCTGCTTTTCAAGGAAATCAATCCCACAGAGGTCAAGGAGGTTGCTAAATGGATGAGGAAGCAAAGGAACATTTTACAAAACTGTCCTCTAATTTGGAGCCAAGGTCAATGATTTAAACTTTATTGCTCATCTTGAAACCAAACTCACAATGAGAATAGGTGGAACCATCCCAACTAGCAATTACCCAGAGCCAGGCAAACAAGAGCTGCAGAAGTAACTACAGCTGCAAGAGAATCCATGTTTTCCAAACGTGACATCAGCCCTGCCAATTTGCTAGCTGTTGCTCACTCCTGATGGTGATAACTTGCTAAGCCACAATACTCAGCCACATGCCCAGCATCGAGCTCTGTCGGGAAGCTGCAACTGCCACAAGTTGTTGTGCCACTAAGACCTTTCAGCTGTAGCCAAGACTTGAACACTCAGCTCTCCTATACTTCAGAACCTGATCCTCTATGCCACAGTCAAAATCAAACTAAAGATGACTTGGTTACTGCTATATATATGGAACTTAGTGCATCTTGACCAAGGAACATCGCAACTTCAACCTTGCAAATATGTCAATGAAGAACTTTGTTTGCAGAGAGAAATTGTCTTGTAGGAAAGAGAAAGAATGCACAATGACTGCATTTCAGGAGCTCTGATGAAATCTTCCTCACAGTGAATGCCATTTCTATGTAATTATATGGTTCACTGTTTCTTTTTTTTTTAGCCCAAATTTAATGCGACCCACGCAAGATGGTGTCATCTTAGCACTTATTACTGTAAAATATTGACCTCAGCATGCTGAATCATGAAAGAGTTTGTAGAAAAGGTTACAATGTGCTGTATATGAAGGAATCCCACACCCAGTCAAGTTTCTGCTCAAGACATTTAGTTTTGGGTTTGAAGGGAAACTGAGGGCTGTGTTCCAGGCTACTGAATTTAGAACTTTCCCATTCAAATGACAAAATTGATGCCAAATACAGTCAGATTTTATCTATCAAGACAGAAAATAGGCACATCATTGAAAATACACTTGGTAAAGATGTGGTTTGAAGGGAAATCCCTAAATTATCAACTCGCAACAAAAAATAGAGGCTGAAGTGAGGCTGTGGAGATTGGAATTAACAGGTTTCTAAATGGGCTTGTTAGGAATGTATCACAGAGTGGTTGATGTTGTTGAAAGGACCTCTGGAGATCATCTCCACTTTGACTAAACACACAGTGATCTTCCAGGGTTTTTTTTTTTATAAACAAAATATTTTGGGAGGCAGAAAAAATTGCAGCACTGTTGCAATCAAAGCAGGCTGAAGCTATGGCAACAGCAAGGAGAAAGAAGCCCCACTTCTTTCCTTTACCTTACCTTCCTATATTCACCCCACATCAAGGAAAAATTCAAGGCTGCATTTGGCACTTGTAAGAGTTAAAGAAGAGGCAATATGAGATATGAGGTCAGATTTTACTGTTCTTTCTAGCCCTTCTTATAAGAGTCTCACTTTTGAAAGTATTTAGTGTTTTTCATTAGCAGGATTAATAATAAAAAAAATTACCTCTTGAATTTGTATAATTGTAACAACAACTTAGTCCTATTAAATTCTATTTTTTCCCTTCAGTTAACTGTTACTGAAAATATATTATCAGAAGTTAAAGTTATGGAGTTTTTTTGTGCTAAACACTTTGAAAACTATACAAGTTTTTGATGGATATTTGCCCTTTCAAATCTGAATCAGGATATTAGAAAATTGTGATTTCTTTGAAAATGTCAACAAGAAGTTTTGTATACAGTAGGTAAGGATGCCAGCTTACCTATAGTCCTGTCTTTGAGACTTTTGGGGGATGCTGAAGTGACTATCCCATTCTCAGGTATCAGACATATAAATAATTCCTCTAAAATAATTCTCTGGAAGATACCAAGTTAAATTTTGAGCCCCTCTTTCTCCATAACCATGCAGTTCTCCATGAGACAAAGGAAGTTTTAAGCTGATGGAGTGCTACATGGAATGTCACCGTGACAAGGCTGTTGCTGATGAGTGGTGGGGTTTTTCATGTGGTAAACATGAGGGATTATCAAAAGACAGTAATAGACACAATCTGTGAGTGATACTGACATTGATCCTGAGAGACCATCAGGCCATCTCTTGCCTCAGCAATACTCTTCAATTAAACATGTGTAAATATTAACCATGTTACAGGTCAGGCTAATTGATGTTTTCAGAAATAAGACAGTCAGTCTGTCAGAGCAGTTAATAGAACTGAACATGCCAAAAAGGCATTTTCTTGTTCTCCAGTTACAGGAGTGCCTTTAGCTCATTGCCATTTAAGCAAAAAAACCCTGCACTGCCAGCTTCTGATTTCTCCCTTGGAAACCTAGGTACTCTTTGTGAAACTCACAATTCATCATAGAATTAGAGGGAAGTATTTAATAGACCCTAATGAAATGTTATGGGAACTATGCTAATTTTGTCATGGTAGCAGAAGAATAATTTCACTAGAGAACTAGGGAAAGTCAAAGCTGCTTGTAAAAAGGACAAAACAGCAAAATTCACTAACAGCTGCTACCAACAGTGTATTTTAAATAGTGTGTTTTAAAATGGTGTTAAAATAAATTGCATATGAACCCAAAGTAACAGTCTCGAGGTCAATGGGACATTAGGCATGAAAGATGAGCTATAACTTCCATATGAAAGAAAGAGCCACTTTTGTGGTGCACTCGCTTGTCCAGTTCAATCCCCAAGGCAGTGACCTTGACAGTATTAAACAGGGTCTGATTTGAGAATGAACATTCAGGAAGAATCTAAAAGAAAAGTGCTGAGGCACATCTGAGGACAAGTGTGATCATAATCAAAAATGCATCTGATGATTTACCACTCAAATACACTATTTGACAAAAGAAACCTGTGGATTATTAAGACTATCACCTTTCCAAACACATCAGTGAGGGAATTTACACACAGTGTTCTCTGAAATACAGAGAAAAACATTATTGTCTTTTACACAATCTGAACCCCTTTGGTTGCGCTGGGCATCCGTTTCTGACACGAAGTTATTAGAAAGCAGTAAAAATTTCTCCAGCGTCTTAACAAGCATATGCTTGTTGAATTTATTGTCAATTTACTTAAAAAAAACAATTTCCCTACGTCATGTGAAAACAGCAATTTCCTACTAAATAGTATGTATTTTATCATTAAGGGCCTTTTAAAGAAAATTGGTCTTTCTTGCTTGGCATAGCAAGATAAAAATAGGGTGTTTTTTTCCTAGAAAAAATATCAAAACAACTTAAATTAAATTCAGTATTATGTGCATTTGTTAAACCTCTTGCTTCCACCAGCTTCCTATTTCGAAATATCTTCCTCTTTCAAAATAATCCATATATATGTAGGAGCAGGGGGTTGTTCAGGATTTTAGTGTGTATCCTATATTGACCAAGGCCACTGTTGATTTCAAAGGGGAATCAATGGGGAGTGAAGGAGGCCAAAGTTGAAGGTTTCATGGTTATCAGCAAAGCAAATAAATGGCAGTCAGCTCATGCAAAAGGGCAGGAAATATTTAAATCGCATTGTAGGTGTAACAAAGTATATTGCTTTCTTAACTGTGAAACTCATTTCTGGGCCAGAGTCCTGCCAGCAACAAAGAAAGTGCTGCCACTTCCCTCAGGAGGTCAGTGAAGGAAAAACAAAGCGAAATTAGCTGTGTCCAAAAGTCAAGTCCCCATGACAGCCCTGCCTGTCCCTGCCCATCTCCTGGGTTCTGGTCCCTGCCAGGCCCCCAGGGCTGTGGGTCCCTGCCCCACTGGCAGCACAGCAGGGCCAGTCCCTGGCTCCCCACCCCGAGAGGTCCACAGCCCACCTGGCCCCTTCCCCACAGAGATGCCCAAAGCTGTGGAAGCCACCATGCCCCTCCTGGTTGCCCTGCTTTTCTGTCAGGATGGTGGGACAGGCCCTGCCTGACGAGGACCAGGCAATCTTTGGAACCTGTCCCAGCTCTGGGTCATTGACCCAGGCTCGCTGGCTCTCTCTGATGGGGAGAAAACACAGCTAAATGAGGAAAATAGGGCAAACAAATTCACTGCATCAGGAAGGAACACAGCCATCTGTACAGCTGTGACAGTCTTGCCCTAATAGGAGTCTTGGTACTGCCGGCCAGGGGGGCAGTGATGTGACTAACCTGCTTAAACAGAAATCAGAGAAACTGCCAGAGCCAAACAAATAAAAAACATGGGATAATTCAATTATACCCATGTAAACTGGAAGGAATGTCATTGTGAGAAATGATATAGAGGTACAAGTTTTAAATATCTTAAATCACCACTTGTTAAACTTACTACTCAGAAAACCCACAAGTGAAGAAGCAGTTTGGCTTAGTCTTGAGCAGACGAGATGTGGTTTGCAATGTTACTTTTGAAGAGCTGCTCTGTAATTATGACTGCTATATATTCAAATTTAACATTTACAAGAATGAAGTAGATTTAATTTAAAAAAAAAAAAAAGAAGAAGCTTGTTAAAAACAAATTAAAAGGAAGACATAGAAGTCAAAACCACTGAAGAACAATAAACGAAGGCATTTAAAGTTAGAAAGAGTTTCTCCAAAAAGCAGAAGACTTATCTGAAAAAAGGAAACTAAAAAGGGGATAAATTCAGATAAAACAAATATAAAACCATAAAAAGCAGATGAAAACAGATTCTTAAGATTAATTTGAGTAAATAAGAACTTCTTTCCTCCCTGGCAGAAAATTTGTACAGTCCACAGATCTAATAGAGCTAAAAAAAATGTAAAGTCATAACAAAAAAGTTAGATGAATTCTTTTCATCCACATTTATTTAAGAAAAGCTTAGAGAGATTCACAGACACTTTCTTTATAAGGGTCAAGTTTGGTGAACCACCAAAAGGTCAGTAGGGAACATTTATGAACAGACTGATAAAATAAATGCTAAAGAATCACTTGGGTTCCATTGTATTTAACACTAAGTGGTACAATATGCAAACTGTGAGAGTACTTAATTTCTGCTGTAGTGGTAGCCTACTAACACTTTTTCAGGAATGGAGAGTATCAACTGCAAAAAAAACCCTTTTAAAGGGGCATTGAGAGAGAATGCAACTAATGTGCACCAGAAAGTCTGACTTCTGTGCATGTGGAGCTGTTAGAAATTATGGATCTGCTCAACATTTGATATCCTGATTATACTGGAGCAGCATTTGCAGTAGAAAGTCAAGGCTCATATACATAGGTATTAGGATTCACTGAAAGGCCAGTAGGCATATTGAAAATGACAATCTGATTCACAGAACTGCATGAATTTCCAGAAAACTGTTGACAAGGCACCTCTTTATCAAGTTGTAAGAAACTAACCAGTCATTATAAAAGGAAGAAAGAAAGGTTCATTGTATATTTATAACTAATTAAAAATTTAGAGTGGGTATAACAAAGAAATTACCTCAGGAATTGTTTACAAACAAAAATTGTTCAATAGATTCATACATGAAATACTGAATAAGTCATGAATTTACAGGTGATATAAAATTAATCAGGACAGTAAAAATTCAAGTTGTCCTTACAAAAGACTTACATGATACACAGATTTTTTGTGCGCTTTCTAAGCATCCATTCTTGATGACTGAGACAGAAATCTAGAATAAAAACACCTTTGGTCTTGTTGTCCTAACAAGTGCACTGCTGTTCCAAAAGAAAGACTGACACAAAGATAAAACATTACACATAGATGAGCTAAAGTGCATAGAAACATTTCAAGAAGGGAATGATGGAAAGAGATAAACCTCCTTTCTTCAATATAACCTCTGCTCAACCAGTTCTTCTGCATAACTTACTGTCATTTATTTTTGAAACTGCTATATTGAGCATTCAAGGCAGTTACAGAACATTTCCCATTTTACAGTTTGCTCCTGCAAAACAAAGAATCAAAATAGAAATATTTTTAAATTACAGAAATTTAATAAACTCATTTTCCAGCCTTCAAATTACTAGCAACTGCCAGGCTTTGTCACAAGGTCAGGATTTTTGGATACTCAGCCTTCCCAGCCCCTTTACCCCAAAGTAGGTCCAAACCACCTCCTGAAATAATAACTGCTTGAAACAAAATCAGGTTGTATTGTCACAAAAAAACCCTGATATATCAATCCTACCGAAGATACTGAAAAATCTCACTTGATAATCAGACAGTCAAAATAGGAAGCAAGATTTTTGTGTGTGTGTGTAAAGACATTTGTTTCTTTTCCTTTCGGCTTTGCAGGTGACAGATGCTCACCATTTCTCACTAAAAATGTAATAGAGATTCAAAACTTAAGTCAGTGTCCCATAAATACCCAAAAAAATGACACTTCCATTTTCATGATAAGTAAAACAAAAGGTCAAGGCTTAATGTTTACTTTCATGTCTCAGAAGTGCCTGTTCTTATCATTGGTGTTTCCCAGCAGCTGTGTTTCTGTCTATAATGTGCATTGCTGCATAATAACAGCTACGTGGCAGAAAATAGGTCTAATTTTTGAGTTGCAGGACAAATGTGTTTCACATCAGCCTCACTGGATATTGAAACTCACATCAAGCAATCAAATATAAAAAATACAAAGGAAATATAGTAAAAAGTGTAACTCCACAGCTGTAGTTGAAAACATTTGGATAACCAAACAGAAATGTTCTACTGTCCCTTGTAAGTGTCTTCAGTACATTATATTTTGCAGGACCTCAAGGAGGAGGTCCTTTTGCCAATGCTTTCTCCTGTTGCCCTTGCACAGGAGTCAAGGGAAAAAAAAACCAGAGTTGTGCAGAGGGAAAACTCAAGTGTTTGAAAATGTTTGTGACTGTAATGTTCTTTGTACAGTCTGCAAAACCACCAGTGAGAGCAGTGACACCCAGTGATAAGCAGAGAGGAGGGAAACATTCAGTGGTATAGGTGATTGCGACATCTCCTCACTCTATGAAGAAACAACCATGATTGGACCTTTTGAATAGACAAAGTGCCCTGAATGTTCTTGCAGGCCCATCTTTAACTTCCAGTGAAATACAGTTGGGCTGCTATTCATACCAAACTTAAATTCACCTCCACTCACATTTCAGACAATATCTTCGTCCTGTGGCCTGCATGCAAATACCCAATATTAAATCTCCAGGTGTCACTTTTAACTAATAGCCTGCAATTAAGTGTTTGATGGCCCATCAATGCATTATGCAGTTCCTTCTTCTGGAAGAGTTCTCTCTTTCTTTAAATTGCCAGAATTGAAAGAATTATGTTCTAATCCCCTGACTTCATCCAGTTCATTTTGAAACTTAATGTTTTTCATTTAAATCCCCTATTGGGAGCTCATTCACTTCCATGGCACCAGCACAGCTAGGTTGCTTTGATTAATTACTAGCACTTACCCTTCTACTTCAGTAAATCTCGGTATGATGTCTAATAACTGGAAAGATTTAAACAAATGCTTTATGTCATTTCAAATCTGAAGCTAGAAAGAATTCCACAAAACTGAAGAAAGACAGGGGGCTACAGAGAGCCTGTGTTTGAGAGTGTGTGAGATTCAGAGCTCATTCAATGCCCAAGCTACTAAATCAAATTAATACTGGGAAGTCAACTCACACAGGCAATGCAGTTCATCAAATGGATAACATGGAATTAAATTACATTTTCAGTCATGGGGATGCCACAGAGATGTCAGATTTACAGTTTCTAACATACAGAAGATGTATTTTAAATATCCATGGGTTAACATAGGAGAGGAAGCTCATGAACATGGAAAAGATTAAACTTTCATTCCTGTGAGGTCTAAGGAGGTGGCTAACATGGAGGATAGCTATTCTAAGGCAGTTTTGGAAATGGACTTTCTCACATGGATAAAAACTTACAAAGAAAAACAAACAGACAAATGAACACAAAGAAACAAAATCAACCAAAAATGTAACCAAACAACAAACGACAAACTATTCCCCAACTGAAATTCAGGTTGATTATCCTTTACCTATGGGACAACCTGGGTAAGATGTCTAAGACTAAGGAAAGAGAACAATCTAAACACTGTGAGTCTTCTAAGAAAAATGTAGGTATTCCTTTCCCAAAGTATATCATCATTTTTGTTTGCTAATTAGCTGTGATGAGCAAGTAAAGGCCCCTTGCCAAGACTTAGCTGAAAGTCTCTTTTCATTCAGTGGCTGGCATGGAGATGGAAAGAGAGTCTTCTTCACAGTCCTCAGACAAGCTGCATTTTGTTCATGCCAGTTGGGGCAGCAAACAATTAATAAGGTATGAAGGTACCTCACACTGTATAATCAAATGGTCATGTTTTGATGAGTTTGACCTTCAGCAATTTCTCCTGAAGATGAATTAGTTCCCTGAATGAAAGTTTTCTCCATCAATCTCACCGTTCACTCATCTCCGTCCCAAGCGTACATTTTTTCCATGATGTACCACTGCCACCACATCAGATGCTCTTGGCAGGGGATCACATACCCGACATTGTGGCCACACAGTCTAAAGGCAGATTTGTCCTAACCTGTTCTAGAAGCACAAAATGTTCATGTAATTACAATCAGACCTTGATAAAGACGTTTTCCGTATGCCCATTATGGCTCTAGTGATCCTACCCAAAAGTCCGGGCTCAGATACTTGCTGAGTTGGAGCCTCCTCAGAAAACAGAGATAAAATTTCCAGTTTAATTTTGTAAATGTGTGTTTAAAATGTGTATAGTTACAGTGACATACACAGGCCAAGAATATTAAATTCCCTATTTAAAAAATTCAGATTATCCGTTTTGTTTTTCCTAAGTGTCCTTGTTAGTTGAATGTTGTCTTATATTTTCTGAAAACTAACCTTTTCAAAAATCAGTAATTATCTTGAAATACATTTCCTGATTTATGATAAGGAGTGGATTATGTTAAAAATGGGATGATGACTTAATTTATATCCTGGGTCTGATTCACCTTTAAAACTGTCTTTGGTTTTGTTTTCTGGATGCTTAGCAAGATAGAATATTTTTCTCTTTCTAAGGACATGATTTAATGATTTATCGAGAGTCCTTAACTCCCACTGAGGTCAAAACTATCACACAAGGCCAGATCCCAGCAATATCTTAAAGGGAACTGGAAAATTTCTGCCAAGGTATCACTATATTAGGAACAGGGTTAGAGGAAAAATGACTTCCAAAAGTGACTTTCACTTGCCAAGCAGAAATGCATCTTTCTTGGTTTGCACTTCTCTTTGGTCAGTTTTTTAGACAAATGCTGCCATTTTTTCTTTTTGGAATTCAGGTGTATGTCTATAAAAGTCAAAGCTGACAGAGCATTTCTTTCAAGAAATACGAGAGTGAGAGAGAGAGAGAGAGAGGGACAGTTTGGAATAGATTTGTCCTGGTATGCTGCCCTGAAGAGCAAAGGGAAGTTTTCAACTTTCCTGGATGCTACAACGTTGCTGATGGTGTCACACAGCAGAATCATACACTGATATGCCACCAGAGAAGTCAGGTAGATCCCTGACCCTGCATTTGCATCAGGAGGACAGGCAGCTCCTTCCTGCCTTGTGGTAGCAGAGGGGTGACACTGCAGACTAACCAGCAACTCCCTGTATTGCAGTACCCACAAATAACTTTCAAAAAATGCTATTATCTGCTTCCTCTCTGATGAGCTGATAAATGGGACTGGTTTTGGACAATATGAGAACTAGGTGATAGTGCTGGACTGCCAAATGGAGCTCCCACAGGGTGCATGAGGACACTGAGCCAGGATTCTTCATATGGGAATAACACAAACAAAACCCTTTGGCATTTGTTCTAGTGACTGTTTATTCTGTACCTCTGCTTTCTGCCATAGCAAATCCATGGGCTCTGCTGTGATTTCTTCACCCAAGTGGCAACTCCCACATACTGCTAAGCAACTATTCACAAGATCTTTGTTTTCTTGCTCCAAGGGCAAGTCTCCCGCCAATGTCTTCATGCACAGTTGAACTACAGAAGACAGTTTCCAACCAGCTAGCTCAGCTTCATGAACAAAAAATTATATTTATTAGGTTCTTTTTAATTCTAACTGCTAGGCTAGCAGCCAAATAAGTGACAATTACTTATGGACTGCGGGGTTGGTTATACACACTGTGTCACCTGTGTAGACACACACATAAAGAGAGCACAAATTACTTAAGCCTAAATATCTGCCAGGAAAAAAGAATCTCACTTTGAAAGGGCATAATACTGTTAACAGGCACAATCCCAGAAAGATACAGAATGTGAAATGAATAGATCTGAGCTCAGCAGGAGTGCCTCGTTGTATGCCCACTGCTAAGGTCGAAAACTGTTCCTGAACTATTCCTGTTCTCCTTCCATTCCTGTTGTTCTGTGCCCTACCAGCACACATGCTGTGCAGTGCAACATATTACTCCTGCATAATTTGATTCTTCTGGCTCATACCTTAACATTTGGGAAGGTAAAAAAAAATCACCCATACCACACACACACAAAAAACCAAACAACAAACAAAAAGCACCCCACAATTCACTTCTATTAAATCCTCAAGTTATACATAACTTGGCATAAATAACAGGTAGTTTACAAACAAACTAATCTGTCCAATTATGAAAAAATTTGGGAGAAATAATTCTTATAACAATTAAGCCAGCTGCATATCTCTGCAGGCAAACAACACCATCACCACTATTCAGGTATACAAACACCTCCTTTGTACTTAGAACTTTTAAATTGTATAGTGCTATAGATCTTAGTTACATCTATATTGGTAAATTAGATTAGTCAGCCATGACTGTGTTAACAAATAGTGGAGAAATAATTATTGAAATTAGACAGATCTATGCCAGGGGGCTTTGTAGTAATTTAACTGAAGAAAAAGTCAGGGTCCAAAAAAAACCCTGAGTATTCCTAGAAATTCATCTGCAGCAAATCAGCCCAGATTGCAGAACAGGCTCCAATGGCTCTGACAAGCAAAGGGACTCATCTTGCCTCATAACACTTTGTGATGAAAACATATAACTCTTGAAGTTTGGAGGTTAGCCACAGGTTGTGCAGAGCTGCAGCAAGTGGCATTACAGGGAACGGTCACACTCGGGCTTGCTTCACAGAAGGTGCACGTCTTAAGGGAGAAGCTGTCTGCACACAGCTCTTTGCCCAGATGTAACAAATTAGATCAAATGGGTCTAACTCACCACTTACTCACCTTTCTGAACTGTAGATTCAGAATCTACAGAGATGCTGGCAGGCATTCAGGGGTGACAGATCTTGCTGCCCTCTTTTAAGTCTGTTTTGAAACAGGTGTGCACCGTCAGATCAAGGAATCCTCCTTCATGCTCAAAGGGGAGGTACTGCCAAACTGGCAGTAATCCTTCATTCTGCCCACCTGGCTCATACCTCTAGCTCTTTGTTGAGAGCTATATATTTTTTTATTAGATAGATTTACTTTAAGTAGCTACTAGTGCAATGTAATGACTGGAGCGAGCAGTAGCCTTGGAGGGAACAAGCTTTTACCACTTCATGCAAGCACCCTTTGAGTGCCAATCAAACATTGAAAACAGAGGCATGTAGAAGAGACAGATCTGGCACGAAGGGTACACAGTATAACAAGCCAGTCTGGGGAAGTGCTAGGGGAAATTCACAACCACCAGGCACTGACAGTTTAAGAAAGTATACCTGTCTGAAATAGTATTTTTGTCCCTTTAATTTCCCCATTCCTACATTTGTCATCTCCTTAAGGATCATTCACACCTTGTACCAAGATTACAAAAATCTAATAATCATCTCCCTTTTGATCACCTCATGGCACCCAACATCCATGCACCCGGGGCAGCACTTCTGTTATGCTTATCCTTCCAAAAACAGATTTTTCCCCGGTACTTCTGGGCAATTTAAGTCCCTCTCCTGGTTTTCTTGTTGAAAAGTAATTCTGATCATTATCTCATTTGGAGAAAAGAGGAAGCAGAGTCAGAGTATGACAGGGTCTGTCCAGTGACTGAAATGTGTCTTATGCTTACAATTTTTAACACTTGATTGCGTATTATCAAACACCTCCCACCCGTGTCAGTGTAGGATTGCTTGCTACTGTCATAGCCATAGCCAACATTTTATAGTGAACCTGTCAATTATCAGGAGTTTCCAACCAGTTCCTCATTTTTAAATTTTTTTTAATATCTCCCCTTATTTTTCTTCTCAGTGACTAAGTAGGCTGTGAGTCTTCCCACCACTTATGGGTTCCACACTGGTTATCAGGACTGGCAGTACTCAAGGCACAGGAAGTGGGTTGTAGGGACTGTGGATGTCAGTACATGCATGTGAAACGTGACAGCTAAAAGCAATGGTATGCATGAACCTTACTTAAAGCTATGCAACATGCTTTTTTTACCCTTCTCTGTTTGTATACTATTCTTCTTAGATATATTTGTTTTAAGCATAACAAGTTTTTGGGAAGCTGCATTCAGAAAGGCCTTCTTTTACACTTTTTAAACATATCTGGAGAACCATTAAGGAAAGAAGAGCTTCTGTTTACAATTTTTTCTTGTTCTTTTTAACTCTAATGATTGAAGTTGGCTTACATTGTAAATGAATGTATTTATCTTTTTCTGTCATCTGTCACCCTATAATCTTACTGTCCAAATTTATTCTCTTTATTCAGAAAGGAAAAAAGAGGGAAGGGAAGGGAAGGGANGGAAAGGAAAGGAAAGGAAAGGAAAGGTTCTTTAACTTTTTATAGAGAAAAAAGTTCTAAATTTTGTAAACATAATGAAGTCACAGAAGTTGAAACCAAACCCAGAAATAGAAATGCAATTATATTGTTTAAAATTGTGTTATTCTTTGTTTGAAACATCACAAATAAAAGATATGTCAAGTGACAGTTAGGCTAATCTTTCACAAGAGAATTGCAGGATGCACCAGCATAAAACTCAGACTATCCACAATGCTTAACCACTTGATTTCATAAGTAACTGCCTTCTCTTTTAAAGACTTCAATTTGTTGAACAAGAAGGAAGTGGTAAGCCAAAGAGCGATTGAAATCTATGATCCATCACCACAGACAGAGCTGATGCACGGTCAGTGTAAAAATAGAGAGTAGTAAAACAGAAAATGAGATAAACCAGACAGCGTGAGTACAAGATGGTTGCTTATTTGTCTGTGAATCATGAGAAAGTGGTGACTTCATTGAACATGAAACCCTGGAAAATGATAATACTTGTGTCTGCAGCTTTCACATGCCCAAAGGACTGTGCAGGCTGTGCAATTGAAATTGTTCTTGGGAAATAATGCGATTGCATCTCAACTGCCCAGTGGGGCAGTTATTTCTGGTGGCCATGGATTGCAGGCATTTAGAGGGCAAAATATGCCTCTGAAATTATACCAGTACCATTCTCAGTGGGATGTCTGGTGCCTTCTTTTCCTATACAACTTCTCAATCAACAGTTTGTCTCAGAGCACACCAGCAAATACTTACTTCTGGATGCCTACAGTACATGATTCCTGCACAGACATACCCTCAAATGCCCATTATACTGGTCTCAAAATATTTTTCCATGGAAACAGAAATAAACACTGTTTAAGGAGATGACAAAGGCTATTTTCCTGACAGTTTTTTATAGAAAAAATGTGTATAAGAAAGAGTCTTGACAGGTTAGGTGTATTTAGGTCATGAAGCCATTTCTTTTGTCCAGTATCTCTAGAAATGACTGCATTTTGGCATCTACATGTGACTGTGACTATGAAAAACTGCCAAAGTTAATATATGCTGTGTTATTCCCGAGCAGTGACAGAAATTTATAAAAAGCATTTCCAGGGCACTGCTAGCATTCCTGCAGCAGAAGTGGTGGAAATTTGGCAATTGTTGTATATGACATGGAAGAGGTATGTACGTCTCCCTCTGTTATATAGTGGTCTGGAAACCATGTAAACCTTCTTCAGCCAAATAAATACAGTTGAAGACAGCAATATTTCATTCTGGTGTCTCCAGGACTGTGCAACAGTTTCTGAACTGAAAATCCAGTTGCACTTCTCAAGGTAGCCAGACCTGTTCTGTTTCAGTGAAAAAGATCTTTTCTTTGAACTTTGGACTTTGCTCTTCACAATCCCTCTCTATGAAGCAAGAATAAGTTGAATACTGATGAGCTACACTGAAAAGTTGGGGGAAAAAAACAAAATACCATTTCTGTTATCAGGAAAGGTATCAATTTTATTTTCTTGCTGACAGATAACACACTGCCTGTCCCCTTCCCCCCCCCCCAAACAAATACTGAAAATTCATCTCATATTATTAATACGTCTCCTTCCGATGTAATTATTAATTGTGTTTTCCTCTTTGTCCAAATCTGTCCTGCAGACATTGGTTGGCCTTGTCATCTCTCAGTTTCAACACCTTTGCAGCATTGGATAAAAGCCTTAAAACTGAAGAAGATACTATCTCCAGGCACCTGCCTTTCCCCCACTAAGTAGATTTGTCTACCTCATAAATCAGCTCTCAGATAACATATTGACATGAACCTAAAAAAAAAGACAAAAAATTGTAACAGCAAAGAATTTTCCCATTTCCAGTGGCATCTTCAATGTTGAAACAAGCTGCTCAATGTACAATACTGCAATGAATTTCATCAGCTCCTAATCACAAAAAACTTCTCTCAAATACTTATTCTCTGTGCTCAGTCACTATTTTCATGCCTTTCCCTAAATATGCCATATTCTCCAAAGCTACTAATTTAAAAAAAAGGCTAATAAGACTAATTAATGCTAATTATAATAATTATTAACATAATTTTTTCACATCCAGAACAGATTTTATCCTCTTGATTTTCCTCAATTAGAAGGTTTTCCTGAAGTGTTCTTTATTTAATGTGAAAATACTGCAGCAAGTTTTGTTCTTCCACAGAGGTTTATGATTTTGAAAGCAAAAAAAAAAAAAAAAAGGATAAGTAACTTTATATTTAACCCCAAAGTTTCAAACTGGTAGAAGAGTTTGAACATAAAAGTCTATATATATGATCTACTGTATAAATTAAAGACTATGGGGATAAAGCAAATCTCAGCAGAGTTCATTGGTACTCTCCAGTGGAACTGGGACAGTTACAACACAACAGACACTCTTACAGGCCTGGACATCCATGTGTTTTTTAGCAGATGTAAGCTCGTCAGCATTTAACAATTTTTGTTACTTGAGCCCCTGGTAATTATACAAAACAACAAAGGAATCCAGTGCAGAGGTCTTCTCTCATTCTGCTATCAGAGTTTGCTCTGCATGAAAGAAAGCAATTTTGTTCAGAGATTTCACAGACAACTTAAAACCTGCAAGGATTTTTCACGAATTGGAGTCTTGTGTGCATGAAGCCAGCACCAAGGGGTATGGCTGTACTTCTTAGTAAGAGAGGGCCAGCATGGGAACCACACACTGGACCCCATCAGTCTCCCCATTAAGTCACTTCTCACCTCTGGTTTGGACTATTTAAAAAGTATTCAGCTGGGCAGTGCCTGAACATCACAGGAGCTGCTCTCAGTCCATAATGGCCAAGGGTACGTTTGTTTTGGCTCTCTCCCAATAACACAGCCTTGTAGCAGCATCCTAGTAGATGCTGCATCTTTGAACACACCACATCCTAAGAAATAAAACATACACCTTCTAATTTGTATGCTAAAAACACTCATCTGGTGGGTTGTAACACAGATCCTATATTATTTCAGGCAGTCTGAACAGCAAAGAGACATAAACATGTCTTAAGGCCAGAGGGTGCCCAGGAGACATTAAAGCCAATTTATACTCTGTCCATTTGAGATGGTGCATTGGACATATGGTCCCAGGGTTTGATTCCCTGTGATTGCTGGGATTTTTTTCATCAATACAAGCATTGCATAATGCCCACTCTGTCTTCCTGGATGCCACAAAGTCCCAGTCTGAGGCTGCCCGTTGTAAAATCCAGTCTTTCAGGTTACAGTTTCTTCACATGGAGATGTGCACGTACACACAATTCAAGCTATCATTTTACAGCGCAAGAGATCCTCTGCATGAGCACATGGCATATGCAATCAGGCTGTATTTATTCCCTCTGGCTCTGAGGCCACCTGGCACTAGTGAAGTCTATTATCATCCAAAAAAGGGTGCCTGCATCCAAACTACATGTTGGGCATGGTGCCTGGCCCGTGCTAATTCTTAAAACATGCCCAGGAACTGTTTGGAAGAGGTCTGGGCTGACTGCCCAGGGACAAACCATTCCAGGGACTGCTCAAACAATGTAACAGTGTAGACAATGGAGTTAGTGCCTGGGACTGTCTTCTGGTACTGTGTAATTTCCAATATAAGCAGAACCTGCAAGTGCAATTGAAAAGGCTGATTCCTTCATGGAGCACACTTCCCTACAAGTGGCATAAAGCACTTCACTCCTACTGCATGTGAAGAGTGTCTTCAGAGATCAAAAGGTTTCTGGAAGTCAAACTGCACATATTTTACTGTATCCTGGAAATACTGCAGACTGAACACTTGAAAGTATAATAATGAACTGATATATGAAAGATCCATTTGTAATATTTGTCACTGTATGTTCAATACAAGTGGGCAGAGCTCTAAAGGAGCAAAGGCAAGCCAAGGTACCAAGGGGTGTGCAGAGGAATAGTCTTGCATGAGCCAAGAGATAAAAAGTATTCAACTGAGTAATCTTAAAGCCAAACAGCTTTCAGGATACTAGAGCATCATATCCATAGTGGTGAGCGTGGTTTTCAGTCCTTTGGTTTTCTCAGATTTGTGAGGAGACCACTAACAAATAAAGGGAAAGAAATAAAACTGGGAGGTCTTAAAGATTCCAGATGCAAACTATGCACCCTGTAGCCATTTTAAATAAAGTAAGATGAGGAAAAAATCCTATTTCTCCATTTATCCTAGCTTAAAAGCTATGAAACTGAAATACAAGTTTCTATGGACATGAATTGTTTTTCAGATTCCAACATTCATGGAGATACCAGAACACAAGATGCTTTCAAAACCCTATTTCTTCCTTTTTTGTAATTAGTCCTAGGAAATGGGACAATATATGGCTTCTGTAATAATCAAAGGCATTTTCTAAAATAATCAGAAGCATAGTTGGCTTTAACATCTTCACTTATCAGTACACACATGTACACCCACACTATAGTGACATTTCACACAACAATAGGCAGTGTACAGAAACTTGAGCGTGGAAAGGATTCCCCTGGGCTCAGCTGTCTGCGACTGCAGCTGACCATGCCATATGGTTCCAGATATTTATCAAGCTCCATCTTCCTAACTAGGTTATTTGCCTCCAAGACAGAGATGTTCCTGAATTTTAACTCTCTGACAGTCAGAAACATGAAGTTGCTCCTCATGACAAGATTGTCATTGCTGAAACCTCTCTGCTTCCCCCTCTGCTATTCACAGACAAGGCCTTCCCACTCTCAGACTAGGGACCAACCAAATCCCTTTATAATATGTTGACACTGTTGATGATAAAGTTCTTTGCACTGTTAATGGCAAAGCTTCAATAATTAGTACATATTTTTGACAGGAAGTTATCCAGATACCTGATTAGCTTGGCACAGTCTTCCTTTGAAAGATAGGTTGTATTCTTTATCTCTCACACCAATAACTTTCACTCTTCTTTCTAATACTCTCAAACTACTCAAGTCAGACTAATGGACATGAAGTTTTTGCTTTCCTTTTCATAGACACAAGTATTACAGCAGGGGTGAATATAAGGATAATCTTATGGGCTCACAAAAACAGTGTTCATGAAAATCGTAGAAGTTCTTTATCCTTTTTATTTCCTTGTTTCTTATTTTCAGGTTTATTTGTGAGGATTTTTTGCATGTCTTTTAGTTGGTTGGCAGTTTTTAATTATAATTTGTATAAAGAAAGAGTCAGAAAAATAAGCTAGTACAATAGTGCAGAAAAAAATTGAAAATTTAATTTCTTAACCTTAGGCTCTGCACTAGCTTAAATTATAGAATAAAGATCTCTCAGTTATAAGATGAGATTTTGTCACTGACATTTTTGTGAAGAAAAACATACAAAATCCAGGGTTTTCTTTGAGAATCAGCAAATCCCACTGAATGAAAATCCACAGGAGTCTCATAGTATTACTGCAGTGCAGGTATTAGTCTACTGCTTTAATGAGTTGACTGCCTAAGATTCAATTCACTTGCAAATGAATTGAATCTTGGGCAGTCAACTCATTCAATTCACTTACAAGTCTCAGTATGTGTCCTTCTGCCTCTAAAGCTAAAGTGGTCTTAGCAGATCGTAAAAGAAAAGGCGCTTTTCTTTCCCATTACTGAAAAATCCTTTAGAAGACTCATGGATTTAATTTAAAGAATCTGGCAAAAATCAACATTCAGTGGAGAAAGTTTCAGCTGAAAACATTTATTTGTGAATGCTATAAGTAATTAAAAAAGAAAAAAATTGGACTGGAAGTTAGACTCTAACCATAATTAGAAGACATTCATCCACACAGATTTGCGGAGAAATTTTCGATGCAGAGCTGCAGGTACGTTTGATCTGTGTGTGCTGACTACTACATCATACGTCATGTGTGTGAGAATCACGTGAGACATATCATGGGTCGGTCATCTGAGCTCCTGACTGTGGGCGCTGCTTTCGAGCAAACCGCAGGCAGAATTGCTGTCACAATTATGCCAGCGCTTAACCTCATTTCAGTTCGTTTATATTTAAGTTTAGCTGTCTTTCCAGAGCTGTGCATCTCTTACAACAGCTACTGTATTTGGGCTAAGTTTCTGTATTCCTTCCAAGTTTGTATAAATCACAAGCTGTGGCTGTCTGGTTTCCAAATGGACTTTTTTTGCTGTAAGCGGCTTCTACCACTTCCGTCAAACACAAGCCTTCTCTTACTTTTGACACCTACATAACTGCAATGGGTTTTTTTCTCTCAGTTCATGTCTTCTGATTTTCCCTAAAATTTCCTTAATATAATTCTGTGTACCTTTTACCTTTCTGACACCTTCTACTTTCCAAGATTACCAGACACTTCTCATGCTTTCCTTTCTTCTGGTGTCCTTCCTTAATATCACTGTCTCACATAATTTATAAAAGTAGACAAACACCAAGTTGCACATACACCTAGGTGTTTGCATTGGTTTTCAGCATAACTACATTATCTATCTTTACCTTTATCTACCTTTTCTTTCATGCTTTTCTGGTTGTGTTAGTTCCATTTGGTTCTTTGTGGCCTACCTCTTCAGTGAGTGCTCAGATTTATGCAGAAATTCATTCAATAGTTCTGCGAAACTGAAAAGGTAAACTCTCCAAGGTATGAACTATTTGCTTCTCTCACATTTGTCTTTATTTGTTTTTGTAGAGTGCTATGCATGCCTAAGCTTGAAATACTAAGTATAATTAATGCTGTTAACTCTTCAAATCCCAAAGTCACATGCCAGGTTGATTTTCAGGCTGAATATTCTGCATGAGCTCAGATTCCCTCACTCTGGGGGACAAGATAGCTCCAAGGACTGGATTCATGCCTCCCTCTTCATTTGAACTCAGAGAGGTATCAAATGTCTGGATGAATGTGGCACATTGTATGTAAAAATTGTTATGTTAACCTACTTGAGGGATACCAAACAAAAGCAATATTTTGAACCTTTGTCATCTTCAAGTGACAAAATTTGTTATGAATGTGGTGTCCAAGTTCACATTACAAACACACACACAAAACTCTCTGGCTCCTGATGCTGCTGCATAGACTGGACAAGAGTCTGCAGAGAAAAACTGCTCTTGGAAAACTATCCGGGGAGTGGATTTTGTCATCAGCAGAATCACACAGTTTCTGATGAGTATCTATAGTCATTCAGTAGTTCACCACAGAGAAGCAATTTATGTCAATGATACCATACTGTCTCATATCTAATAACCTTTCTCAGAGCAGGTAAACGTATCTAGAAGAAAAAAGAAAAAAAATTATGCAGCATTACTGCAAGATTAATCCGCCAAAAAGACAGAGACCAGAGATTACTTACGAGCTTATGTGCACGGAACATTCTTCTTCCCATTTTGGAGGTGTACTCTGTAACAACGTTGAGTCCCCATCTTGACGCACTCACGATTACTTAGGCCTCCCTTCCCTCACAGCTCTGTATGCGCCTGTGGTTTGGAAGCTACAGCCCTCAACCCGTAAGCCACTGTGAGGCTCAGGGTTCACTTAGGAAGAGCTCTCAGAAGGAGTAGTTGAAGACTCTGCATGACTGGCCCTCCCTGGCAAACCCAGCTCCATGGAAACACTGGCATCCCTCAATCCCATCAGTTACAGACTGAGAGACCCTTCCCTGTGTTGCATCATCCAACCCTTCCACCACTGCAGTTTTCTTCTGTTCTTGACCTATTTTGCACCAATATTTGTTCACTCATCACTGACAAAACTACAAATCTCAGTTTCCTTTCTCTCCTTGTCCCTCTCGCCTGAATCCCTTCTCCACTTGTACATCATCCCTTTCTCTACTTTATTGTTATGTTTTGTCACTTATAAATAGATGCCTCTTTGTATCTGACCTTTGGTTTGCAAAGTCTTCTCCGCCCTATGGCTCAGAAGAGGCCATTTTGGTCTTTCTGGTTTTGCAGTTCTCCCAAGAATGTAATTTCCTTGGGAAAAGGAAAAATCAAAATTAAAAAAAAGAAAGCAAATCTTCCCCTTCATATCAAAATCCATTCATTCACTTCTAATTTTAGTTTCCCTTAGCGAATGCTACCCTGTAATTAAAACATTGGCAGATGAGAATATTATAGAGCCTTGAAGTTCAAGTGAACGTTATTGTTAAACGTAATAATTTTGTGTCTGACAGTCTAGTAAACTGACTGAAAACATGTAGGACCATCCAGATTAAGGCTTGCAAGGACCAGTTCACACTGCATCATTCAGACTCTGTTTCCACAGGTAGTATTTGCAACAGGACTAAAACCAGCATTCAGCTGACAGAGGACAATATACCAGGGCCAATGCTGACCTCTACCAGCAGATGGTTTAACTTCGTTTTCACAGGGATGCTGTAAAACTTTCTTGGAAACCTTTCATTCAGAGATGTGTTGAATGTCAACTACCAGGATCACTGCAGAGCCAAGCTGTCAAAATCGTTTCCTTCCCACCACCATATTCCACAGATCTCTCATTTTCCTAACCTGGCTAGAAGGATTCAAATTAATAAGTGTCATGCTCAACAAAACAAATGCCAGTGTCCACAAGTATTTTTACTGGTAGTTCCACTTACAGGAGACTCCCTACAGCCACTCATTGCTATCCTCCCTGTCTTCCATTTCATTAGCCATTCCTTCCATCCCCAACCCCATTTCTGTCCCAACCCTAAATACAGCTGCACCAACAAAACTGAGACAGCTGTGAGCAACATTGTAGAGGTAGGAACAAATGCCTAAGGAAGGGCAGCCCCTTTTAAACATGCTTTATGAAGAATAGATTGTTCCAAAGAGGATCTATCCCATGACACAGAAACAATCTGAACATTTTACATCTGACATATACCTGTGACAGGACTAAACAGGGATTTTGCCTTTATTACATCAGCAAGATGGAAGGGTACAAATCCTAGTCAGTCTTCTACCCACCTGTTTTGAGATTTTAGCCTGACAACTGAAATAATACAGCAGATACTTTTGTCAAGTAGAATAAGACAAGCAAGCTCAGGAATATGGGTAAACTTCAAAAAGCAGAGCCCAAGAGGTCATTAACAGTTTTATCAGTCCCTAGAAAATCAACAAGGATATGAACACTCAGACAACAGAATGTTAGCTCTTTACTCTTTCCCCTCCTCTACCTTACAATGCAGATTTAGCTGAATGTATCAACTTTTATCTTCAAGTTTTCTCCTGTACTGAATGTGAGTCAGAATTTCTCACAAAGCAAATCAGGCCTTAAGGAAGGTGGAAGGAGAAATAGATTATGTACCTTCATGAGGAAGAGTATCCCTTTCTTATGAGGAGAGACTGCAGGAGCTGGGCCTGTTTAGCCTAGAGAAGACTGAGAGGTGATCTCATCAAACATAAATATATCAAAGGTGGGTGCCAAAAGGATGGTGCCAGATTCTTTTCAATGATGCCCAGTGACAGGATGAGGAGCAATGGCCATAAAATAAAACACAAGCAGTTCCACCTCAATATGAGGAAAAATTTCTTTACAGTGAGGGTGGCAGAGCACTGGAACAGGCTGCCCAGGGAGCTTGTGGATCTCCCTCTCTGGAGACATTCCAAACCCACCTGGACAGGTTCCTATGTAGCGTGTTCTAGGTGACCCTGACTTGGCAGGGGAGTGGGACTGGATGATCTCCAGAGGTTGCTTCCAACGCTAATAATTCTGTGCTTCATGCCACACTGCCTGGAGATAGGAATGCAGGGCTGTGCTTTTGTCTAAAATAAGGACAGAAATTGTAATGGCTGCTTTTTGTTAGTATTTATGCAGTTGAGTAATTCTTTTCTTTGCTGTAAATGCAGGGGAAACATTTTTATATAAAGAAATAAAACAGGCTTATTTAAATAGAAAACAGAGTTGGTTTTTTAAACTTTCCAAACCAGTTTCAAGAAAATCTACCTCTGCACTCCTAAATCCTTAGCTTGCATTCACATTTTACTGATGCAACATACTGGAGTAAAACATGAATAGAAGTATTAAATTGTGTTGTTTCAGTTTTAATCTGATCTCCCTGTTAGCACCTTAACAACTCTTTTTTGGGGAATTCTGTTGTCACAAAGTTCCTGTAGGTGTTTCCTGGTAAATTTGCTGGGCCTTTCAGTCCCTGTACAGTCGATTTGTTGTCCTGCCCATTTTGGTATTAGCTATCTAAAGGGATGATGTGTGAATTGATGATGGGCTTAGCTTACAACCTTCAATTACAGTTTTCACTTAGAATGTTGCAGAACCAGACTGTTTAAAGTCTGCTGAATATTAAAATTTGGAGTGTTTTGTCAGTGGGGAGTGAATCTGGGCTGTGACTGAGAGATATCCAGTATTTCTTGTGTCTATAGTGATCCACAGAGCAGAAGTTCCTTGGAAGTACCTAGCAGGAAAGCAGGCTCTTTGCCATAAGTTTGTCTTTCCCCTGCTCTCATCTGCATGCATTGCATCGGGCTGGGAGGCAGGCAGCTTTCTCACTCATTCCTCCAGCCTGCCCTGGGAGCCTTCAGTGCCTTTTATAAACTCATTTCTCATGCCTGGGAATAAAGGGCTAGCATTCCAGATTCCAGCTGAAGCAATGCATTGACCAGGTTATGAAATCCAGAATCTCTCTTGCATGTCCCCTCCTCCTGAGAAGGAGTTCACTATCTTATTCCCAAGAGATTTTAATGTGCAAACTACATGCCAGAGAGAGCACTACACACCCATCCAACATGCAGAGAAAGCAGGATGAATCCACTAACTAATATGTTGTTATATGACATGAACTTGCTGCTTCTTCCCAGGAATATTGCCAGTGAAGGTATTCAAGGTCATCTTGCATAGAAAAGAGACATATCA
Source organism: Drymodes brunneopygia (assembly GCA_013400955.1). Classification (NCBI taxonomy): domain Eukaryota; kingdom Metazoa; phylum Chordata; class Aves; order Passeriformes; family Petroicidae; genus Drymodes; species Drymodes brunneopygia. The sequence goes on along the minus strand of VZTZ01008489.1, from coordinate 366,224 downwards.
CATACACATACGTGATTGTTCCTTGAACTACAGCTAACTTCACAGAAAGCTGAGTTAATCTTGGCCAAGCTAAAATAAAATATTCCAGAGACTAAAAGTATCGTGCAGGGGAGATACAGAAGCTGTCCAAATGGTTAATTAACAGTACAAGGAATAGTGGACAAAATGTTATTGGTGGAGAACAGCTTAGGCATCCAGTTAGGTTAGAGACAAAAAATTCATTGCATTCCGTCATTTGAAAAGCAGGCATCTATAATGCCAGCCTGATACATGTGGGTCTCCTTTCTTTTGCACTGAAGGATCTTCCCCATCTTATCTAGATACTCCTTGGCTTACTTTAAGGTAAAGTCTACATGAAGTTCAGATGTGTATGTGGGCATTCCTGTCAGTCATATTACTATAATTTGTCAAAGAAAAATAAAAGTGAGACTGCCTGAATAAAAGTGCACAAATCATATTAGACTAAGTGTGAGCTTCTGTTCAGTTTGATCTAAAGACAGTAGTTTATATGGCAATAGTGCATAGTGAAATAGGTACAACAGATTGCAACGAAATCTCAGTTTTCAGGTTATATACGCGAACTCATATCTTATCGTCTAGGATTAACTTCATTACAGTACAAAATCCTTTTTCAACACCCAAATTTCCAACTATCAATGTCATTCAGACATCCTGTATTGCTGCCATATAGAAATCAAACAGTACTAAATTTACTTCTGGACACATAAACATTTTCACAGTCAGAGCTCTTTGTATTAAATGTCGTTCATGTTTGACAACTAAGTGGAAGACAGCAATCCCTGTCCAGGGGTATCCATCCCATCAGCCAGTCTTAAATACCATAAATTTTGTGTGCACTAAATTAATTTTCTTGGTTTGTAACCTGTGAAACCTGTTCAATATTTGTAATACTCTAGCTACAGTTACAGTTTTTCTGGATGAGTCCCTATCCTGGATAGAGCAGCAGTGACAACACAGATCATTAAAATAGATCAACTGGAGACCTAAGGTTTGGACCCACTTTGCAGGATTTATTCCTTCTGAAACCCTTGCCTTCTCTTCAAAGTCTCACCACCACTTAGCAGCTCTCCTCCCTTACAGGAGGTAGGTCCTTTTTCTGAGGAAATAACCCACGGTGTATGTTTCAATTCATGAATTCCAGAAGGAACACAAACTTCTAGCCCACAAGCTCTTGGGTATCTGACCTGAAGAGATGGACCAGCAAGCCCCTCAAATTGTGTAATCATCTCCCTTGGGCACAAACCAATTCAACAGAAAAATTAATTCCAACATGATTCACAACTAAATGTTTCATTCATTGTGAGCAAAGAGTTCTCAGAATTTTTTTTCCCACAGGGAGAGGTAGAAGGGATATTTTAACTATCAGCCACAGTTCAGGGCAAAATAAGCACTGAAACACTTACTCAGAAGTGTTAGGTTGGGGTTTTCTGTTTGTCTGCTTTTTTTCAGCTTGATGTTTCTGTTTGTAGGTGAGAAAGAAGGTGAGAAGACTGCATAAGACAGATATGGTGATGGAAACTGGAAAAGAAGTACAAAGGGTTGTGTTAGCACTTGCATCCAATCAGAACTATGGATGACTAGATGAGCTCTTGTGGACAGAAATGTTGTAGATGTGTACAATTCATGCACTGACACAAGCAGAAGAAACCCCTTGCTTGGTTTTTCTTTTTATTTTTTTTTTCCTGTCAGCGTCAGAAACAAAAGTTTTGCCCCTTGCTAGAGGCCTGAACTGTTCTTGTGCACATTTTAGAATATGATTCAGAAAAAGTTCTTTTTTTGTCACTGGCCCCATTACCTAATGTTTTGCAGTCCTGCCCAATAAAGATTTATTCATCTCATATGTTCCTGGTTGTGACCTTATGTTCAGCCACGGATGGACTGCTTTGCACTCCAAGGCTCTTTCCTCGGCATTCCAAACCTGAGGGCTGCTGCGCCTGGGAAAACCAGCCTGCAGAGCCTCACTGGGCAGTAAATCAGCCCTTGAAGGCCCAACCTTTTTAAATCAAGCATTCAGCCTCATCTGTTTTGTTATTGCGCTAATACTGCCCCAAGGAAAATCACAAATAAGAGTCCAATACATTACAAATATGTTATTTGACTGAAGCATGTTTTCTTAGACTCAATTTGAATACTGCAATTCTTAACTTTACTTTGACTACCCCTACATGCTGCTTATGATAAAAATATCTGACTCAACTTTTCACTTAAAATAGGAACCCACCATGAGGGTTTACATGACTGAAGTGGGCACTGTTCTTATCTTGCCAGCCCCCTGATCCAGACTTGTTTCATGCTGAAGTTTTCTGCAGCAAAATCTCATCCTTCCACAAACTGTGTGCAGCTGTGTAGCTCAGAAAGTGTGACTCAAAAAAGTTTTATTTTAAAGCATTTTTCACTGCCTTGCTGGCCAGAAGCTCATGAGGATCATCCCCCCATTTGTTTTAATCCCTTCAGCATTTAGTTCCTCAATCCAGCTATTTCTCCCTCCTGGTGAAACTCCATGGCAAATCGTGTCCTGAGAACTAGCAGTGACACTTCTTTCTCTGCTCAGGGAAACTCAGTGATTAACACAGAAGAGGCTCAGAGCTGACATCTTAGAAAAGGTGATGTTTCAGTATCATGAGATATTAACCTTCTAATGGTTATTTGACAATGATCAAAAGAGCCGTGATATTAATTGCAGCTAATTTCCCCTATGCACCATGCTGAAAGTGAAGTTCCAACTGTGCAGGATTAATGGCTCTTTGCTACTTATGAGGCTCTTTACGGTTAATTTGTCACCATCCATCAAGCTTTGCTCACACTTTTATTCGACAAAATGAGGAGGGCTTTAACCAGGGAAGGTTAATAAAAAATAATGAAGGATATTTCTTAGACACTCTGAGGACCTCAGTACTTGGACCTTTCAACTTGCATTTATTTACCTGGATGACCATTTAATGCGATCTTCCGTTTTTCTTTATTAATTTTGCTCATTATATTGTTTTTCCACATATTTCACTCTCCGTAAAAAAAACTAAGACACCAAGAACATAAGAAAAATGAGCTGTCATTATTATGTTAGTGGTTTTGCTAGGAGGAGGTGGGGCTAGTAAAGATTTATTTTATCTCCACTAAATTCACTGACTTTACAAGGGATCTATCTTTTGCTCTTGGCTTAAGTAACAGAAAGCTGTGGTTGAGGTGATGCCACTATCTGAAAAGTACTTTTCAGTGATCTGAGAAAGAACATATGTGAGACTAGAATCATTGTGTGTTTCCTCAAGAAGCAGAAGTTTACCATAATGTCAAGCCTTTCCTTCAGATTTTCTCCGTGAGAGAAAATTCAGCAGTGTTTGACCTAGAAACCTCAGACTTAAATAATAATAGCTGCAGAAAAACAGTTTTTAATAGGATTGCATTTCACTGTTTCAGAAAAATGTGAATTCTCCTCGCTTTGTGTGGATTGTCTAAACAGGGAAATCCAATTCCCTTTGGATTCTTCCCCTCTGAGCAAGGGTGAGACTGAGTCATCCTCTATTTGTTTGTCTTTGATGATAAATATTACTCTCAACTTACAAACAACGTCAGCAAGAAAACAGAGCATCTGGATCTTGTTCAGTTATACTCCTACCTTTCCAAAATGCTACATAATAAATATGCATGTGGTTAATTTTAAACACTTGAATACCTCCACTGGCTTTAGCTGGGATGTTTATAACATTAAAATTTGCTGAATGAAGAGCATTATACTTATTGAAGCCATGCCCCATTTGTGACAGCAATGTGGCATTCCCGGCAGCAAGACAGACTTTAAAATTTCTTAGTTTAGACATGCTCTGCTGGGAGCACCATGGCATTCAGGATTAGCACAACCACTTATGCTGAAGGTGACACCTACACCTGGGTGAGTAGCTTTTCGGACAAACCACATTGTTCCCCTGCAGAGAGCACTGCTAAGACTGCCAGTCTTGCCTTTGAAAGCTCCTGATTCCCTTTGTGCACCTGAGAGTCCCAAATGCAAGGTGTATGATGGAAACCATTTGAAAACACAGCCCACTCTGCAGCAAGCAAGAGATCTAGCCTGGAATTTTATGTCTTCTTTCTTCATTGATTCAATTACAGTCCTATCTGAAGCAGTGACAAAAGCAGAATGCTGGAACTTCAGCTATCCAATTTAAAGGCAAATATTTCCCTACCAGACTAAAAAATGCTGCACACAGAAAATATGAATATTAATGCATTGCAGTTTCAGCTGCCAGAATCTTTTCTCCTTGCTGTATTTTGCCCTGCTGAGCAATGAAATAGGTGTTCTGTAGCGCCAGGCTCTTTTCACAACAGACAGGATGAAATTGTTTCCTTGGTTAGACAGCTCACCCTTGAGGTATGCTCAAAGCATATCCTTTTTTGCACATCTATACTGCAACTTCCAATTAGGGAGGCAATATCAGCAGCAAGAGTCAGCAGGGGAGAGAATAAGATGATCTTTGTCTCCAGACAGAAAATTCCTTGCTGAAAAAAGAGTTAGGATTTGGCATGTCAAAGCTCCTTTGCTTTTACTCATGTGAGAGAATTCACATACATGTGCATGACTGACTTCTTTCCTAGAGCCTGTTGGAACTACAGCTCTCAGAACTTGGACTATTCAGAGAGCTGGGAATGCTTGTCTGATCCTCTGCAGTAACACTTGTATGGAGAAAAGCTTTCTTCTCCCAAGAATATTCCCATCTGCAAATGCAACACAGCCTCTTCTCCATCTGATAGAGGTTTTCCACTAAATTCAGTCTGGTTAAAATAACTAAGCAAATCCTGCTGTTTTTCCTACTTGTTGCTGTGTGTTGATCTTTTGTAGTCATTCCTAATGCAAAACAAACTAAAAAAAAGGTTATACTTTTAAAATGGGGGACAAAAATATACTGCATGAGATTATTTCCAGGTTGCCGCTCATCATCAAAGGCTGAGATGGACAGTGTTAAGGCAACACCAAGCAATTAACAACAGATTAAATATCCAGCAAAGCTCCATCTCAACTGGGATTCTAAACCATCCCCTTGAGCAATCTTCAGGGAAATCACCAGTAACACTTTTATCCTCACAGTTCATGACTTTTTTTCTGAGACTACAAAACTGATTTAATTATTTTCAGTCTTAACAATATTTTAGTTTGTGTTCATGTTTGCAATAGAGTACAATGCCTTAACAATATGCCTGTTGTTTGCTCAGGAGCAGAAAGGCTAAGCAGCAGCTAGCTCTATCCAGCAGAAAATCTGAAGCAGAATTGGGGTTAAGTTTGACCCCTTCATGCCACCTTTGCAGTTTCTGAGTTTTTCTTTAACTTTTGGCTTTATAGCCTCAAAGTAACTTCAGTAACTTCAAAATATCTGAGCATTGTCAGGTTTCAGGTCAAAAGTATGTCAAAAGTAGAGTTTTACATGAATCCGACCCAACAGTAAATCCCTCCCTGCATTTGATATTCAACATAAGCTCCCTTGAAAAGTTTTAGGTTTTGTGGTGAATATTTCTCACAGCTCTAAGTTGAATCATGCTGGGATCTTATACTCCTCTCAGCAGGTTCCATCCAAATTCCAGCTAATTTGACAGATAACCTCATGGCTATGAGGAGAGTGGGTCAAGGTAAAGATTTTGTTGGTCTGCAGTCAGATTCTCAAGCATTATGCACAGGAAAGAGCCAGCCAGAACAATAAGACAGCAATGGTCACTTTTTTTTTCACTTACTAGTCTAGGGGAATGCCTCATGAAGCACTTATCTTCTTTAAGACTCATTACTACAATAAACAACATTTTAAACCCTCAGCAACAAATATTTTCTGCAGTCTGTTAAAAATGGTCAATTTTTCACCTTCAGAGGCAGTCTCAACTCCCCAGTTTTGCTGCCACCTACCTTCAAGAATGTCCCAAGCCCCTTTTTTCCTCCATTTATCCCAAGAAAGTCCCCTGGATGGTTACATTTCTGTAAATATGTACCACATAGCTTCCTTTATCCCAACTACACAGAGCACTAGCATAGGAAAACTCTGTGCCAGAGGGACCTGAGAGGAGAGATTACAGAATCACTGAATGGGTCATGTTGGAAGGGACCACAACAGGTCATCCCCAGAGAGGGAAACTCCACAGCCTCTCCAGGCAATCTGTTCAAGTTCTTAGTCACCCACACAGTAAAGAAGTTCTTCCTCATACTTAGGTGGAACTTCCAGTGCTTCAGTGTCTGCCTGCTGCCACTTGTCCAGTTGCTTGGCACCACTGAGAAGGGCCTGGAAGCATCCTGTGACACCCTCCTTTCAGACACTCAGAGACACTGATGAGGTCCCCTCTCAGTCATTTCTTCTTGAGGCTGAACAGGCCCAGCTCACTCAGCCTTTCATTGTAAGAGACATGCTCCAGTCCCTTAATTATCTTTGTCACCTTTTGCTGGACCTGCTCCAGAAGCTACTGGATGCACAGTCTTCCAGGTTCAAATATGCATAGCCCAGCCAACAAAGAACCTGATCTGACAAGATTTTTGTCAGAGGTGTAGCATGACCGTGCCCAACCTATGTCTGTGCAAGGGGACTCTGGTGGGTCTGTCACAGGAGTGAAACTGTAGAGACAGTAGCTTTGGGTGGCAGGTAGGCCCCAAACCTCAGGAAAGGGTTGATGTCCATCCCACGCCAAGCTCTTATTCAGAAGGCAGATTGCCTGCTTCAGACTTAGGCAGCAGTTTTCAATGTTGTTATCAACCTTGGAGATGTCCCTGGACACAAACTTCCTCACACATAGGAATATGCCTCCTCAGTTTTGTCTCTCATCATCATCAGGAAGACCCAAAAAATTTTTACAACCGTTTTCCTTGTCTTTTTCTTCACAGCCATTACCTAAAGGCCATGAAAACAAAAGTAGCTCAATCTTAGAAGTTATATTCCTTCATTTGAAAATTTAAGTTGTTGACTCTGTAATGAAAAACATTGTGCAACATTGCTTTTAATTTGTCATACAGAGTAGATTAAAATATATAAAGAAATTATATTTAGAACGCTGCAAACCAGAAAATAACCTTTGCATCAGTTCTTATTTAAATTATTTCAAACATAACCCTTCATATTGCAAGTTGCCTGACATTCTACCTGTATGTTTGATCACTGGAGGCAAAGACTCTCCTTTACAAAATAGAACATTCAAGGTTTTCCATCACTCAAAGTGTCCTATAGGCTTAAGAATAATGGAGCTGCTGGTAAACTGATGGCAAATTCTAGTCAGGCATGCATTCAGAGGACAACTTCCTGATCCCTATAGGTTTAAGAAAAAATACAGCCTGTTTCACCAGTCAGAAAATGAGGCCCTATGGGTCAGTTCTGCAAAACCACAAACAGCACCAAATAGAAAGGATTACTAACCTCTATTCAAACAGGGCTCTCTTGGTAGGTTGTGTTACGCAACTTTTCCAAAAGCATGTTAGATATTGGCAGACACTGAGAAATATCATCCAAGTCCTGTTTTCTCTCTCCCTCTTTTTCTTCTTTCTTTAATATAGTCAGTCAATTTGGTGTCCTGGAGAGAGAAAAAATGTTCCATGAAGAAATCACTTTGAAGCTTAATTTTTCACTGCCAAAGTACTTGGGACACTTGTTTTTTCCAGTATTTCTCTAACTCTTGTTATCACTACTGCTGACTCATCTCCTGATGCAGAGGGAAAAACAGTTTTATGGGAACACGAAGAGGTCATGACTGAATTATTTTGGCTGTTATAAATGGCTCTGCAACTCATTCTCTGCACAGCTATTAAACAGATTTTCATAAATTCTGGATCAAAGCTAATGTTCCAGAGTAGACAGATTCCCAGAGAGGTGGAGAAGCATGCAGCCTTACCTCTTGAGCAGAAGCGACATCTCTCAACCAGCTGTGGTGAACATCACTCTGCTGTGTGCTGCTGAAGCAGTACTCCACAGCAATTCCATTCAGTGCTCTCCAGTGGGAAAAGAATATCTCCAACCTTCTCTCTAAGTTCTTGTGAGGTACAATAAATCAGGACTGATACGTCAAGGCATTTCTAGGACACATAAAAGTTCTGCTCTTTTTACTCTTTTTTCCCTGCTTCCCAAGCTTGTGTACAGATTTTGTTTGTATAGAAACAAAAAAATCCACTGAGTTTTTTCTCCCTCTTTCATAAAATCCTGCATTCTCTCTGCATATGCAGATAAATATATTCAAAAGCAAATCAAGTAATTGCAATAAATCACTATTTCAATGAATTTTACCTGCATTTGCTGCCTATAAGTCTCAGACAGAGAAGTTATGAAATAATTGTTTCATATACTTTATTTGTATTTGTTAATATTTGTAAATTCCTTTAACAAAGTCTTGTTTGTACATTTAGCTGTTTATGACTGCTTCAGTGTACACATTTATAACAACATCAGTGCAACTGCATCCCATTAATCAATCAGATGGGTTGTGTCTATTCCTTTATCAGAGGCAGAACATTATGTGACGAGAATATGTGAACAGACTATGCAGCTAAACAAAGCATTGACCTGGAGTGAATCTTTAAGTTTTTCTACTTTTCTCAAGATTTTAATCAAAGTAATATCAAGAGTATTGATCAGACTGGGGGTTTGTGTGTGTGCTCATGTGAGGATGGCGTAGGGATAGGTCATGAAAAGACATAAAACAGAAAAATCCCTTCTATTAGGAACCACTCCTGGATACTTTCCTTACCATGAGCTGCACTGTAGAAGCCATGAGCTAGTAGGTTGTTCAGCGAATCCTCTGGTGAAATTAAATAGCATTTTACAGTTCACATGCTGAAATAAATGCCAAATTATTTATAGGCAAAGGGAGATCATAACAGAGGGTTTTTCTCCTGTTGTGAAACAGGTTTGCCTTGCAATTGTCACCCTCATCAGACAAAATAGCTCACAAGCCGACAAAGCAATGCATGGGCTGGACTGCTGTATTAGAGGGACACGGTGGCAGCCTGAGGACAAAGGCCACTGAGCCTGCTCAAAAGGCCATTGCTGCTGCATGTTGTGCATGAGACCATCCCGGGGCAGATGTGCCCTTTTCCCATCATGTACTGCAGTCACATCTACAAGCAAGGCAGACAGAAGAAGGCTGCTCAAGTTTGGCATCCCCTTAGATTTTAGGCATGGAATGTTGCTCCATAATTACTGCTAGCACAAAGAAAGTTGTTCTGAACAGGGAAGAAGTCAAACTTTGGCTGCTTAGAAAGTCAAAGTCCAGGTTGCCAACACAGTGTAAACATTTCCAGCTTTTGCTGCAAGCTGACAGAAGGTCTTGAGGATTGCAGTTTCAAAGATAATCACCTGCATCTCTCCTAAATCCTATCTCAGGTGTCCTCTTCCTTAATCAAGTTCTTGGTGCCCTTTATTCCATCTGTCAGTTACTTGGAACTGTCACTGAACTTCAGAATATTTTTCATTAAGACCTGCTGTGGGAAGTCTGGAATAAGCACAATGAAAAAAAAGCAAGAATAAATCTTCTCAGTACATGTTCAGCTGAGGGCTGATGGCTCAGATTACTGTTGGCACCAGCTTCTCCAGAGCATTTCTAGTCCTGGCATTCATGAGAGTAGTGATAAAATATTGCTAACGTCTGTCAATCCCTATTTCAGCAGAGAACTTCACAGTTGAATAAACATACTTCGAAGCACTGCAGTTAGATTTTCTTTTTAAGCATGTAGTTTCCTTATGCCTTCACATAGAAATTACTTTCATAGGAAATTTAAAATAAATAGAAGAGAAAGTTCAGTATAGACATGTGGTGTTCATCAAGCAGAACTTCCAAATCAGCAGGAGTTTTCCTTCACAGAGCTGGAAACCGTGGCCATGCCATCATCTTCTGCTCATTTGGATCCCACCAGCTACCATGGCTGAAAGCCATTAGCCCCCCAGTCTGCCAGTTTGACCAACAGCACTTTCAGCAGCTTAGTCTCCAGAGGCTGATAAAATGGGGGAAAAATTAACCTATCATGATAGGTATTTGTCTATTTTTGTTCCTAGGAATGGGTCCTGAGCTGGTTACTCCTTTAGTTGCTATTAAAATGCCACAGCACCACTGCAGTCATAGTATAAGTTTGCTTACTATGACAGTCAGGATTACTCTTGGCCATGCATCCTACAGAAGCACAGGGCACACTTCTCCCATCAGATGAGTGCACACATGGCCACTTACAACTTCCAGTGATGAGCAGTCTTTTCCTTTAAGCTTGGATGGCTTATTTTTAATCAGTTCAGGATAAACATTAGGAAGCATTTCCACAATTCACCATGTCTCTCCATTCCACAGAATTTCTAAAGCCTTAGAAAGAATTAAAAGCTAGTGATAATTAAAATTATCACTAGTTCAAAGTTGTACTCCAGAACACATTTCTCATGAGAAGCAATAGATATCCTTTTGATATATTTATCTATACCTGTAGGTTTCTTCTTAAATATTTTCTCTTTTTACCCTGATGTTTCCGTTTAATTTGCTTATTCTTTCTTTTCTCATGATTGTATCAGCTCCTGTCAGTTTTCAATTAACTGATTTCAGTGTTCATATCCCTTAACATTTGTAACTGTTTTGTTTCTCTCATTATACTCCTTTCCTGGTTTGCATGCTGCATGTATTTACCTTAATTCAGTAGAGGCTTTGTAAGTTGTAACTCCTCCACCTGACGTAGGCTGAGGCATAGGATATCTCGTGTGCCACTACACAAAGTGGAGACGTATCATGAAAGCAATTCCTTTGCCAGCATGAGAGATGCTTTCCACAGCCCCCATCTGTGGGATGAAACAGGTTTGGTTGTGCCAAGTAAAATCCTGGCTCTGTCAGGATAACATTTGTCATAGCTATGATTTCTCCATTTTTCTCTCTCACCACAGCTCTGCCTTGAATGTCATAGAAAGAACTTGTCTAATCCAGAAGATGCTGAGAAAGTTCTCTAGTCTGATTTCTTCCCAGTTGCTTTCCCAATTTCTGTTTCTCTCCCTCTGATCTGCTTTGTCCAATGGGAATTATCATTGTGATAATATTTTAAAAATAATTTTTCAGGCTAATTTCATCAAGTGTGGATGTAAGGAAAAGATTTGTTTCCAAAAAACTGCTTGCTACTTTTGGCAAACATATAATGTTCTTCTACTGTTTTTGTACCACATAACCAACAATACCTGATTCTTTTGGGAACTAGGCTTGAAAGAAGCTTTGATATCAATATACTATCGTTACAAATCCTTTCGAAGCCTGTGGACATTACAGTAATAACTTATCTCTTGATGAAGACCTCAAGCCAGTATATCAACACCAGAGAAGCTCTCTAGGATAAATGGCACTGCACATAGTGCAGAACAAAAGCCATTTTCTTTTTCTCTTTCAAGTTTTGACGGCTAGAGGATTCAAGCAAAGCGACTGTGGCACAGCCCCAGGTGTATGGGATCCCCTTGCCTAGCCACCTTGCTAATGAAGTGGATCCAAAATGGCAAAAACCCATCAGTCTGGACATTTGTTCAAGCAGTGCTCAGTCCAACAGACATAGCCGTTACTCCCCATGTCAGCAGTCACTAGCATCATCCTCTGCAACAGAATTCAAACCATTTGTTCAGCTTCTGCACGGAATTAATTCCATGCTTGAGCTGTGGCAGGGTGCAATGAATAATCTCTCTACAGTTGCTCATTTGTACTTGCAATAAACTTCACTACTTGTGCACACTTTCACTTGTCAGTAGGGTACTGAAATACAGATCACAGAAAAGTTATTGCCATTTATGGTCCAGCAGAGCAACAGATAGATCCTACACCAGAATCATATCTCTGTTCATTCAGATCCCAGTTCATTCTTTCGTCATGCTGCAAGGCAGAAGGCTCAAACCTGGAAATTTTTTGGGATGTCAAACTTGGCAAATTGGGATCAAAACTCATTTTGAATATTCACCAAGTTTGCAAATCTTTTCTATTTCTCCTCTCTAAGAGAGGATTAGTGGGATCTCAGCACAGTAAATTAACCAATATTAGGTCTTGATTTCAGATTTTCTACTGTGTTTGTGATTTTGAGCATATCACTCAAGTTTTCAATGTTTTTGCTCTCTTGCTTAAAGCTAAACTTTCAGATTGATCCTTCATAGAAATTTTATGAAGATTGATTTTTATTTCTGTCATGTTCAGCCACTGGCAAAAAGTATCAGGGATTGTTTAAAAAGGAATATTTGCTGCCTTAGAGCTGCTAATTATATAAGATCAATCTCTTTATCCCCCTTAATAAAGAGTTGACTACGGCATCCACACATATAAAGGAACAACATCATCAAGAAGAAGTTCTGCTGTATTAGAACTTCCCCCATAATCAGTTTGTTCATATCCATTAGGAATATTAATGAAATATTAAGGAACAACTTGCAAGAGTTCAGGTTTTGAACATACATACCTTTATGAAAACCCTTGAAACCAACATACACAGCAGGCCCAGAAAAGTACATGTTGAAACAAAAAGTACTGGATTCTTTCGAATTATGAATAGTAATACTGTACTTCACTGAAAAATATCTGCATGTGGATAGTCTCTTATCTCCTTTTTCAAGGCTAGGCATATTATTTCCTCAGGTACTGAGAGGCTTTGTTTCAATTTTCAGGAGCCATAATCTTTAAATATAAGTTTTCCACTGAAGTAATATGTGCTACACTGAAAGCTTACCTGCCATCAATTACATAACAATAAGGAGACAAAAGACTCCCTGTGTCTTTTGCTCTCAGATGTCAAACTGAAGCCATGAGAAAGCAGCAGGGAGAGCTTCAGACAAAGAGTACTCACCATGAATGTGCTTACATGAGTCTGGATTATATTCCAGCAGTGTATGTCCAGCATACATCCAGAACCAGATTTCATCATCTTACTGAAGAAACAGCTTTTGAAAGATATAGAGCAGAAGTGAACCAGGTCATCTGGAAAACTTAGGATGGTGTGGATGCAATTTTCCAGGGGCCTTCTAACCACAACAGCTTCTTTACAGGAATCAAAGTTCAGTTTAAGTTCAGGTCCTATTATGCAAAGCGCTTCAGGAGACTGTCCTAAGTTACTTGATCAAGGAATTACCCATGTCCCCCAAACAAGCTTTGCCATGATGTTGCATTCCCAGCTCAGCAGAAAACTGTTGTCAGGGCCTCAGACTCAGCTTCCACCTTGGGAAGCCTCTTAACTGATATCACACATCTAAAGGTAACACCTATTGGATTTAAATTTACTGCACATTCACACTAAAATAGAAGAATATAAATAAAGAAAACACAAAAAGGCATTTATATCACAGAATGTGGGAAATCAAATCAAATAAAAAGCAACTACCTGGCAGATATTCAAATGCTGCAGATTATGTAAAACGATACCAGTTTTGGGTTAGAATAACCTTCAAATTCCTCTGTAAGAGATCCGTCCTCCTGCTGCTTCCTTCTTTTCTTACTTCATGAAAAGGCTCAATGACAAAATAAAAACAAATCTTTTAAGCAGATATGCTTCAGTGTTCTGTTCAACATTCATATTCACTGTGAACCAGATCAAACTTGTCTGGAAGAGAAAATTACACTGCAGTAAACTGAGGATGTTTTTACAGATCTTTTCATTTGATAAGTCAATTTTTTAAAATAATATCTACTATTGCATTAATTAATTTGAATTTCAGGTTTTCATATGATTCTTGAATTGGCTTTAAATTCTTGTTGTATTCTTAGCAAAGCTTGAGCCTGTCACAGCAATTCTCCAGAAAAGTCAGCAGTTCAAGTACTCATTTCTTTCACATCTCACCTTTATATAAGTTCTAGTAACAAGTCTTTTTATCTTGTGGTTCAGTCTTAGGTAAAAAAATCAAAGACTACTACAAGTTTTTAGATTTTTTTTGCAGCTCCAAATCCTGTAATTTTCTGGATCTCAAAGTCCTTAGTGTGAAGACATGAATCAAGGAGGGTCCCTTGGTTGGGACCTTTCTTTTGTTCTAACTCCTATGTGGGAAAGCCTTACTGAATTTAGTGCAGCTAAATCTATTCTCCAGCCTTTACAAATGCAGGCACAAAAGCTACACCTTCTGCTACAGAACAAAACTGCTAAAAAGAGTGGTTTCATTCAATAAACATCGCTCCCTTTGGAGATTATGAAATGTGGAATGCTTCCAAAAATCTACTGTAAGTCCATGGGCATGCAGTGGCTGTGTTTGAAAATGTTGGTCTTAATTTTTGTTTGCATCCATAGCCCTTTCAAATCTGTTCTTTCATCTGTTGGAAGCACAGCATGTAAAGTAAACTCTGGCACTTACTAACTGTGCTGAAGGACAGCAGATCTGCTCTGCCTCAACCTTCTGTCCTCGCTGCATGTTCCAGAACTGCTCAGCAAACTGCAGACAAATCTTAGGTGGGGATGGAGAAGGCCTGGGAGAAGATGTCCCTCTAATGAGAAAGACAAAGTGGCAGATGAACACAATTTATACTCCAGGAGTGTCAAGAAAGATCACAACTGCTTTTGTTTTCTCAGTGGAAGGGTAGGTCTCAAAAGTCCTAGACAGAATCCAGAGATGATACCAGCTTTTACTAAATTAATATCCCCTGCTGCAGTGGCAAATTTATTTAGTACACTTTCCTGTACAGACAAATATTTCTGCAAAACAGACCTTGGAAGACAATATTCATGACCTAAAAGCCAGGAAGGCAGGGCAAAGGGAAGATAGGAAGGCATCAGGTATAAACAGGGAGAAGCTGGCTGTGGGGGCTCCAGCAGACCTACTGCAAGGCACAACTGAGCAGCTTTTAATTGTATTCAGGTTTGCTCAAATATTGTAGTTGGAGGCAGAAGAATCCTGGCTCATCACTACCATTCAGCATGACATGGTACATCAAAGATATAAGGAGCTGTCACAACAGCTGAAAGCTGTTCTCAATATCACTGAGACAAAACCAATACACAGTCCTCAGCCTATTGAGGTGTCTGCTGGGCACCTGATCCTCATTGCACTCAGTATCTCACAGGATCAGATCAAACTAAGACAGAAGTGGAAACATTGGCTATGGGTCCAATTGCTTTTTGCGCAATGTGCAGTCAGTAATTTACTCTATATGCTTCACTTAACCAAGATATTTGCCAGATGACCAAGAATATATTTTCTGTCTAATTGAGCAAGTATCACTTGCAATTCATTTTTGATTAACAATATGAACTAAGGATCCCAAACCTGTTTTCAAACAAATTCATGCGAAAAGCATCGTCTCCAATGAGGATTAAATTGTACAGTCCTGATTTGCACCTGTCAGTTTACATTTCTTTTAAATTAGGGATAATATTGCCTGCAATTTTGTCCCCAGATACAAAGTAGAAGAGAGACAGGCATAAGAGATAATCCATCTTTGGTTCTCAATGCATTTTTTTAAAGCAAACATCACTTTACTTGCTGTAGGATATAACAGCAAGTAAATTCATTCAAGAAGAAGCGGTATCTTTCATTGGACTCACTGTAGCCACTAGATAATAGGTAAGTTTTAAAGCACAAAAACTCTTCCCTGAAAGTGCCCTGAAACTTCATCTGTTTTCAACAAATCTTTCACTAGTAACAAACAAAGGTAAGATGATAGCTTTCCCTAAAACTCACCCTCACATTTACTCTGAGATTTTATTTAATGTTCAATATCCTAGTGGACAGTGGCAACTCCACAGCTGCTGCAGAGCAAAACTCTGGTCCTTTCACCTATGCCCTGCCTGTTTTCACCTGCTGAGAATGCAACACCCCTCCCTAAATTTTCATAGTGTAGCAAGGTACAAACAGAGTGCAAATATTTCTGTATGCTTCACGGGATTTTCTGTTCCACTGAACAAACAAGTCAGTAAAGCCTGTGGCCATCCAAACACAGGGAACAGGCCCTGCAATTGTGGAGCTGCCCCACATGGTTGCAGAGGAGAGAGTTCCCTGGCTCAGCAGGGAACTGGGAAGCTCTGATCCATTCATCCAAACATTTGACAGCTGTTTAAGTACATTTGGAGGTGTTGTCCAAGGGTTTGTAATTAAAACTAAAATAGGAAAACTGTAATAAGATGCTTTATGGAAATGGGCTGTTTAGTCACAAACTACCTCATGCTGAAAAGGCACACACACAGGAGTAATTTCCATTCAGGTAGAGCAGGAGAATGTTTCTATCCCAAACATACCCATAAGACACAAGCAAGGAAAATAATACAGTATTGGAAAATTTGAAAAGTATTTCAAAATAATAAGAATTCAGCATCTAAAAGGAACTTAATTATTTACATCAGATGTTACAAATTAAATGCAGCCTTGCACAAGAAGATGAATGCTCTCCAAGTGTTCTGTGCTTTTTGAGGTGTGACCAGAATATGGAGGTCACAAAACACCCCCAACCCTTTACTGCACATTTCTGCACTTCTACAACAAGAATTTGAAAAACTTGGGATCACAGAATGGTTTGGGTTGGAAGAGACATTTAGAGATGATCTAGTGCAACCTCTCTGCCATAGCAGAGACATCATTCACAAGGTCAGGTTTCTCATATCCAACTTGACCTTGAATCCTTCCAGTGAGGGGCATTCACAATTTCTCTGGGCAAACCTGTGCCAGTCCTTCACCACCCTCATCATAAAAAAAGTCTTCTTTATGTCCAGTCTAAGCCTACTTTCTTTCAGTTTTAACCATTGCTCCATGTGTTAGCACTACAGGACCTCACAAAAAGTCTCTGTCTTGCTCATAAGCTCCTTTCAGGAAATGGAAGGAAGATTGTAGTTCTCTCTGCAACCTTCTAGGGCTCCAGCCCTCTGATCATCTTTGTGGCTTTCCTATGGATTTGCTCTATCTTGCAGCATCTCACAAGAGTGGAGGAGGGGTGGGAAAATCCTCTCTCTCAGCCAGCTGCTCACACTTCTCTTTATGCAGCCCAGGAATGGATTGGATTTCTGGGCTGCAAGTGCTTATTGTTGATTAATGTCCAGTTTTTCTTCCACCAATATTCCTAAGTGTTTCTAGTCAGGGCTGCTCTCAGTTTGATCACCCCCAGCCTGTATTGATAGTGGGGATTACCCAGCCCAGGTGTAGGATCTTGCACTTTGCCCTGTTTAACTTAATGAAGTTCACACGGGCCCACCTCTCAAGGCTGTCAGATCTCTCTGGATGCCATCCCCTCCCTCCAGCATACTGCACCAACCAACCTGGTGTCAGCCACAAAATCAGCAGAATGTTTCACGTTTGGTTGTGTCTTGTAAGTGAAAACAGCAAGCTGAACCTCCAAACCTATTCAATTCAACTCATTTTACCATGATAATAAATATTTCTATCAATATTAAATTATATACGTGGGCAGGGCATGCAATATTTATAAATATGATCCACTTCAGACCCCCGTGGTCTAAGACACCCTGGACTTATTCTCTGTAGGCTGGATTCTGCAGGTTGCTTTAGTTTGCCACAAATGCCATTAGTTCAGAGCATTTTAAAACAGAAGATAAGCCAGAGCAGAGTAAAAGTTCTGCTCAATGTGAGCATCTCTCAATATGAGCATCTCTCAGCTGATAGCGATACTACATAGACCCTTCATCAGAAAGACCTGTTGTCTTAAAGTTAGAGCCATAAAAGATAAAAGGTACTGGGATAATAATGAAAAATGTCTCTCTTCCTGATCTTAGTTTATCTCTTTTAGGTGTCTGCAATTGTCTGAAAGAGTAAAATCTTTCCTATCTTGATCATTGTAGACAATGACTAGATCCCTGTGTAGCCAGTGTGCTGTGCTCTCCCTTGACAGCTCAAACCAGAAACAATTCAGGCATAAGCTCCATTTAGCAGCTGCAGAAAGTATGCTCTCCTTCCCCAGCTTTGCAAGCAAATGCAAATCATAATTTTATTCACTGCTCTTCAAGCCATGTGAGTTTTGTCAAAGGTGTAGGGCCTGATTTAATTCTGCTGGGCCCAACAGAATATTTTTTTTCTGCCAACTTGCTTTTACGTGAATTGGACAACAGGAATTCTTTGGACCTCAGGCACAACCATCACTTTTTTAATTGACTAGTTAAGACTATTACACACATCCACAGAGCCCCAAAATTACATTGGGTAATAAGAAAATAATCCTAAAAAGGTATTTATTGTAAAATTTAGACTAGCTACATGTTACATTGACTAAGTTGTTGCCCTTGGAAGAGTCTAAACACAAAAGCCTGCAAAGAGATTTAAGGAACTTATCTGTATAGAGAGAGGGCAAAGTCACACCAATAAATCAGAAAAAGATAATGAGGTCTTTGCAAAGATCTCTGTTGTTGACTTAAGTTGCAGTCTGGTGTATGCCAGAAGGGAATATGAATTTTCACGGAAAAAAGGTAACCTCAAAACAAACAAAAAACTTTAAAACACCCCTCCTCCAAAAACTAGACCTTTATTTGCCATTAAAACAAGCACAAGATGGTGAAAGTGAACTGAGTCTTATGACTGCAATTTGTTACACAGTCACTTAGCTAATATCTGAGCCTCAGCATCTGCTGACTGCTCATAAAAACATTCTATTTAGCAACAGTTTTGCTGATACTGTATAACAAATTTGCAGTATTTTCTCCTCTTTTTCCCTTTATTGCAAGGGATATTTATACCGAAATAGAATGCTTGCTTCTGAGGAGTTCATCTGTGCCTTCTGGCGTTTCTGCCCCTGTTATCACAAACAGATGATCAAGACCTGACATGGAGCACCAGCTGAGAGAGCTGACAAACCCTGCTGAAGCAAAAGGCCTGGCTGGTGATTCAGGACAGAATATTCTCTCAGGAGGACTCACAGACCAAGGTTTCTGGACAATGAGCTACATTTGCCACGGAATTGCTAACTAATCTGTCCCCTTAACTTGTGCATAAGTGTTGGTGTACACGCACATATTCTCTAGTTCATATGTGTCCTGCATGTAAGTGTTTCTTGTTATTACTATCACCAATAAAAAAAAGAACAAGGAACTCTTACTCATTGATGTTGTCATCAGTCCTGCCATAATATGGGGGAAAAGGTTACTCAGATCTTAGTCAAATTAGTTGCCGTGGATTTTCCCGTGTTCATCACATCAAGGACCCATCCAACCACTCATCTTCCACTGGCACATCTTCAACAGCCACATCTCTATCCTTTTGATTTTACTTCTTACTCCTAAACACAAATCTGGCAATAAAATGCATTCCATCTCATTCCAAATACATGCCAGTAGTAATCTCCTAGGATTTTTCACCACCTTGTAGGTCCTTAAATTATTATTATTATTATTATTACACTGCCATAATTTGTCATTGTACAGAAACGCTTACCTAGTTTTAAAAGCTGGTGAAGGTACTATCAAAGCTGAAGACTCCCTAAATAAATTCAGATACATATTTTAAAATAAAGAGACATGCCTGACTTTGATTGTCACTGGGAAATAGAACCAAGGCAATACAGTGGGAATACTCTCAATCCAGTGTGAAAACATGCTCAGTAGAAATTATGCTGTTGCACTAAATTCAATTGCTATTGCAAAATTGTCTCATGACATAGGTCCTTGGGAGATATTTTGCTATAAAAAAATCCTCAAGTCCTGGTTCTCAGACTGCAGGGACTGGTGCACAGAACATCTAACACAGAGCAGTTAGATTAAGGGTAGCAGCTGGGTTAGTGTTGAAAAAAGTGTCTAATTTTAAAAACTTGCCAAAATCAAAAGCTCCCACTGATGTCTCATTTTCTAAAGACTGTAGTGATTCATCATAGATCTTTGCCTTTTCAAGTTCAAAACCCCCTGCACTCACATCCTTAGGAGGAGAACCTGGTTGCTAAAACTTAAAGGAAAGGAGGGAGCTGTGAAATTAATAAACATATAAAGGCAACCGCTGGAAACCCAAATACACTGAATGCCCAAAGGGTAGGTGCCAATTCAATCAAAGTTGAGAAAAAGAAAATTTTTTTTCTTTTTTTTTCTCTTTCCCTAAGAGAAAAAAAAAGGCTGTTTGGGAAGCATCCTTTCTGTGACAGATTTCAAACCCATTTGTTATTCCACTTCATCCAAG
Organism: Drymodes brunneopygia; assembly: GCA_013400955.1. Taxonomy (NCBI): domain Eukaryota; kingdom Metazoa; phylum Chordata; class Aves; order Passeriformes; family Petroicidae; genus Drymodes; species Drymodes brunneopygia. The sequence continues at coordinate 346,191 of VZTZ01008489.1, read as the reverse complement.
GAGTTAAAACCTACTAAACCTACTAAATACACTGCAAACTGAGGAGCAGCCCAGCCCAGTAAAAAGAGCTGTGCAAGCAAATCTCTTCCTATGCAACTGCAGTTCAACAATAACCCAGAAGGTCCTTTTTCCCCTGGTGGAGAACAGAGACTCTTTTCCAAAGGGAGCTGTAGAGACTCCAGAAGTTCTCATCCCTTCTTACATACCAAAATCCTCTGGAGCCTACAGACTCTAAGTGGGGCTCATTTGGGCATGGAGAGTAACAACTGACTCCTCCAGCAGGACCTCACAGCCCTTAGAAGAGGCCAGCTACATTCTAGCTGAGTAGGAAAGGGTAGGGCACAGGTTAAACAGGCTTTTCAAATTGCACTGAAGCATTTCTGCTTTCTTCCTCCAGTAAAAATCTGTTATGGTATTTTTCCTAACAGCGTGCTAGTAAAAAGGAAAATTCTGCTTCTGCGAAGCCTAGGCTGTCTGATTTTATAGCCAAGGCTTTGAGATTAAGTTAGTGAGCCAAGATAGTTTATGTTTTTTAATTAAACTGGCTGGAAAAACAGAGCTCTGCTGCTGACCCTGCTGCTCAGTGACTCAGAGGGGGTTACAGCTCATCTTATCTTTGCATTTTTACAGCTTTCACCAATCACCTCTGCTACATCTCAGTAAAGCTGATGGAAATTCACACAACTAAGACACAAAAGACTTCAACAATATAGATCTCAGTATCACATTCTTTCTACCTGCTGTACCTGTGGGAAAATAAGGGAAGTCTAGCATGAGATCTAAAGTTACATGAATGTGGGGTGGAGTCCTGACTGCTGGGAATCAAACAGGGACGTGACCCTGATAGGGACCATCATAAGCTCATTCTGAGAAGTGAGGGATATTGTGGTATAGCTCTGACACATCTGATGGCAATTCAGAGCCACCAGAGATTCTGACTCAGTTCTCACCACAACTGTCACGCTTGGATGGCATCCAGCAAAACAGATTAGCACTTGAAAACTAGTTGCTAGAGATGTAGGTGGGTAGCAGATCACAGTTGCCACCTCAGAAGAAACTTCATCTTTGGAAAAAAATTAGTAATTTATAACTATCTCCAAATTACATCTGCATCTGTCCCAAGTGCAAACAATACTGCATACTGGGCCTGCTAAACAAAAACTGTGCAACTTCACTGCTAGCACTGTGTCATGAATGCATCTACACAGTCTAGAATTAAGCAACAAGAGCAGCAGACCAGGGATGTACCAAACAACCAGACACTGTGTCCATCCATCAGCCTATGACATGATCTGCTCTCAGAAGTTCTGACAGTTCCGATTTCCAAGCAAAACATAAGAAAAGGCGTGGGTGACTTAATAACTGTGACTTTTCCTTCTGAGTAATGGTCCAATTCAGTGGTTCTTTCAAAATGAAGGATCTTTCCATTGATGTCAACAGAAGTTGACCATCACACCCTAAGAGAGAGATGGTGAAACTTCTTGGTCTCTGTGGCTACATTGGTTTTAAGAAACAGTCCAGTTTCCTTTTTGGTAAGTCTTGACTAATAAACTGCTGTTAAACTAACAGTTTACCATGGCTGCTGAGAAGGGGACCAGCCCTCACTGCAGGTCCGTACAAATTGTAAACCAGCTGATTGCTGTTTAGTGATGCAGTTACAGTCAAGGATGTGGACACAAACACTGCACAGAAGTTCAAGGAAAAGTGGTCTTGGAAAGAAACTACAGTTCTAAAAAAGATGAATGTAAAGGGAAGTGGTTGCAAATGAAAGAGAGTTGCTTGATGAAGTCGCTTTAAGCGAAGATGCAGCTAAGGGTCAGACCTGTCCCTCACTAAAGCCAACAAGATGTTTTTACAAAAACCTGGTAATCAAAGGCTATAACAAAGTTGCATTTCCTGGCTCAGATTTTATACCACACTTTTCATCCCTCTCTCATACCCCATCTGCATCTCTTTTCTCCCACAAAAGAGTATCCCTGTCCAAATTGCTTACCAGGAATAATCCTGGGCCCTACTGTGCCTGGATCATGTCAGAGCACTACTGAGACGTGTTGGTTACAGTGATCAAAATCATGCCTGAGAGCATGCTGGCAGTTGAAAGATCAAAGGACAATGCCCTAGCCTCTACCCCAGCCCTCCCCTTACCTGCTCATATAGACATACATAGGAAAAAAATGGGGAAGAAAGCCTTGTGAAACCATGTACTCCTTACTTGGCACCATTAGGTGTTAAACTGTACTGCTGTCTGCTCTTCAGGAGGCTTCCAGTTTCACCTCAGCTTTGCCTTGAGGCACCAGTTCGTTCATTCTGAAGCTGTTTAAACGTGGAATGATATTATTAAAATGAAGCAGTGTGTTCACATCTTTAAAATTTCAATAAATAGAATAATAATCAATTCTCACATACCCAGTAAAGAAGAATCACATCAGAAATGTGCACTTGGCCAAATGACCCCTTGGGGACACAGATTAAGGCTGGGCTCGTGCTTCTAAGGAACTGTGCAGCCAGGAACAGTGTGGTTACATCCACAACTCTCAGCTTGCTAGCCAGAGTCTTTAACCAGCTGTTTGAGATATTTGAGGAAAAACACAGATAGCAGACTGCTAGAAATTATATACATTATCTTATAACAATAAGTTCTGTTTTGAATTTTTAGCTTTGAGTATTTCTGTGGGAATAACAAGGAAAGACAAGCATTGTGAAGATAAAACACAGTTCCATTTCCATAGCACTTTATAAAAGCTGTCATTCCATATGGTGACTTTTTGCAAACAGTTTTAAAGGAAAGGAAAGTTTTCGAAGCAAATATAGTGGCCGTGTTCCAAGCAGAGGAAGCAAGGAGGTTTCAAGGTACATTTGAAATTTACAACTCTACACTAAACTTTGGCACAACTTAGAACTGCTTTTTCACTGGAATTATCAGCTTGGAGGTTCCCTGGTTGTTGATTTGATTTTTCTTTCATGTGATTCTCAAGTTCCTTCCTGACACAGTAATTTTACCTTTCTGTTCCTTGGAACCAGCTCTGAAGAGCATATGTTTGTTATAGAAAATGACAGACCTGAAACTTGACAATGTTGGGAAAAGAATTAAAGACTAGTGTCAAGATCAAATGAACTTTCAGGACTGAAGGAGTTCCTGCTAATTTACATGACTTACCATGAACTGCAGCTTCCACATTGTTTGGATGTTTGCATTTGTTCATCTGCATTTGATCTCTTATCACATCTGGTTATCAGCCTGCTGCAGCTGCTCCTTCTTGACCTTTTGCTTGAAGTATATTTTCTCTCCAAAATCTGCTAGGATACACAGAGTTGGGCAGCACTTTCCTGGGGATGACAAATGACATTGGCAGGACCTTCAACACCCGCAAGGAGGGTTCTTCATAGTGTGATGTACTTTAGCAGGAACAGAGTTCCATACAGCAGAGCAACAGCAGTGAAGAGGAAAATATCTACTGTTTCAGGCTGCAGCTCTCTCATCTATAAAATTGGGAGGCAAGCAACAACTGTCTGGAGAAACTTAGAAAACAGCTACTAGAAAACAACAGGGGACAAGGATGACACTGACACAGGGCCTATGGGAATGCAGTATTTACCAATAAATTTTTAATTAACAATAGCTTGGTATCATTGAGGGGAGAGACATTTGGACTGCAATACCGCAGGGAAGGTCTCTCTTTTTTCCTTCTCTTGCTGGCTGTCTCTTCCCTTTCTGCGTCCTTCTCTCCCTGGTGACTGCAGGGTACCTCACAGCTAATGCCTTCAGAAAAGAGAGGTTTGTTACTATTGAAACTCAGATCATCTCTGGTCCTAATTATGCCTGGACTCTCCCTAAATCACATATTACAACCAGTGGAAATGTCATGATATCTCTCTCAGGGAGAGTGAGTAGTAATCCCCTCTGTAAATCCAGCCTTACCAATAACTAAATCCAAAAACCGAATCGGTCTTCTGAGGGTACCACAGTATTTCCCATTTTGATCCCTGTAGGGGAACTAAAGGAAAACAATATAGGCCTGTCATCTCCTGGCCTCCTCGTTTTGGAGGGCTCCTAAGGGGACTCAGTGATGTAGCCACAAGTCAGTAACCCACACACCCCACAACAAGAATTTGGGCATGAACACCAGAGAACACTCACATGCACACATTGGCATTTTGTAGTGGAATGTCAGTTAAACAGTGAACAAATGTCAAATGTTAAATAATCCCTCAACTTCAAAAGGAAAAATTGCTATGAGCAGTTGCAACCTTTTACAGCAGAATTAACCACGTGTTGAAGAGCTTCTTATCCAGGTGGCACAAGGCAGATCACTGAAGAAAGGAGCCGTAGGTCCCAGTCACATCTCCAGCAGGAACTCCAAGAGCAGATCCATCACAAACCTGCAGGGCAGATGCTGTCATACACGTGTGCTCCAGGTGCTTCTGCAGAAAGCTTAAATGCAAGCACCATAGTTTGTACCTTTTTTGACTCCTTCTTTCCAAACACAGTCAGATACTACACTAGGAGAAGAAAATTACCTAATTTTATAAAAGTTTTTTGGCTTCCAGGGAAGCAAGTGAATCCAGGCAGCAATGTAGATATATTTAACTTCTGTTGATCCAAGCATCAGTATTCTCTTCTTGTTGTTGAAGTATTCCTCTAAATATTAGGTAGCTAATGAACTTGTGCCTCTTTAGTGACATCAAAACATTGAAGATTTTTAGATTTTAATTTACTGTCATTTTGCTTTTCTCATACAGGTTTTGCAATTTGCTTAAGATTACTCAAAATACTCAGTGAGACAAGTGGGCCAGCTTCAGGGGGGAAGAAGGTGTAGGGGTGAGTTACATTTATTCAAGGGTTTATTTTTGAGCAGTCTGTCTAATTCAGCAAGACAGCTAAGAGCATTGCAACACACCACTATGAGGGCACATATATGCTTAGAATTAGATGCAGACAGAAAAGGCTTCCAAAACTGGAAAACATAGCAAGTGTTCCACTCTAAGTCCACTGAACAATGAAATTCAGGAAGTGAAAAAGCATTTTGTAGATCAGGGGGTATTTTTCTGTCAACATTCTAGGAGCAAAAGCAAAGAATAAGCGTGGGAAAGATGAAGCGCTAAAAACCTCTTCAGAAAGGATGTTTAGTCCTTAAAGAAAAAAGTACATTAAAAAAAATCACCATCACTCCAACTTTTCCCAATACATATTTCTTGATCATTTGAGTAAAATATAATTTTCTGAACAGCTCAAAGAATCATATGACTGTAAGAGTGGGAGAAAAAGGTACTTTTATGATTATACAAAAAAAAAAAAATTGCAATTTATTGTATATCTTGGGACCACAACCTTGGCTTTATCCAATTCCAAATTTTCTAAAGTATAGTGTATGGAAAAACTACAGATATGGTTTATCAAAATTCATATATTTTCACAAGCTGGATACAAGTCTTAGAGATGTAGGAGAAACATCATTCAGAGTAAAGAAAAGACCTGAAAAATATTGTTTGGAAATTATGCACTTTTTATAACATTCATAGTTATAGTGGAGCCCTAGTTTAATAGAAATACTACTAAAAAAACCCCAAATCAATAAACTTCACCTTAAAAATAGCAAAATATTTTCTTTAATCATTTATTTGAGGACATCTAGCCTGCTACACAAAGTTAAATTTTCAGAGCAGTAAATCATGAAGAGGGTGTTAATTTAGAGAATTTCTACAGGAAATTCAAAGCAAAAGCTGTGTGCCTCTAATAATACTATGAGTTTCCTGACATTTGTTTGACTGGTGCCAACAAACAAGCTTAGGAATGCCACTATTCCAAGAGAACTGGATAGAAAGCATCTTATTTTTCCAAGATAATCTTATAAATCTTCTCCAGCACAGCAGATAAGAGACAGATCTTCCTTTTGACATACAGACCTATATGTTCTCATCCAAGTGATGGGCTGGAAATCTCAAGACATCCGTTTACCCTAGGCCAAGAGTTCATAAAATTCCAAGAAATATCTCTGGAGCTTACCTCAGAAACAGAATACCAAAGCAGAACAAAGAAAATAATTAGGAATTTGCTTTGCCAACAAATACAACATCTCTTTATTCTGCAGCTAATGCAGCCTCCCTTCCTATTGGCAGCCTGCACAGAGTGAGACAATATGAACAACATGAAGGATTAAAGATAAATTTGGATTTTTGTGCTTTGATTAAACAATGCTTGACTCTTTTTCTGGAGCCAAACAAATAAGTGCTAGTGGCAGTGACCATGGGGGAATTCTGTTGTACTCCCAGCCCTCTTTTTTTTTCAGACATACTGAATGCATATGATGATAACATCACAAAAAGTCTCATAAGCAAGCTGGAAAAATATGAGACTTTCCTCTTATGAACACCATCTTGGCTCCTTTAATTTGTCCACACTTTATCATTTCCCTCCGTATTTCTTCCTCTTCTTAATAATTCCTAGTGCAATTTGGATTTTATGTAGTCCATTAACAATAACAAGTTGATAGAGATTCTTCTCTTTCTTACAGAAATATGCCCAAAAGGTTTGCAAACAAAAACTCCCTTGGACTTCAGTCTGAGTCTTGACTTTTCTCAACTCCACCATCATGCTCAAACAATTCATCCATCATGGCCTGAATTGTGCACAGACAGATGAAAGGGATTGCAAGAGCTCAAAAGTGAAGGGAGAAAAGCAAAACTGCTGGCAGACAAACACTGGACAGATTTTCCCCTGTGAGAGTTAGCTGGAAAGAAGAGGCAAAGGTAAACACTATCCATCAGGCCTTCTCATTAACTCAGAGCTCTTCCTGTCACACAGTGGTTTCACCCATCTGAGCTAAGTGCACAAAATGCACAAACTATCTTCAAAACTTGTTTGGCAATTGGTTTTGCCATATCTGTGCTACTTACTATTGCTAATCTATGTTCCCTTACAAGATCCCTGAGAGGAGAAAATGCTGTTATCCCCATTCTGAAAAAAACAGGCATTAGCACCAAAAAATGCTGAGGGTAAATGGAGTTTATTTCTAGCTCCAGAGGAGCCACAGCACTGCAATCCCCATCTTGGGTAAAAGTGAAATAGTCAGGTTTGAAGCATACCTCAAATTCCCATAGGAGACCAGAGAGTAGAGCAAGGAATTTAATTCCCCATCAGTTGAATAAATTCTATTCAGGTCTCAGGGTAGCTCCATTTGGCCAGTCTGTCTTGTTTCTTTGAGTTCAAAAACTGGCTTGATTATACTACAAAATCTGCCAGGGAAGCCCTTCATTCTATTTGCAGTATCCACACAGTAGATGGGATACTTTTGACTACATGAACTTTCTCAATCAACTTAAAGTCAAACAACTCTTTCATGAAGACAAGACAGTCTTCAGAGTCCATCTCAATAAAACTCAGCCCCATTGAGTGGATTCTGGGATCATTCATATTATTGTCAGTAATGTCTGGTTTTGGCTTCAGATGAAATTATCTCATCTGAATACTCATCTAAACAACTGCACTGACATTCCAGAAGCCTGTGAACAAAATTATCTTATGCAGTTCAGTAGCAAAGAGTGCAGCACAGTGGGTGCCGTTGGAGAGGCAATTCCGCTCAGAACACACCTAAGGTTACACATATGGATAGAACTGTTGAAATTAGTGGCTTTATCTGAGTGTTTATATGTTTAACTTTCAAGTGGGTGCGGGCCAGAGCAAGAACAAACAGTGAAATCTTGATGTGTTGCAATCACCAAAGGTCCCACTGAAGTCAGTGCTGTAAAGATGCCATCTGTGGCAGCAAGAATAACACCCAGCAATTCCTGCAGACTTGGTATGCTCTCCTTCGTGCTGCTATTCTGGTCTGTGCCAGCAGCACTGAGCACATGCTTTTGTTTCATTACTTACCTTCTTTTTGTACTTTTCCCCCCAATAAAAGGACAGATTTGAGGCACACAATTTGCATTATTGCACTTGCAGGGATTTTCTGGAGTTCTGAAGAAAGTCATACAATCTATGTTTAAAAACTCTTTCATTAGGTACACGGTATTACCTCATGTTTGTCATGACACTCTAGAATGCATGTGAAATGTTACAGTGACTGAGATGCTCATTGTTACCTTGCTAGGCCAGTATCCTGGAAGAGGAGAGACCTTCCAGAGTGGGTGCAACAATGCCATCTGCCTCCCTGCCCTCTCTGCCTGCTGATAACAGACAAACACCTTAAGCACTACATCCATTTTAACAGACAGGGGAGAGCAGAACTTTTTAGAAAAGTTTCACCTAGCAGAGGACTCTGCTAGAGAGCACACCAGGTCCATCAAGTCCAAGAGAGACCCTTCAGCATATAGGGTTCTTTTCTCATTTATTCCCTGTATAACAATTTTTTTGGTGTCACAGATTCAATTTTGGAATATAGTGAGGCTCCAACATCCGCTGGGCAAGGCACTCCTGCATCTTAAGACTCAACAGCCTCAAAAACCACTCAATAGTGCACTTGTTAATAGAACACAATTCTGCAAACCCACTAGACATCAGTGTGCCAAAAGCATTCATATGGCTTGTCCACACCCTTGTGAACAGACACAGTAACAAGGGTCTTTGTCTGGGTAGCCCATATTTTGCATTCAGGGACATCCCTACAGATATTTGGCTTAAACTGCATTCCAGGCACTGACTGCATAGCCAAGGAAAACACAGCTTCAGAGAGCTATTGTTCCTTGTTCACTTGATTTATTTCAAAGTATGCATACATGCATACAAAACTCAGCAGATAACTCCAACCATATATCTGTTCCTCTGTGGTCAAACATAAAAAGGCAAGATCCCTACTGTGCAGAAGGCATTGACAAGTATCACATGACATTTTTCCACTGGAGCAACCGTCATCATCCACCACAAACAAAAAATGATGATGCCAAAAGCATCACCCAGATGCAACTTTCCAGGAAGCCAAATGCCACATAATCTTCTAAACTTAAACATTTTCTAATAAGGAAGAAAAAATCATTCCATTGTCAGTCTCAAACACAGACTTCAAGAGAATATAATAGTCCAGGAGTGGAAAACCAGCAGTAGCTACTAATGATTCACAGTAGCTAGCCTGTCTAAAATTTAAATCCCTGGGTTTGGGTGCTTGTAATTTTCTGCCAAATCCTGCTTTTGAATAAAAAACATATTTTCCATGGTGCACAGGGGATGTACAGTGTCAAGGCCCAGATACAGGCATAGAATCATGGAATGGACTGGGTTGAAGGGACCTTAAAGTCTATCTACTCCCAAACCCTCTGCCATGGGTAGGAACACCTTCTGCTAGACCAAGTCACTCAAAGCCCCATCCATCCTGGCCCTGAGCACTTCCAGGAATGGAGCACCTTGAACTCATTCCTGCCATGTGGCTTTGTTTAACATTTCAACGATCACTTAATCTCAAATTTGTTTCCTTCCATAGAGGAATAGGAATCCTCAGAGCAGCATAACCTTACATAGGAGATGTGCAACAGTAAATGCAAGGTGAGAAGTACAAACAGTGATAACAGTGCTAAGCATGTCAAAGCAAAGCATATGTAACTCATGTGGAAGCACCACCCCAGAACAGGCTGAGTTCTCCTCCCTGCTCCCATTGCTCCTTTGTGGGAGCCAGGGGTCTCAGGGAGAACATAACAGAGCCTTTCACAGCCTGCATTGTTCAACCCATTTCTCCTCTCTGGATTTACTCCCTCTAATCTGCTGATACCTGTTTTGACACAGAGTAGTATTTCACCTCAAGCCCCTTCTCAGTGCTTCAGTGGCCAAAGCGTGGTGGTATATCAACATAAATTAGTGGAGATAAGCTGAGAGTTGTTAAGAGCTACAGCTGACATCTGTACCCTCTATAGTTCAACAATTCACACATAAACAACAGCCACATTTCCTAGTTTTATGTTTTCATAAGTTCACGAAAAGAGATAGGTTTCCCATGAGAGGTGCTGAACCTCCGCAGAGCATTATTTACCCTTCTTTCAAAAGCATAATTGTCGCCAAAGGAAATTACTCAGAATGCAGTAAAACATGTTTTTCTAACAAAATGAAGTCCAAATCCTGCTTCCTGGACCAACATGAACTTTCCAATGGAGGACAATAAAGCTACCTCTCAGACCAGGGAAAACATTGTTTGGGCCTTTTTCTGAGCCATCCAAGAGCGGTAAATAAATATATAGAGACAAACATTTCACCTCATTATGGTTTAGTTTATGGGGAACTGGGGTGGTGCATACACAGGAAGATTCCTTAATGATCTCAGGCTGATACTGAACAGACCATGCTGAAAAGCTTTTTCTGATTCACTAATCCAAATCAAGTAGTGGTGTTACAAACGTCTTTCAACAAAAACACTCATGTACTTGTCAGTGTTTTCAAAGAATTAGCTATAGATCAAACAGTCTTAAATTTAACTTTAAAAAAAATAAAATTAGCAGCCTTTTTTCTTCCCTGTATGTTTTTGAAGGTGTTCAGAGAGGGTTTTTATTTCTAATCTGTCTGCCCCTCTATACTGTGGAGATATTTCCCTTTAACTGTATCATTTCAGGTCTGCACTAGAAATTTTTACCAGTTTTTGTACTGCAAGGTCTGAGTGGGATGATCTATTTCTTTCTTAAGTGACAAAATTGTAATAGCTTTTCAATTCCTCCATGAGGAGGAAAGTACTTTAGTTAAGTATTCCTTAGTGTATACTTGCAAAGCCATGAATTTCTGCCTGCAAAATTTTTCTGTTGTCATCATAAACTATGTTTACCTTAGATGAGTTCAGCATTCTGGTTAGAGACAAATCTTTTCTAATGAGATTATGAGGCCACTAAAACTTTTCTTATGAATGAATGTCTGCACTGTTTTTAAACAGAAATTTATTTCTGTGCAAATGGGTTCTTTATAGGGCATTTTCCCATATCATGATTGTAGACATTTGATCCCAGAAAGCAATAAAAACCTAAGTATGTTTAGTGCTTCTCATATATCTTCAAAAAAAGACAAAATTTTATGTTACTCATTTTTTAAAGTTTAAATTCTTAAGAAACAAGCAAAATTATAGGCATTCCCTGGCAGTAATGTGGACCAACATGGAGGACCAGGGACAACTGTTTCTTTCCCCTGCACAAATACAACTTTTCTTGTTTAAAAGTCAAAAAACAATAGCCACATATGGTTGCTGGCTATTTAGTAGACAATTATTATTCCTCTTAAGAAAAAAACCCCAACAACATAATAAACAAACACATCTCAATAAGAAGTGTTTCACACCAAGGTCATTGCCTGGTGCCCCAGACTCATGGGCACCAAAGCCCACTGCCACTAGCAGACCTGGGAAGGCAGAGCAAACAGAGCTTTTGCACCACAATAAAAGTTGATGACTAAACAAAAACGCCGTGTGATTTCTCACAGGCCAAATGAAGCATTTTGTGCAGATGACAGCTCTGACCTGGATTTTTACTCCTGGATTTTTTGTGTTTTAAAGGTATGCACCTAGATGCAGATAGATGCAACAGCAGGGACAGGTGATGCTACTTAAATATCCACAAGCATTTCTGAAATTATTAACTTTTGAAAATTCCAGAGAAAATCTAATTCTCCAAAAGTAATGGGCTCTACTAGACTCACAGTTTCACTATCTGTTCAGTCAGCAGTCATGGTGGCAAACAAATTCTTGCTCTCTGCAGGCAACTTGCAGTGAGTTCTGATGGGGAATACTGAAATAATCTTGACGACATCATGATCAGAAGGAAGTTCACATAAGTGAGAAAAAATATACTAATTGGTTAACACAACTGAGCTGCAAATGCTAAGAGATGCTGCAAACCACAGTTGCATTGAAAGGCAACGTGATCTAATTCAAGAATAAACCCAGCATGAGTCTTCCAGGTCTGAGGTCCCAGGTGAGAGTTTTAATATCTTCTATGAAAAATAGCTTGTAACAACTCCAGTAATTGTGTTTAAATAATTTTTGAACAATGAGCTTGTGGGTTTTAAATGTTCTCTATTTTACTGCAAAGACTTCCTAAAGATGTTCAAAGAATACAGAGGTAGTCAGATAAAAATGAGGACAAATTTAAAACAACAAGAGTGAATACACAGGATCAACTTATTAAAGAAAATATGTCCAAATTACAGAAAGAGTCCATTAAATCAAACCATTTGCTCCTTGAAAGAAATTTTTCCTATCTCATTGGTGCTAACCTTTCAATGCCCGGTTAGCCATTACTTCATCAAAATTGTAAGTAGGAGAATTACTGGTGTGCTCAGGCTGTCTTCAGATTTCCTAGTATTTCCTCATTAATGTTAATATGCCATTAGAACATTCTGCACTTGAATTAGTGACTCATGATATTAGACATAGCCCTAAGGCAATCAAAAGAGTCACTAATACCTCATAGCACACTTCAGTAGCAATGTTCTGCAAAATACCCTTTGCATCTGAAATTCATCACGTCCTCAGCAATCTCATAAAAATGGTAACTTCAGAGATGCCTGCAGCAATGCAGGCAGAACACAATCCCTTCTTCCAGAAGTTACTTCTGCTGTTATTAGCATTCATGAGTGGTGGAGATGGCTGGTAGGGAGCAAAGCTCTGACTGTCATCTTGTCGTGTTGCATCAGTCACCACTGATATAAACTGGTGAATAATGCAGGATAAAGTGAGAACTTCTGCAGATAATGGCAAAACATCAAAATGACAGTAAGGTCATTACTGAGTGATACTCATTTCATAGTGTGTTTTACTTAATAATACTGACAGTTATTTTAAATGCAATAAAAGTAACTGTTTCTTGGTGGCAGCTGAATATGAGACATTAGAGGAATCCAGACTTATTAAAAAAGAACCTTTGATGAAAGCTGCAAAACAAAAAAAAGACCTTTGATGGAGGAAGAAGAATGAAAAGATATCTCCAGTTCCACGTGACACTAACAAGTATTGAGCACTATAACCAGTGTGGAAAGAAGATTAGAAAATATTATCTATACATCTGCCAGTTGCACACCCTTCCCCAGGCTCTACTAGTTTTTGTTTATATGGAAATATTATTTTTCCTTCAATGCTCATCCTGTTAGTGTATTAACAGTAGTGTTGATCTGTAATCATTGCACACATTCACCCAACTGCAAAACACCCACTCTGTGTACTCACAGAGACTTCCCCACACAGCATCAAATCTGATAAGGAAATAAAAGAGATCCTTAAATTGCCAGAGCCTTAGGAAGAAAGTTCAAAGTAATCTAGGAGCCATGTGTTCTGATGGAAGAGTAGAAGAACAGATTAATAACTCTAATTACAAAATGGAGATTATCCTTAAATGTTTCAATTTGAATGGGTAATTAACTGAGATAATGGTTGCAAATACATAGTTTGAAGTGTTCTTACCTTTCATGTTTAAGTAAGGCTAATATCCATAAGGAAGAAATGTCCTCAAGGCATGCTTACCAGATTAACCCAGTCTTCCCCATACAATGTGAAATTCTTCTGGCTTAACTCTTCAAGCAGTAATTTCCTATAGTGATTTTGCTTGATGGTTTTCTGCTGCATGAGCTTCAGCAAGATTATTCAGACTCCAAAGCAGGTAATGCTCTCAGTACTCATTTGCATTGAGTTTTGTAGTGAAGAAATAAAGTTTTGCTGCATAACTTACTTGAGCATTAGTCTTCCATCAGTCATTTGACAACACACTGAAAATGAGCTTTCGTTAAGAAATTTAGAAAAACAGTTTGTGAACACAACTGTCACAGATGGGCATGGTCCAGTATTTGGATTTTTTTCCCAAATGCAGATTTTAATAAAAACCTACAAAGTTGACTGATAGGACATTGCCTTTTTAATGTTAGTAGGATAGCTAAACTGGAAACTGTACATCTCAGCAGTGCAGGGGGATCAACCACATCTTGAGACCTGCCCCTTATCCATGGGATATTTTCTAATTCTGTACTTTTCAGAATTACGGTTTTGTTTATGTCAACATGACATGAGACATGAAACGTTCCAGAAATCTGACTGTATCTGCAGACCCAAATTTGATTACTCCTGCTCACAGCTAGCAATGAGGGCACTATGTACCTCATACCTGAGATGTACCAAAGACAAATTCATTCCCTCCTGGAAACTTCCCCACCCACTCCACACTTCTGAGAAACACAGCTATCAGCAGGCACAGAGAGGTTGCTGCCCACCTTGAGTTCACAGCTGGGCACTAATTGGCATAAATGTAATCAGAAGATATTGTCACTCCATTTGGCAGTAAAAGCTAAGAAGGAGCATTCCTCCCCCAGACATTCAAACCGCTCCATATGCTCTTTATGGTAAGCTGAGTGGCTGCAAACCCCAGCTATAAACCAGCCAGAGAGCAGCTGAGCAGGGAAAGAGTCATAACATGCTTTGGCTTCCAGCTGCTCCCCTACAGCCTGACATTTCTTAAGTAGGTGTACATTTTGTGAAATAATACCCTCAGGCACTCGGTGGAGAAGGAGGCTCTTTTCCAGAGCAACCACCATCAGTCCCTGTACACACCACAAAATTGCTGCAATCCTCACTGTTTTAAATGATTGCCCCAGACTTGGTAAAAACACTTTGGTTATATTAAACATGAAGATCTTAAACATACCTGCTGGGAGACTGGAGGTGAGATTTATGAGATACAGCAAGCAGGAAAGCAGAAAGGAGGCACCTTTGAAAATTACATTATATTTTGTCTCTAAAACACATTTCTGAAAACAAAACAAGGAAGAAATGCTTCATGTAACGATGAGATGACAAGAATTGTAAGAGAAAAAGCATCACGTAGGAAGGTGACAGGAAAAAATATAGCAGGAAGGAAAATGAGGAAATACAGCAAGAACTCAGAGTGGAAGAAACAGTCAAATTTTGATTCCAGAGGAAACATTCACAGTCAGCCTAGAGCAGAAATAGGTTCAAAATTTATTCAGGTCATGTTCATCCACAACGAACAAAAACACGCTAGCTTTCTTTCCTACAGTTTCTAATGCCAGTACACAGAGCCTTATCTCTGTACAAGGCTTCTACAGCTACCCACAACTTAACCACTAGGCTGTCTGAGACCTTTCCTTTGATGGTTTAGAGGGTATGGCCATGAACTGAGGCTGCACTTTTTACCAGTGGTCAGGTGTTAACTGAGGCGGTGAATTTTGAGGTGCGTGTGTGTGTGTGTGTGTGTGTGTGTGTGTGTGTGTGTGAAATGGGAAGGAATTATGAGGGAAAGTAAAGCCACAGGATCTTGCTCTGGGCTGCCTTGTCTGAGCCAGTTTCTATTACAGTTTCCAGACCAAGAACTCACTGTTTGTTCGTGGTCTGTGGAAACCTAACTTGTGAAAGGCTTTTTGGCTCTCCTCCTCATTTCCACTAGCTAAATTGCCATAAAAAGCAGTCATGTTATGCAGGGATTTTCACCTTTGGCATTTCTGAGATGTCTAGCCTTCTTGTTTTTCACATTCCTGCCCTGTGTCAGCAAGTGGTGTGGCTTCAGGAAACAATCCGTGTAGTCATGATTAGCAGAGAAAAAGTCCTATGGAGCTGTGAACTGTGAGGCCTGGAAGCATGATCCACTTGCTGGTTTGAAAAAGTCCAAGAGAATGGGAAATTAAAAGAAAAACCTGATTTCTCAACCCTACTGGTGTGTGTCAGTGGTGCTGGCACAGAGAGATTCAAACCCTTCACAGACTTTTGCTTTAGCCCCAGCCTCAGAATCTTTTTCCCCTTCAAATTCACACCTAAGCCTCACTGGTAGAGACTCTTGAATCAGAGGCCCACTAAATCTCCTCTCAAGAACAGGAGGCACAAAAGCTATGACTGGACACCATGGGAAACCGCATCTTGTAACCACCCTCCACAAATATCTTCATCACTCAACTTAGAAAATAAATAAGTCTTTCCAGAGTTGTCATTGGGTACAACTCTCACAATAAGGGGGAAACAATAGATCTGTGAAGTGCAGACACAGGAGATGCCCTTAAAGGGAAGTTGCAAGTTCAGCTGTCTTGGAGGTAAATGGGGTGACAAGAAAGGAAGTTTCCTCAAGGTAAAGGGGATGTTTTTGCAGTAGATTTTTAGTTTTTATTCAAAACTGATTTGTTTTGCGCATGCCTTATCCGTAGACTAATGCAACGTTCCACTGCCCTGTCAGACTCCTAAATGTCCTCTTTTACTGCGAGTGTCCCCTCATCCACCTTGAGATCAAGCACAAGTGGATTGCATCATTCTGGGCTGATACATATGTTATATATTGCAAAAGCTGGGCCTAGGCACTAAATTAATGTGCTACACACTGTCTCACAACCGAGTCTAGCCCAAGCAATGTCAAACTGAAACACTGCATTTCTCCAGTGCCCTGCTCAGCTTTCCTCTTGCTTTTCTCAAGAAATGTCAATTTATTTCCTTCACTTAGACTTATTTTTGAACTTTCTTAGTCACACTCAAAAGAGGAGAGGGTAATAAAATTAAATCAGTCAGGCCACAGTTACTTTGACTGAGTTAATTATAACTACTAGCGAGTACAAAAAACTTTGGGAAACCATCACCACAAGAAATGCACTTAAACTAAAAATATTGTAGTACAGTTTGATTGGGTCTTGATCACTGTGTTTCAAACAAAAGTTTCTCTTTTACTGGTTTTTTTTTAAGAAAAGGTCACTAGAAAGTCAAGTATTATGTATAAACTCCAAGTGATCCTGCGATTTCTTACCAAAATGGTCTCATGCCCTCTGTTTTACTCAGGTGAGAAGAATTTGAACTGAAACCTACAGTTACTATACCTAATTATGAGGTTCAGCACTGCAGAACACTTCTCATAGACTGGCTTAATTTCTGCTACTGTAGATGACTTGACACAAAAGAAAGTGCTAAGAAGTTGTCCAAAAATTAATGCTGAGCAGCTGAAGCGGCTGGGGACACCATATAAAGATCAGGGCTAAAGAGGCTATGCAGTTACTATAAATTATGAAAACTGAGCAGATTTAAATCAGTTACTTGTGTTAACCTTATTTACTTTTTCAGGCACACTTGCACATCCATACTGCTATTGTACTTCTCCACTAAAAACCAGGCACTTATATGCTATACTTCTCCCGATTGCCCAGAAAAAGGCACCTGGCTCTTGCTTCAGTTTCTGGACTTTCCAAATCACAGTCATCCTTTTTTAAGAGCTTAATGGGGTTTTTAAAAAGGCTGCTCTACACAAATTCACACAGGCATAGTAGAGTTAATACGTTATTTTCATTAAGACAATGCCAAGCTCTAACTACTTTGAATGGCACTTTAAGTACATAGATGCATATTAAAAGCCACTTCCAGAAATAAACTGAAATAATTAAAATAATTATTTCTGACTATGCTTAAAGAAAACTCATTTCCAAGCAGTAAAAATTGATAGCCAGCCAAACCTTGTAATTGAGCCATGGCACGTGAGATTTATGTTTTGATGTCTATTAGTTATGTAATTGTTTTCCCTCCAAGCATTCACTTGTGGAGATTTAGTAGCTCTCTGGGGTTGTTATTAATTACTCTAAAATAATTTGTCCTGAAAAAATTGCTAGTGTTCTTAATAAGTGGCAAGTCTGAATGCTTACCTGCATGATTCATGAACATCAAACGCTAATCACAGCTCCTCACTAAAAATACTAAAAGATCATTGCAGTAATTACAGCCTTAAATGCAGAACCTTTCATATAACTGTCTCTATATAAAGGTCTCAGTTTCATACAGATGTCAGCAGTGGCAGAAAGTGCTCCTTTTTTAGGAGGGTACTGATCATGGTTTCAGGTGAACTACTATGCAGGAGGCTATCTGCACAAGAAATGGAAGAAAAGGCTTGGATGGGAACCCTGTTCACCTTATTCTGAGTTGGGATTAGTTACACCTGCCTTCATACAGCCTCTTCTTAAAGACTTCAGTGATTAAGTCTGCCTAGGGAAATCATGGCAAGGCTTCATCATACTTGTTATCACAAGGATTTTCCAAGTGTTTAACCCGAGTCCTCAATGGTCTGGCTGTGTAGTATATTCCTATTTCTTTGCAAGATCTGTTGCTGTTCTTTTCTTGATGCTAAACAACTTTATTTTTCCCAGACCTTCTTCAGTGGCTGTATTTTCTACATGTGAACTGATTTTTGGGAGGAAATGTGTTCACCTCAGTCAGAAACCTGCACAGGAAAGCAAGTCCAGCCCACTTTTACAGGCATCTCTTCACTGCAGAGACAGAGCAGGAGGTGCTCCAAAAGTTGCAGTGACCTCTGACTGCAACAGGCAGCCTCTGTGTGTGCAGCTAATACATCACTCTGCACACTGATGTAAAATCATACATAGAGTCAAAAATGAAAGCCACATGTAAGAACAAGAGATTAACCGAGGAAACAGTGATGGGGAAGTCGGGATGACGACATGAGCATAAACACTGAGTATGAGATTGAAGGGTTACTGGGAATTTTATACATGACAGTAAGTCAGATGAGAAAAGCAGGGAAACTATGTATCTCAGCATTTGGACTTCTGTGGAGTGCTGTAGCAGATCACAGGACCAAATATTCATGTTTCAAAGAAGACTTCAAGAAGAAAAGAATAAAAAATCCAGAAATGTTCAAGCTAGAGTTGTTAAATTACTAAAAATGAGAATCATCATAGGAATCCAGCACAATTTAGTTCACAAAGTTGCTTAGTTACATCTTCCGGGATAATAAATACACTGAGGCCCTGCGCACAAAGCAAATTGTTGGAAGCTGCAACTAAGATTCAAAGACAATCAAGATTCAAAGCCAGTCTACTAGTGCAGAACACAAATTATTCAGAGCATTTTACTGGACCTATGGATCTGTCAGTTGCCTTTTGAATAGTAGACTGTGTGCATTAAATGTCAAGGATTTGCACTTACATCAGGATTTGATTAAATTAACATTGCAATCCAAAACTTGCTGAGTTTCTAAATTCTTAATTCACAGGGTTATTGTCAGTCTTTAATTTAAATATAAAGCAGTTTCCTTTGTTCAGAACAGAAAATGAAGGCAAGAATATGAAGTTCTATATCAGCAGAGCCACTGGTCTTGCAGTAAGCCCACAAGGAGACACAACTCAGCAGAGACTTTCCCCTGCACTGCCCATCTCTGCACATGGCACGGCCAGGCAGATATGTTCCTGAGACAGAAAGGTACTGCTGAGCTTCTCACAGCAAGCTCTACACATTTCTCACAAAAACCTGCATCCCCATTCTCCAAAATTATGTGTCAGTCTTAACAGGATAAAGGAGACATGTTTGGTACTGGAGATTTTCTGCTGGAAGTAGCTGAAAGACTTCTATATTCCTGGGCTGGCAGAGTCCCTCTATTGATTTACCTTATCTTACTCAAGTCTCGTTGACTTCTCTGAATCTGATTTCACAGATATTTAATTAAGCTCCTTAAAACACTAGCACTAACTGTTGAAAACTTACATATGAGATAGTACATTAAAGGGTATCAGATAAGGGGAAATCCCACGTGGGTATGAAGTGGCTTTTACTGTCCAAATGTGCTGGCTAACGATTAGTAAAACACTGTGGGAACAGAAAACATTTACCAGAGTTGTGTCTGACCTCTTTACAGGCCTCTGCAGAAGCACAGAAAACACTGTAAACTTCAATCCCATTTCTAAATTGTACTAAAAAAAACCCTTAATGCGCGCTAAAAAAGACAACTGTTTGCATCTGGAACTAATAAGAAGGATAGAAAAAAATGGAGTGTGATTGTGGCTCCCTGGTGAAGCAAAGCTGTAAATAGATCTAGATTGCAGAAACAGTCATGAAATCAGATATTACAAATATTGCAAAGAAATGCATAAATAAACTATAACCAATGAGAATCTGTTAGTTGATCAGATTCTTGTTTGCAAGCAGCTTTAAAGGAAAGATGTATAAGTAGTGTTTCCCTAGATAATGAGAGGTGCTATGCAATTGCAGTAAGAAGAGAGAAAAAGATTGGGAGAGGGAAGCTAAGCGCAGCAGAGCAAGGAGCAGCAAGTAAAAACCAGTGCAACACAGTGCCAGGGCATTTAAATGAAACAGAATATTGTGGGGGGTGAGGGAGAGAAAGGCTGGGAACTTTCGAAAAGCACTTTAGAGCCATACAAAATGGCATGTGTGAAAGACATTTTGAACAGTGTTATCAAGAAGTTGAAGGAACCCCACAACAATATTTTGTCAAGCTACAAAAAAAAAAAAAAAAAAAAAAATACAGGCTTCTGTAACTACCCAGTTTCCAGAAATGAACAGATGGCACTAGTAACAGAAAAGGAAAAGGCAACAGCTGAAATGGAAGCACAGAAAGATGCAAACTCAGACTTGAAACAGCAGAGACTTGCACAGACCTGAGAAACAAGGTTGTACACAAACAAGAACACTGAGAGAAAGGAGCATGTAAGTGACACAGAAAACAAACCCGCACCAAGTCAATAGCAAGTGTACAAGATACAGAAAAAAATAAAATTAGAAAAGCAGTGACATCATGTAGAAAACTTAATGGAAAAACCACATGCATAGAATCATCATGTCAGGGGTTTCAGGAACAAATTCAAGTGCTGATAACTTTGAGATTTCTCACAGATGACATTAACGAAACACAATAAGTAAAAAGTAAAGGTTAGTCATTCCCCTCAATAAAACTGAACAAACAAAAAAAGACAGTACTTAATGAACAGGAAAACAGAAACAAAAGAGAGAAAATCAGCATTTTTTTTTTCTCCCATGCTAAAGTCTGTACTAAATAGTGCAAATTAAACCTACAATAGGATGGGGCCTTTATTATAAACACGAAAAGGAGTAAAGATTGAAATTTCACATAGGGAGGAAAAGCCACAGCTTCTGAATAAAAAAATGTATGTAGTAATTAAATCTGAGACATACACTAAAAGTAAGACATAGACAAAAATATAAAATTGAAGAAAACTAGGTTATTTACGAGTCAGTTACAGTATATAAGTGACACATTGTCTATCACAGACTCCAAAGAAGTAAAAATGCTGCTGCATTATCAGAGCAATAATCTAGGGTATAAAACTACCTGATATTTTCTCAAAAACCTCCAAATACATTTGCCACCTGAGACAACAAATGGAGTAAGCTTCTACAGGATACTGTCTCAGCATACTGCAGCTTGAGTGTTGATAGGAGCTGGAAGCCAGCTACCACATCCTGAAAAATAAAGCAAAGAATGAAGGGGCAATAAGCATACAGCATGAGATCAGCCAGGCAGAGCACAAGTACCACTCCAGGAAAAGGCAGTGAGCTGCTGGAGAGCACATCAGACTCATTATCAAGAGATGGTCAAGAAATACTTTGAAAGAACCTCTTGAAATAAATGTCTTCTTGACAAAAGGAAGCCAGAATTTTTAGGAGTAGGTAAAAACTAATAGCAGAGGATATTAGAGGATATTAGCCAATGAGTAGAGGCTCTTTTTTTTTTTCCTTTTTCCAATTAGTTGATTTCTGGGTTGTGGGAGTTTTGGGGTGTATTTTTTTGTTCTTTTTTTCGTTTTTAATGAAAAATATCACACTCCAAACAGGTACTTCACTAAAGTGACTGAGAGGTAGACAGCTAATTGCTATTGGCCTTGCTATGTGAAAACCCATCAACTGAACAAGAACTTTGACCTCACAATCAAACAGAAACATCACCATCCCAACTAATGGAGAATTTTGCCAGACTGGCCCTGCCAGGGAGGAATTCCTCTCTGTGCCCATAAAGACAAGAAACAGAGAAAAGCTGAGCCAGATTGAAAGCATCACTTAAAAGATGAGTGGATCATCAAAAACAAAAGGGTTGTCAAAAGTCAGAGCCACTGTCAGCAGGAAAGCTATTTCTGAAAAGTCAGAATGGCCAAATTCAGCCCACGACACTGGGTTAAGTGGTCATGGTACTTGCAGAAGTCAAGTTAAGTGGCAAAGAGATAATGACAGCTCATAGCACTAGCAGCAGGGTTTAGATTTTAGAGTTACTAGTTCCAGAGAAATCTTTACAGGCTAAAATAAAAAGGGAAAAAAATTGAAAACAAAGGAAAAAAATTAAAGTTTGAAAATAAAAAAGGAAAAAAGAAAGCAGAGAAAAGAAAACAGAAGAAGAAAAACAGAAGTATTTTATGAGCAAGAATCTTTGTGGGGCTGAGCTGGTGGCCAGGATTAAACCATGACACAAATGTATAAACAAGTCAGCTAATCTACCCTAACAGGTGTTTTGATTTTAAATTTGCTGTCTCAAACAACTAAGACAGAGTTGTGATGCAGTCTCCCTGAACAGGGCAATATAATCTTACATAAAGAAACTGAAAACAACTTTCAGGACTTTTTACTTGGTGAGAACAGCACGTGTGAAAGAAGAAGAAGGACCCAGACACTGCACTCTTGTGTCTCACTCCTGTCTCACACAAAACAGGAGGGAACTGAAAGTCTCTGTGATAACTTACCTGCTTGAAAAGCTTTTAGCCACAGGGAATGGAGACAATTTTGCCCGAAATTTACTCTGCTCATTAGGAAGCATTTCCTACCATGGAAGTGAGTGTGTGAAGGTGCATGAGAAGGAAACTGGTTCCTGATTTCAGTGAGCTCTCCATCTCCCTCTTCAGTGCTTACATGCCTGTACCTCCATAGCACTGGCTAGAAGTTTCTGTAACCTCCATAAAGATGGTTTAATGAAAAAATAATTCTTGCTTTTTTTTTTTTCCTTTTCAGGCAAGCTTTCTGGTACCATACAGTTAGTACTTGCCATTAAAATACCACCAAAGAACCTTAAAACAGCCCTTGGTAAGGTTACTACTGCAAGACCGTGTTTCAGTTAGTGTAACACATAACACATTAAAATAAATGCAATCTGATTTCCTTTTTTTTCTCTTTCAGTCTGATCCAAAATATGTTAAACTGACAGAAGAAGGCCAGGGGTGTTGCAAAGGTTCAGGCTGGATACATTGCCTCTACAACCACAGCTGCACCACCACAGGAGAGCACATGAAGAAGCAGCCGTACTTTCTGGAGATATTCAAGTCACAGATACTTCTGGGAAAACAGGCCTGGCAATCTGGTATCTAATAGAATCTGGGAAGTCACAAGGGAAATACTCTTTGTGTACAGCCCAACAGGATGTAGGACTCTATGACATTTTCCAGCTCTGCCTCACACTTGGACTTCACAAAATTTGAGACTTAGTTTCTCTCCCCATGAACTGCTCAGCAAGGCTAAAAGGGATTCAACATCCAGTAAGTAAAATTAATCATCATTATGCTGTCAGCAGTAGAATCCAAAAGAGATGTTAATAAAAAAGGGAGTAAGAGTAAAAAAGCCAGTTCTTGAGCCTGTTGGATGTCAGCATATTTTTTCAGAGTCCAAGGCAGTATTACAAACATCCAACTCTGAACTTAGGGGTGCCACTTCTAATAAGTTAATTAAAGAAATATTACATTCTTATTCATAAAATCTTCCTTCTTCCGGAACAGACATTGATTAATGTTCTCAATAAATAAAAGATCATCAACTTTTATTCTATGATAAATCTTTCAAATTGCCATGTGTACTTTCCTGCTCTACCCACTGCATCTCCTCCAGCTGCTATGAGCTATTAGTAATATTTCCAGAATGAAAACATGGAACTGTTCTTGTTTCTTCCCAAATGCCAGAACTCACAAAATGAAACAGAAAGTGACATTTTCAACAGTTTTTACCTGATCCCATCATCCTTGCTGAAAATAAGTGTCCAAATAATAATGCACAGCATGCTACTCCTACTCGAGTTAACCTAATTTTTTCTTTGACTGAAGCGGGAGGAGACTTTTCATATGCCAGTCCACAATCCCTAACCATAGCAAATGTCTCTATACTTCTCATTTCTCATCTGTAACTTCACTTGAGATAGGGGTGGGTGGTGGATGGAGCAATGGATATGACAAAAAACCCCAAAACCAGCTCCAATAAACAGGTCATGAACCAACAAAAAAACCCAATCCCACAACCCAAAGAAGTCCTAATCCATACATCACCGTTTAGTTAATATCTGGCCATGACAAGCAGTCCACAATTGTTTACAGGACCATATTAAAGAGCAGAATGAGTAAGTTTGTTATTTGCACACAGCCACATGCCTACAGTTGGGGCAGGTCATGATTCTTTCATGCAAAAAGCTTGTGAAGCAGTAGCCTAAAGCAGATAGGTTTGTTTTGCAAAAACATTTCATTTTTCAAAATATTCTTCAGGTTGTATCCAGAGACACAAAGCTAAAGCAAACAGCTTTACAGTCCTTCAGGAGGACCCAGTTAGACAAAGACAGAAAATAAAAAAGCAGCAATGAATTTAAATGTGATAAGGCAAAGCATTGATTTTTCAGCCCACTACATTGCTCCTTTCAGAGGCATCCACAACAATCCTTGCATTGTCTACACAGGGAGATAAGGCTCCTGTGCTTTCCTTGCCTAAAAAAAGTTGATGCAGAAATTCTCTTTGCAGAGTTCCTTATCTCCAGCATACCCATCTTACAGTAGTATCAGTAAAAAGTCCTACCCAAAGCAGATTGCCTGCAATAGTTCATAGTTTGATTTCCTTTCCTATTTAGCATCCAAGCTTTAAGACCTTGCTGGACTTTGACATTTCTGTCTCTGCAGAAAAGTTTCTGAGAATCTGGTCAAGACCATGCTGTGACCCACTGAGCTAATCTCAGCAGTCAAATGGTGTTGTCCCCAAATTTAGGACTATTCCACTTCAAAGCTCCCCGTTTGAATGGGGCCCCTGAACTATCAAAAGGGAAAGCTTGCCTCCTAAATATTCCTACACAGTACAAAGGCATGGACATTCAATTTTCCCTTGGTGAGATAACTAGATTGCCAAAAGGGCACCCCAGGCTACAGATGTGACTGTTGTGATTTCCAACACTGTGTGACAGAAAGGTACTTGGGGAAGACAGTCTTATGCAGACCTCTGTAAAACAGGACAAGAGAGAAAGGGGCTGGAGGCCTCAGTTCTTGTTTTGATGCAAACAAAAGCGCTTTTCATTACCCAGCCTATAATAAAAATGAAATTTAAAAATCAAACGATAATACCTACAAAGGTCACAGAAGCATCTAACACACTTGGAAACAAAAGCCAAATGAGAGGCTCACCGAGGTTCCCAGATGATGGGGCAGAGTGCACTGTCAGCATGGCTGTGGATGACACTAAGCAGGGGAGAGTGACTGATACACCAGAGGTTGTGCTGCCATCCAGAGGGACCTTGACAGGCACCTCATGAGCAAGACAGTACTACACAAACAGCTACAGAAAAAAAATTCATTATCAAGATTACACTGTAGAGGGGAAAATATTTTGTCGTCACACGTTCAAAAGCAAAGAAACAATAAAAGTCCTTGTAACTTGCTCTTCTAACTCCTTTTTGTGCCCAGCCCAAGTTGCTGCAAGTGCATCTCAGCAGCCTGGGGGTAGATACTGAAATCTGCAGAGGCCTACTGCACAGGTACAGAAACACCCAAGCATTCTGCAAGGTGTTAAAGTGCTAGTGAAGATTTTCGGTGGGTTCTTGCAACGTCTTGCAAAAAGGGATTTCATGCTCTAACAAAAGTTTGCACCAGGTCAGTAGTTACCTTTTGTTTTTCAATGGGCTTAAAATCTCTGTTGCCATTTGTCACTACGACTGCATATCACCTTAGGCAGAAGAAAACAGAATAAATACTGAGTTTATAAAGCTCTGGTGAGGATGGATTCCACTATATCCCAGGTAAGAGCTGTCCCTTTGATACACTGGTGTGCTTCTTGGTTGATTTCGTCTCAGTCCCTCAAGAATCAGCAGGCACCTCCTGCATTTAAGACTGAAAGCATCACAGCTTTCAGAAGAAAACTATGGAAGTAATTCACAAGCTGACAGAGCCATAATAGGAATACCCAGCACTGCAGCCACTGTGCCAAGGCTGTGGGCACTACAGTCACCAGGAGAAAGGCATATTTGAGAACCAGCACACTTACGATGCCTCTGATATGGCCAATTTTCTTCTGCTGTGTTTTCATAAAGCCTTGTCAGTACTTAGTGTAAATCTTACTCTATATAGCTCCTTTCAGGGGGAATTTTTTAAATCTCAGCCCCTTAATGAGCTACATTTTTTATCATCAAAGTAAACAGACTTGTTTGTGCTCTAAGCTACATGAGGTTTGAAAGCACAACTCAGGAGAAATTAAACTCAGCTTCAGAACTACATGACCTTGGACATTACGGAAATGAAGGTGGTAATTTCAGGCTCTGAACAAGAGAGCTTAATGACTGCTATGCAGGCAAGACTTTTATATGGGAACATTACTAATATTAGGAATATTTACAGTAAGGCCACTCCATTAAAAAAGCAAAACATCACACACAAAATATATGGTCATTGCCATGTATGGTGAAAGCCTTACAGCTCCTGCTGCAATTGGTGCATTTCTAATATATCCAATAGCACTTCACAGAGTGAGCTTGCAGTGCACAGTAGTACATAAACCTTTCTATCTCCTTGTTCACCAAGGATTTATCAATATTAGACCTTCAGTCATTGCTGCTCATTCTGAAGCTGCAAAGGAGCAGGGAGAAAAGTACTAAGAAAAACCTGGGTTTATTGTTTTTAGGAAAAAAGACGTTGGAAACTAAAAGACGAGAATTAATAAAAGGTAGCCTGAAAATTGCACCTTGCAACTTACAATGAGTGTTCAGCCAAATTCCAGCCAAAACCTCATTTTTGATGCCATCAGTGAGAAGAGAGAGTGCCCTGGGAGTGGAAATTCCATCTCTTCTTGTGGAGCAAGCCTGTTCTGGCAGCAGATGCACTTGTTTCACAGGAAGGGTCAGAGAAAGAGGAACAAGTCTTGGCTGAAAGGCATTTCTATTTAGCTGATCCCAGAAAAGCTACAGGCTCCACATGGGACAGGAACAGAAGGAGAAACTTCCAGATTCTCCTTCTGGACATGACCATAAATGTACTGTTTAGCCTTAGAGTAACCAACTTCCTACTTGCCTGTTGACAGCCACCACCTGGAAGTTGGATAACAGTCCACAGTTAGTGTACCTCACAAATACAGTGAGACGTAATCGTTAACATTTGCAAAGCACATAGATAAAGTTCAGATGAAAAGGTTCACTACCACTGAGTACACAGAGATGGAGGGAAGAGATAACACATTACCTGTATTTGTTGAAGTGGTGCAATATAATTCAGTTCTACAACCACAAGCAAATACAGCTATGCACACGTGCATGCACACACATTCTCCTTCAGCCCACGTGCTATCAACTATTTGTGTAACAAAAAGATGGGATCCTGGAAACTCTGCTGCACTCAGAGCCCAATTCCATCTTTGCAGTATGCATGAACATGGGCAGTGTGTCTTGTAAACATCTTAAAATACATATAGGGAGAAAAATACTTAGATTCCATATATTTTCCCCTTCTGTTGCAATAGAGGCAGTATAGAGAAGACGAGGTGAACAAAAACATCTGTAAATGTGTATAAGGAAAACAGAAAAAAACTTCAATACATCCTTTATATCTTTTTCTTTTTTGCTAATGTATCAGCAGTTGTTCCCAGTGTTGTGTCACCAAATGGTACGAGCAAAGTCCTCATCACCACGTGGTGTGCTGCCATCTATGACATCCGCAGAAATCGTGGGGTCCCCTTCAGAACAAACCTCTAACAGTAAATAAAAAATTGCCATAGAAGCCCAGTCACACTGAAGGCAGTCACAGCTGATGAATCATGAAGGCTGGAGAGAGATGAGCAGGAGGCAGGAGCAAGCAGCTTGTATTCCCTGCACAGATCTCACGACCTCTTCACCTACTGTACAGGGGTTGCAGCCGTGCTCACGCAGCAGCTACAGCGGCCGTGCTTAGAGCAAAGGGCACCTGGCACCCTCCCAGCCATGTAACCTACAGCACAGACAGCCATTTCCTTGCAGTCAGGGTTCACTGCCTGACAAACATACGTGACATGTTCCTGCAGAATTGCAGGATGGTGAAATGACTACGGGAAGAAAAAAGACCCCTCTTCTACTTTAATGGCATTCAGTCTGAGACAAACCTGGAAATAGTTTACCACTGTGAGAAATTAGCTGAGAATCCAGGCTCAGGTGTTGTGCTCTCCCTTTCTGAAACAAACTTTAAAAGAATATGGAAGGGAGAGAAGAAAAATATATCTTACAGTACTGAGAATGATATAAAAACTTTTGGATCCGTTTTCCCTGCTTACATTCTCGAGGATTATTCATGAAACTTATTACTTTTTTATTATTATTAAGGCAGAGAACTGACTCTCAGCTTTCCCCCAGCTTACTTGAGAATGAATTATTACTTGAGAGCAAATGCAGTGGATCTGT
Source organism: Drymodes brunneopygia (assembly GCA_013400955.1). Taxonomy (NCBI): domain Eukaryota; kingdom Metazoa; phylum Chordata; class Aves; order Passeriformes; family Petroicidae; genus Drymodes; species Drymodes brunneopygia. The sequence continues at coordinate 317,868 of VZTZ01008489.1, read as the reverse complement.
TTAAGTCTGCTCGAATGTCAACTTGTCTTTTCTTGCTTGCTTGCTTATCTGTTTTTCATACATCCTTTAAGCAAATGAAATAAGAAAAAGTCCCCCAAACATACCCAGGCTTTTAACAATTATATTCCCCTCAATATCTGAAAAGCTCATGCATGATTTGGAAGAATTGATCCCAAACATTAAAATGATGTGTCTTAAAACAACTCTATAGATCTACAAAGAACTCATTTAAATCAAGAAGTGTGATGATCTGTTCTAAACCATCATTTAAATCAGACCTTCTTATCTTCCTGGATCAGTTTCCTCCAAAAAACTGCAGCTGAACGAGAACATTGTCTTCCCACTCCATGAGATTATTAATCCTGTTGAGGGGCCTGATTTTGACTGGGTATTTCCAGTCAAAAGCATTCTGCAAGACAAACCACACAAAGAAAACGCACTCACACAAGGCTTTTAAAAAACTCATGGTGCTCCCATGAAAACATGAACCAAGGCATTCTCCTCCCTCTTTGCAAAGGGTGAGACATGCAAATTCAGGCACCTTCACATGCAAGAAAGAGAATGAAAGAGAAACAGAGAAACAGAGAAAGAGAAATAGAGAAACGGAGAAAGACAAACAAAACCAGAAAAACAGAACAGAAAGAGAAAAACCAAAGAACAGAAAAAGAGGAAAAAAAAAGAAAAACAGAAAAGAGAACAGAAAGCAGAACTGTTGCTAGAACAACAAAGACAGCTCACCTGAAGAGTATCTTCATCTCCAGCACATTCTTCACATCTAACTCTCTTTCTCCAGGCAAAGCCTTGCAAGGTTCCTAGTGCTGAAGGACTAGTGTAATACAAGTCCATGCTCTAAAAATGGCATTTTTTGGTGCCATGATACACCCTGTAGTTCAGGAAGAATTTTCTTGGAAAGCAAAAACTTTCTAGGTATAGTTTGTGTCAGATACCAATCTCTCATACAAGAAAAATCTCACACAAGCCATTAGAGGGACTCCATGAACTCACAAGAATTCCTCTGCTGCACCGTAGCTAAAACCCTTTCATTTCAAACATATGTTGTGTGAGTGTGAATTTGTTGGCCTTCTACAATTAAGGAAGTTTTTTCTCAAGATTAGACACCTGAAACACTACAAAAAGAATCCCTTCCCTCTTGGCATGTCTGACGTCTGCCACAGCTAGGGCCTTGACAGGAGGGATTCATCTTTTTGATGCCTCAACATCTCACTTGACCAGTGTCCAGCACATCAGGCAATAGAGAGAAAAAACCTTTCCCTTCATTTGAAGTAGTAGGCTCTTCAGTGGAGTTTGTAAAACTTCTCTTGGAGTAAAATGGATGGCATCCATTCCAAGATCATTGTATACCTACTTGATCAATTCCTGTTACTACAAAGAACAGTGTCTCTAGTGACATCCTGCAAGTCAATGATCAAGGGCTTCAGTTACTTTATTCTAGTGTAAATCTTTTACCTTTATATTTAGAATATGATTTAACAATCCACTGTTCGGTTCTGACTTGTCTTTACATCAGAGCTTGCAATTCTTGGGGTAAGGAGGAGAGTTCAGGCTGCCAAGGGGCTGCAGAACATCATTTCAATAGCAGAACAATCAATGAACACAATCAAGTTGAACACTGTCAAAAGAGCTCAGTCTCCTTTTGTATTATTAAAAAGAAAAGAAAGGGGAAGCAGGACAAAAATGAACACATTTGAAGTTCAAAAGTGTTCATTTTAGAATATGCAGCTAAAATATCCTATTGCCACACATAAACAATGCTAACCCCAGGGTGGGGGATGGGGAATTCAGTTTAAAAACATGGTAGGAAGGTATCATCAAGATTCATAACAGTTTAAGTTAACAGCTAAGTTAAATTAGGAAGCTTAGTAATTTTTTGTCAATGCTGTTCTCTGAAAGGTTGCACAATCAGTCCTTATATAGAAATTCCATTCAACAATACTGTAACTAAAAACAACCTCTGTCCTCAAGGAAAAAAAGTGGCAAAGGTTCTATAATTGACTGAAGTCTCCCACTTCACTTGCATTTTCATTTCAATATACAGTGCAGCAACGTTATACATTCCTCAAACGCCTTGACACAATGACAATAACAGCAAGTCCTGAAGGCAGTGCAGTACTATTAAAATTTTGGGGTTGTTTTTCTCATTTGAATGTGAAAACATTTGAAAGTTTTAATTATCCCTCTATTTTTTAAGTAGTTACTGAAATTTGGGATAATGAATGAAGGACAAAAGACAAAATGCTTAAGGTTGTTCAAAGAAACTGTTGAAGGATGGTTCATTTGTCTTCAAGGTGTAACAAATACTTCACTAGAGTTCTTTTGTTAAAGTTGTATTTCTTGCACTAAATAGCTACAATTCATCTCCTTGAACTTATATATCTATATGCTAAATACTGTTTTTTACTTCAAACTCTGATGTGCTGCATTATGTTCACTAGAACCTGGGCATTCAACCCTGTTTTGGTGCAAGTTAAAGGAGTTAACAAGCCCAGCAATGACAAAATGTTATTAGAGCTGAGTGAGCAGAGATGGAATTCATGTTTGGCATATTAAAAAAGGCCATGAAGTTGGGCATCTGAGCTAGAACATGTCAGCTTTTTGTGACACATTTTAGCCTTAATAAAGCTGTTCTACCACAGCAGTTCAGTGTTCTCAACTCCAGAAGAGTGGTACACTGATCATTCCTCACTTTAGTTTATGAATATTACATATAACCAGTGATGATGCCTAAACAGTGACAATAAAACCACAACTTGAAAGCAGTCAAACTCCTTGACATGGTGGAAACCTCTTAACATTTCAGGAGAGTAAGATTTTCAACAGCACATTTTGAAAAAAGAAGCAAATCAGTAAACTTACAATAATTTTATATTTGATAACAAATTAGGTTCCCACCTGGAAAGGCCTGCTGCTTCTATAGCTAATTCTCATGTTACATAAGCTTTCTTTTAAACCAGAAGGAGTTTCAGCAAGCCCTAAGACCCTTTAGTGCAAGTAAAGCCCTTAATGCAGGTATTATCATCAGTTTAGTGAATCAATTACCAGCAGAATTTAAAACAATTAAAACCTACATCTTTCCTTACCTGTGCAGCTTCAAAATGTCTACAATTCTTGTTTCAGACACAAAAGAAATACTTATAGATTACTCCAGTTACCTAAATCATTGATTATATATAGACAGCACATTAAAGTATACCAACTTCATATAAATCAAGATTTTATGGTTTATTGCAGTTTTTTACGATTTTTGTGGGAGATTTTTTTGGTGTAGCTTGACCTGATATCATTAAGACATATCTACATCATGTTTTTCAAGATTTTTATCACACAGTGATCAATTCTTTACATTCATTTTCTGTAGATCTCTCCATTCCAGTTTTCCAGAGTTCGTGAGTATTGACATTACTGAGGAAGTACAAGTTCAAACATACCGATACAAACAAGACAAACTAGACAAAATATTGTAGATAAGGCTACCTTTTTTTTCTTTTTTTTTTTATATACATAAATTTGTTTCAACCAGGCACAGAGAACTTTGGAACACAATATTGAAAACCATCTATGATAATCTTTGCAGGTTAGGTGTTTGCAAATTTCCCAGTCAAGCACTCGCCCCTATAGCTTTAACAACATATACACAGATGTATTATTTCCTCAGCACTTCAAGTGAATCATACCCAAACACAGCAGTTCTAAAACCGTACCATATTTACCAGGGTAAGACTATAGATGGGCTAATTAAGTGGCACCACTTTCTCTTGAGCTGTGTGCTTTACTTCAAGACAGAGCTGGCTGCTCCAAGGCCAGTGCTCCCACACAGCAGTGACAAACATGCACAGGTGACAGCCAGGCACAGAGGTACAGCCTAGGGCACAATGGGAACATGCTGGCCACAGCAACCAGAGAACCAGGACTTGCACATGTAACTTAAGAAAAACTGCACGGTCAAACTGTACTTTTACATAAAGTTTGAGCACAAACTTTCTCCCAATATTCCCAATTTGCAAGAAAGGTCTGAAGGACACACCACCCCCCCAAACTTTAAAGGTGTTTAATTCTGCACATTCAATTCCACATTAAAATCACAAAATAAACACTCGCTTTTCACCTGTAAATTTAACAAAAAACCCTTACAACTTAAGATTAGCAAATACATTCCCAATCTACAGCCTCATGTAACATTACTAATAATATGTGTCATTAAAGAAATGCTCTCAAAACATACATACAATAGATACTGTGGGTAAAGGACATAGTGAACACATTATTTCATTCTCTCTAACAAATACCTAGTGATTATGGGCAGCGTTTTAATGCTGATGTTAAAAATTACATGATTCTTATTCTTCCAGTCCTGTTTTACCTGTAAGAAGAATTACAATTTCAAAAGTGCACACATAACTGTGAAAACTGTGGAAGGGAGGACTGTGAAGAGTATGAATTAGTGCTTGTTCCACATAGGTGCTGCTATAGGTCCCTGTGGAGCCCTTTCAACAGTCACAAATTCTTCAGGGTTGTCAAAAGCTTCATAGTGGACTAGTAAGTCTTGAATAGCACACTCCTCAATCTGGAAGGAAAAAAAGAGCATTTAAGTCAGTGTCAGGTCTACATTTACACCATAGGCATGGTTATGAACTGGCTTTACTGGTCCTGAATGCATCAGACCTCCTAATCAGGAAGGAGTAGTAGATGATGCATTCTTCACACAGCTTGAAGAAACCTCATGTTTCCAGGCCCTGCTCCTCATGGGAAACTTAAAGCACCCCGGACACAAGCACTCTAAGACGTCTCCCCACTGGTTGAAAATTGTTAACACAGAGGATCAAGGAGGTGATCAAGGGAGACATTCTGATGGATCTCATAAAAAAAAGGACTGATCAGGGATGTGAAGGCTGAGGGCAGCCTTGGCTGCAATGACAATGAGATGCTGGAGTTCAGGATCCTGAAAGCTGTGAACAAGAGAAATAGCAAACACCTTGGGACTTGAGAAGAGAAGACTATGAAGGCATCTGCTTGGAAAAATCCATGGGATTTGGCCCCAGGAAGAAGAAAGGTCCAGGACAGCTGGCTGATCTTAAAGATCACCTCCGCCAAGCTCCATAACAGACCATGCCAGTGAGCTTGTCAGCCAAGTAAGAATGACAGGAGGACTGCACAGACAAAAAAAAGAGCTCCTGACACAACTCAAACAAAAATGAAGTATATAAGACATAAAAGCAGCGAAAAGTGACACAGAAGGAAAACAGACACTGTGTGACCACACAGGAACAGAATTAAGAAAGTCAAAGCCCATCTGTGGTGGATTCTGGCAGGGAACACGAAGGGCAACAAAACAGGCTTCTGCAGCAGCAAAAAAAGACAACACGGATCCACTACTGAATGAAAAAGAAATGGAAAAGGCTGGGGACCTTCATCTTGGAGTTAAGCATAAAGACCAGTCTCCAGCAATGCCAAGCCCCAGAGATGAGAGCTGGCCAAAACGACTGCAAAGCAACTCTCAAAAAAAGCTTTAAAAAATTGTTGCAATAAGGGTTGATTCCTGAGGAGTACAAGGAATCAAATGTCATTCTTACCTTCAAGAAAAGCAATAGGATCTGAGTGACTACTAGGTGATCCCCAGGAGAGTGGTACAGCTTAAGTATTGACTAAGAGTTTAAGCAGACAAGCTTAAGAACAGACCTCTAAATGCAGTGTGAGACAGACTGAAAACTGGCTGAACTGGTGATCTCAAAAGGTTGTGACCAGTGGCACAAAGTCCAGGTAGAGGCCAGTCACTAGTGCCAATGTGAGCACTGAGACTAGGTGCCAGTACTGTTTAACATCTTCAATTACCCACAGGAAGAGACACAGTGCACCCTCAGCAAGGTTACAAGCAGTAGAGAACTGGAAGGAGTGGCTGATACACCAGATGGTTGTGCTGCCACTCAGAGAGACCCAGCAACACTGTGAAAAATGAGCGACAAGTAATCTCATGAAGTTCAAGAAAGGGAAACAAAGTCTAGCTTCTGGGAAGAAGAACCCCAAACACCAGTACACACTGGGAGCTGATAAGCTAGAAAGCAGACTAGCATAAAAAGAGCTGGGGTCTTGGTGGACAGTATAGCCTTTTAGCCAGCAATGTGCTTAAATGGCAAAGAAGGGTGACAGCCACCTGTGCTCTATGAGGGACAGCACTGCCAGAAAAAATGAGATAGATAATCCTTCCCCTCTACTCAGCACTGGTGAGACATACTTGAAGTGCTGGGTCCACTTCTTGACCTCCCAGTACAAGAGAAACATGGATATAATGAACAGTCCAGTGACATGGCATAAAAATGACTAAGAGTCCAGCACATCTGACACTGAGGAGATGCCGAGCACACAGCACTTGTTTAGTGTGGAGAGAAGGCGGCTTAGGGAGATCTAACCAAAGTGTATAAATACCTGATAGGAGAGAATAAAGACAACTGACCCACGCTCTTCTGAGTGGTACCCAAAGACAGGAGAAGACGCAATGGGAACAGATTGAAAACCAGAAAATCGCATTTAAAAATCTTTTTAGCTGTGAGAATGGTCCCTGGAACAGGTTTTCTAGAGAGGCTATTAAGTCATCCTTGCAGATAACCAAGTGCTGCCTGGACACGGCTTTAATAAACCTGCTCTCAACTGACCCTGCTCTGAGCAGGGGTTTGGATTAGATAATTTCCAGAGGTTCCTTCCAAACTCAACCATTCTCTGATGCTGCAAATACAGTTATCATGGACTCAGCCATTTCGACTTTATTAGAGGCCTACCTTATCAAACAGCAGTGTGAAGTTATTATTAAATGATATTTAATATCATTAGGTAAATGACATGTACTAGTACATAATTAATACTAATAACTGATCTCTGAAAGAGCCACTGGAAACTCCTTGTGTTACTTTAGAGCAGCAGTAACTTAGCACTTTACCTGGATCAATGCCAAAGGTTTTTCTCTGCTCCTAATAAGAGCAGCTTCTTGCTGGAGCTCTTCCTCTACAATAGCTGAAAACATCACAGGTGCTATCACAGGAGAGCTGGTTGGTGATGCGGCTGACCAAGGACTGCAAAAAAAACCAAAACCAGAATGACATTATGAGGCAACATCAAGGTCAGCACAACAAACAGTAAAAAAGTTCCACAATCTAAGCAGTTGCCAGACTTACTTATGACTCTCCAGCTGTGGAGAATCCAGAACATGATCTTCCAGACCTGAGTTACTTCTAGTGGTGCACCTGGAGAGAGGCAGGAAAGGAAAGAAAAGGTCACTGGCAGAGCATACTCCTACGTCGTATTGTGAAATACGAACTTGCAGTAGGCAATTACAACAAATGTGTAGGGCTTTTCCAGAGGAAAGGCATTAGCATGCAATGCTGAATTTGTTTTTAAGTGTGATACTGTGACTGAAAAAGACACTGATTCTCACTTCTAACTACCAGATCCTAATGGAATTTCATCTTGGGCATCAATTCTGGCATTTCCTAACATTTGAGGATTTGAAAAAAAGTTTCATTTTTGGTTGTTTATTTTTAAAAATGGCTTTTTTGCTTTTTTACATGTAAATTAGCCAAGTGAGTTATGCACTAACAGCACTACCTATAAAAGTTTGCAATTAATATGAAAGAACAAAAAATTCAAGATAAAAAAAACAACTGTCCTGCATTCAAATTAAGTGTCTCATGCAAGAGAGCCATACAATAGCACTAGAGTAAGTTCCTTGAGTGTAAGCCCAGAAATCATGGACTTTCAGTACATATCCTGTAACCATCTCCCACATTAGCATAAAACTAGAATTAACAGAATAGAAAAAAAAAATCTTAACATATTTATAGAGTTCCTGACAGGAAGATATTTGATTCAGTTGCAAAATGTTACCCTCTCAGCAAAAAGAAGTCACATTTTTATATTGTATTCCTTAAGAGACAAGTATATTTGTCAGAAAAATCCTACACCAGTAGGAAGAGAGGGCCCTATTCTCATGATTTAATACCTGTCTTTGACAGGATAGTTTTGCAATTTCCAGAACCCTAAAAAAGTGTTACAGCTTCCTGTGACATGCTGGCAAACATTTTTAAATTATTCTATGGCACTGCAAACAACTCTAAGGGTGTTGCTGTTTCAACAAATCACTCTCCATTTTCTTTAAAGCTTTGGTAATCCTATGTAAGTGACCACAAGCTCTTGGATAAAACAGAAAAAAAAATCTATAGAAAGTTAAAAGAATTTCAGTAACTACCAAGTTGTCTGTCTGAAATATTTTCTGCAGAACACAATTCCAAGGATAACAAAAAACATGATTCCTACCACTAAGTAGCAAGGGCAAGATCTCAAAAAATCTGAAATCCAACATCCATCATAAAAAATGGAATTAAATTAATCATGTTGAGCTTTTTGTCACAAAACATGATTTTTCCCACAAAACAAACAATACACATTGTGGTATGCATCCTTGTACTCAGTCTGAAAAATATGGACTGAGTAAATGGAGTACAAGATGGGTGGAAAATGGTCTGGAAATGGATTAGCTGTACAAAGTCCAACTGGAAACAAAGTACTAGAAGGGGTCCTCAGGGACTGATACTCGATCTTGTTAAGCATCTTTGGTAGAACAGAACAGACCCTCAGCAGGCCACAGCTGGCTGGGGAGAAGCTGGGGACCGTGCACATTCTGGATGCCAGGCTGCCTTTCAGAAGTCCTCAAGAGGCTGGAGAAATGGGCAACTGAGAACCAATGAATTTCAAAGGCAAGTGCAAAGTCCTGTATTTGGAAGAGAACAGCCCCACGAGGTAGTACAGGCTGGGACTGACTGGCTGGAAAGCAGCTCTGCAGAGAGAAAGCAGAACTTGCAGAGTCCTGGCTGGCAACAAGTGGAAGATGTCACCAGCCAGTGCCTCTGCAGCAGAGACAGCCAACTGCGTGCTGGGCTGTGCTAGCAATACTGCAGCAAGGCAGGCAGAGGAAGCGATTCTTTCCTTTTATTGTTGTAATTCTTTGTCTACATACAGAGTATCATCTCAGTTTTGCGCTCCTCAATACAAGGATGCTGTGAGGTTGGAACAAGTCCAGGATTGGAAGAATGTGTTTTGTTAATCCTAAAGGGAGGCAGCAAAGGGATATCTCATTGCTGTCTTCAACTACTTAACTGCAGGACAGAGAGAAGATGAAGCAAGAATTTTCTCCGAAGAGCACAGTGGCAAATAGAGGCAACATACACAAGAGGCAAAATTGTAAATCCCAGACAGATAAAAGGAGAAATAAAAATATCATATGGAGATGATTATCCACTGAAACATGTTGCCCAAAATGTCTGGGGTGTCTTCACATTTGGAAGCAGCCACAACTCAGCTAGACCAGGTCCTTAGTAACATTATCTAGTCTGACTTACTTTGAGCAGAAGGCTAAACTACAGAATCAAAATTATTCTGTGATTTCAAAGCAGGGCACTCTTTTTTAGCTGCATCCAGCCCTGAGGTCCTCAGCATAAAAAAAGACATGAACCTTGCAGCAAGTCTAGAGGAGGCCACCAAGATGATCAGAGGTATGGAGCACCTCTCCATCCAGAGAAAAGCTGACAGAATTGGGTTTGTTCAGCCCGGAAAATAGAAGGCCTCAGAGTGACTTAACTGTTGCCTTCCAATATATGAAGGGAGCCTGCAAGATGAAGAGGGACTTTTTACAAGCATATGTAATGACAGGACAAGGCTTCAAACTGAAAGAGTGAAGGTTTAGATTAGATATTAGGAGGAACTTCTTCACTATGAAGGTGGTGAGGCACTGGAACAGGTCACCCAGGGAAGCTGTGGATGCCCCGTCCCTGCAAGTGTTCAAGGCCAGGCTGGATGGAGCTCTGAGCCACCTCACCTAGTGGAAGGTGTCCCTGCCCCTGGCAGGAGGGTTGGAACAAGATGATCTTTAAGGTCCCTTCCAACCCAAACCATTCTATGATAAATTAGCTTCCAGCTTTTACTGCATTTAAAGATAACAACATTAAAAAGCAGAAAAGAGTGAAAGAAAAGGAAGGAGAGAAGAAGATGAAGGCAGCCTTCTGTGGTTTTATACTATGTCATCTCTCAATTTTATCTCTTTTTCCACCTGCTTTAATAACACTCACCCTTCCAGAACATTTGACAATAACTGAATTGACACTACACTCTTCTTTCCATTACCGAAACAAAGAACTCACAGCCCTACTATAAATGAACCCAACTGGACTCTTATACTTAACAAACCTGATGACTTCCATACAAAGAAGCCAAAAAACCTAAACAACAGCCAGAAAAATTACCTCAACAGGAATTTCCCAAAACTGGAATGACTATTTTCAGCATCACAGCATACTCTAACGATCAATTAAAAGATAAATAAATACTTGTATTATCTCCCTCATTTAAAGCCAATAGGACTTTAAAATGTAGGAAGAAGTCCAGGTATTTTGAAGCTGTTTGTACATATCTATATCTGTGTTTCTTGCTAACAAGACAGTCCAGATATTAAATCAACTGCAGACATTTCAACATGCTAAATTAATTCCTCAGCTGGCATCAAAAAGACTAGGAGAAATGGAATACACAGGAAATGTGAAGCTAGCATATACAGAAAAATGGAAAAAAAGCCTCAAAAATACAGAACTTGGAAACCTGGAAGTCTTGGAAATTAAGATTGATGCAGAGACATAAATGGTTCTACATGGAAATAAACCAGCCAAGTATCATCAGTACTGAACCAACCTGATTAACTCAGTTGGCTGAACTTGCCATGACTCTTGTGCAGCCACCAAAATGTCCCAGCCCTCAGCTCCCTAGAGTTTGAGTACTTGCTCATGAGAAGCCAGGTCAGGTTTGGTGCCTCCCTGATCTAATAACTGCACTAAGAAAAAGAACACAAAGCCTAGTCTCCTGCAGAACCCTCCTGGGTTTTGCTATACCATTTGAGTCATGTGCTACTTATTAGCTCATTATTAGCCATGACAGAACTGGGCCATTCCCACACCAAGCTGCATATACTTGTTTCCACTAAGACTCTTCACTGCTCCCTGGAGTAACACAGTGAAGACAACTCAGGCTGCCACAACTGAGTTACATCATGTCAGGCCTATGTTTTTAGCTTAGACTAACACATGCACAGCACGCATGTGCTACACATCACAGCATAACTCTCAAGGCTGAGGTGCCCCTGGAAACAATGCAGCCGCATCCACATACCCAAGCTCTTGGGATGATTTGCCTCGGGATTAAATGGAGTTCAAATCACCAGAATTCATGACAGGGTTTACCTAAAAAAATTTCTGTATTGCAAAAATTGGAAGGTGACAGTACATAGAAGAATGCTTACATCGCCATATAAAATACCCTCATCCAGAGACCGAAGAAAATTGTCAGTTTAATTAGTGCACAGTTTATCTAAAGGAGAAAGACAAAGCAGGAACATTAAATCATGTAAGTATCTTCAGTGTCCCATCACCAAGTCTGACATCAACAGGTGAGGATTGCTTTTGCTCTACACTTATGTAATTTCCTTCCCTTAAAAAAGTAGGGGTAAAGTGTGGATAATTAATCTTCACAGAAATAGCCCTTAAATGCCACAGGTAAAAATCAGAGCCTACTGTGACAGAGCTTACATTCAAAAAATAAAATTACCTCTAACTAGAAACTCAACCCCTAAGTTTCAGATGGAGGAACTAGCCACCTAGGCTTTTTACACCTAATAAAGAGAACTAAGCATCTTCAGGCACAATTCAAAAACAACCTGAAATAGCTTTGGAGGGGCCTTCTTTTCAAAGTGATGATAGTCAATTTAGTCATCTACTAGCCTTCCACTAGCTTAATGTATCATCTTCAGACTGTTAATATATTAGACCTGGATTCAGCCCAAATAATCCACTTTGAGAGCATGAAGACTGGCCAGATTGCACAGACGAGACAGAGCAATGCAAAAGAAAAAGAAATTACTTTATGAAGATTACAGAGCTACTGTGATAAAACTAAAAATAGCATCCAGTGCAAATTCTCTTATCACCAGCCCTTGGCATCTCCCATATGATGAAAAGTTTTATTACCGTGCTAGCAACAATATGAACAATACCTGTTCTGCAGATTTGTGTTTCATGTCCCCACACCTCCACTGACTACAGTAACTTCAGCTTTATCCCTCTGATCCTGAAGAATGCCTCCCCATCATACACACTCCAAATGCCTCCTACCTCTCTCCTCAGACACTATCCCACACATAATGTTCCTACATTTCTACCCTCGTTTTATTCTTTATCTAGCAGTAAAACATGTTCTACTTCTGTCCTGGAGAAACACCAATTTTTATACAAGCTGAACAACCAAAAGTGAGGCCCAGTGGAACTTTCGTTTCCCCACAGAGGACTCCGTCATTGGAGGACAATGGAACAGGAGTTCATAAGAAACAGAGGAGTCTGTTATTGGAGGACAATGGAACAGGAGTTCATAAGAAAAACAGCCGGAAAATGACACAGCTCCCTGTGCACCACTAGCTCTGCAAACTTCTCCCTCCCTGCAGCTGCGTAAACTTGAGTCAGGCTGCTCTAAAGCTGTGTTGTAAGAAGAGTAGTGTGAAGGACTACAGCAGTCCCCCCTCTTTACTCACGAGCTGCATTTAAGCTCAGTCCCTCAGGCCTTTCTTGAGCTATGCTGCAGCTATGGCCACACCCAGCTTTGCTGTTCCTGAGCCTGACTTGCAGGTTTGATGTCAACCTTGCCTGATTCCAATGCACCTATCTGTGCTCACTGACTGTGGCTCACCCTGGTTTCTGTCACAGAGCCCACCCTGCTCACCTCCCTCCAGCACACTGGGGTGTGTCTTTGCCAGGGAAGCCACCAGTCTGCCAGCTGTGCTGTCACACTTGGCTTCCTTAACACTGTGGGTCAGCTGGCCTGCAGTCCTTCTGGATAGTAGGTGGGGAAGTCTGTAAAATTTTCAGGCTCTCTGTTTTGTAAATATATTTGAAATATCTAGCATTCAAAGCTACTGATGATAGGGGGAAGATATGCAGGTGGGTGGGCAGCTCAGTCATACAGTCTTTCAGCAATAAGGCTGAGATTCTTTCCTCAGCTTAGGCAGCTATTTTAACCCAGAACAGTAATACTATTGGAGGGTAGCAAGAGGATGCATGACTAAAACGTTTTGACCAAAGAGCAATATTGTCTAATAACTAGAGATATAACTCACACGTGCCTTATTTTTGCCCCCTAGAACTGTAGCCCCACAGTAATTATAATACACATACATAACCAGTGCAACAATGTTTCTGTAAACCCTCTTAATCCATGAAAAACTGCACTTAAAACAATTAAGTCATCTTAGAAGAAAACTCAGATTAGGAAATGCCAGAACTGTGTTCAAACAAACTGATTTTATCCACTCAGTGGTTACACAGAAACACTCGTTAGCAGAATGTTTCATGAATGCCATATTGGAATGCTCATGAATATCTAATTTCTACAGAGGTTAGAAAACACAGCTTTATTCATTTTATACAAACAAACAAACACATACAGACATACTTTGTTTGGAGCCTGAAGTTTTTATATATATATTTATATATATATATACACACACACATAACCATCTATATGGATAGAAACACTTTGAACCTGAAACAAAGTATTAGCAGTGACATTAAATTGCATAAGTCTTTAAGCTTCCTATTCTTAAGAGTATTTAATTCATAAAATATTATTAACAGAATTATCAGAAGAATGCCTTTTTTAAATGACAATTTTATTCTTTCTTATTTCAGCAGAATTTAACAGGTCATTGTGCTTCCTGTATAATGGTTTACCAATTAGAAAAAAATGCATTCTTACCTTATGGTGTTTTGGACTGATGAATCCTCAGATCCTTTATAGCCACATCTTTTAATACCAGTACCAGGTGAATTATTCACACTCATACATTTTTCTTCTTCCATCACAAGATCACGGAATGACTTTGGCAAGGCAGAATGTAATGAAGATGACCTTTTTAAAAACAAAAATGGAACAAAACCAATGCACTTTATACTTGCACTTTCCCAGACTCCATATTATTCCATGAATCAGATAGCAAAATGGCCTTTCTACTTACTAAAAATACATTAGTACTTAGTTTTGTACATCACCCTTATCCTGCTAGATCCTATTTGCTAAAATAAGTCATTTTGGGTCATATAGGTAAAGAACGGGAAATAAATATCTACAAGAACAAAGGAAGCCAGTAGTTTTGAAATTTCATTAGAATTAACAGAAAAAACCAAAACAAACCCAAAACCCACCCCTCCACCTACTCCCCCATGTCATCCCCTTATAAAGCAAAATTTTTTTTCATAGATGGCTTGTCTTAGACAAGCTGTACCTTTTTAGCAGTACTAGTCCTTGAAAAGTATTTTCATAAATCACACAATGCTCCAGGTACTGTCAAAGTAATACAGGCAGTTTACTTCCATTAAAGCCAAGTATAGCTGATCTTTTCTTCCCAAGATACTAAAGGAGTTACTTGTACCTGCTGGAGGCTCTATAAATCCCTTAATCCACAGTGAAGTTCAACAAAACTGATATCCTTCATTTTATTTTACTTATCCAAGCATAAGTTACTGAACCAGAGCCTGTATATTATCTTTCAAAAATAAACCATTATGAAAATATCACAATATAGCATCTTAGGTACTAGGAACACTTTCCAAACCTAAAGCCTTTTTATTTACAGAATTCAAGGCAGTTACCACTAGTCCTTCTCTTACCTATCAAGGCTTTGGAATTAATTCTTCATATATTTGCTTATATTTAACTTTACTAAGCATAGCAGTCCCATTTATTGCAAAATACATTCTGAAAGAACAGCTCTTCTTATTATCTACTCAAAGAAACAAGAGACCATTTATAAACACCACTGAAGTAAAACAAGCTCTTTAGACAATGCCAGTTGTTTGTGCAGCTGCCATAAGAAGAGCAGCATCTGAAGTCAAAGAGTTTCAAGCTACATCTAGGTGGGGCACAATTTAAGGTAACAAATATGAAGGAATTTTACAAGTGCAAGATTGTATCTGAAATGCTACAACAAAAGCATCTGAAATCTATGTATGATGTCTGATGTTAGACCACCCTGGCTTAAGTTTGGATCTTTTTTATTTAAATATTGGATAAGCAGCCCAGACGACATAGAAAGCAGAACGGGAACCTCCAGATACAGGGGCTCAGAGTCATTTTGCACATCCTCCATTCCTACCACCAGCTAGTACACAGAAGTTCAGGCAAGTGTTTGATCAGCCCTTCCACAAACTTACTATACTGAGCAGGCAAATGGTTCATGGGATCTGCCGTCACAGAAGCTTTGTCTGCTAATAACATTAAGTAGTCTACTTTGATTTGATTTACTCATTTCCATGAAAATTCTGTACTGCAATCAGATCCAGTTGCAACAGAGAACCAAAACAAAAAACCAACCCACAAACTCCAAAACAATATCTCCCAAAGAAATCAACTGTATCATTCTCAGTCTGTGAACCTATCCAGAACAATTATTTGTGGCTTAAAATGGTTTGCCTGAAAAGTGGTACAAAATATTTTAACATGTAGTAACTCTCAATTTCAACATGGCCTGTCTGATACATTGCAATTTTGATCTAATTTGCAAAATTAGAAAAACTAATTTATACTTTTTTTTTTAAGTGGACTAGATTAAGTTACTGTAAGCTATAACTGCAAACCATCAAAGCATGAAGTTCCAAAACAGCTGCTGATGTTAAGTATAAGCTGGAATAACATCAAACCAACAATCTAGACATTAGGATACACAGTTGTTAATTCTCAAGAGAGACTTCAATTTTTTCATGCCTCTGGTTTTGAAAAGCCATAGACTCTCCTGAGCTTAAAAAAGGCCCAAAACCAGCAAGCAACACTCCCACTGCCTTGACTAAAGTAGGTTTGGAGAACTAATAAAGCCAATATGCAGTTAACTTTAGACATTTTTTCGAAGTATTCTTAGAGTGGTATTTTATTTTTCCCTTCTAATTTTCACGTTTCTTCAAAGGAGGAAATACAGGTAAAGTTTCCCCAAAAACTATGAAACTGGAGGTTTCTCTCAGTAGAAAAGGTAGGGCATAGTGTATAACAGACTTTCAGTCAACCAAAAAAAGCCAGAAGGTCCCACACCCTTCTGGCAAGCAAGGTCACTGCACAGCCAAGCTGAATATCTGATTTCACTGGAACACAAGTTCTATGGCTTTGACTATACCGCATGTGTGGAAAGCTCAATTGACTGCCAAATGCACTTACTAGTCCACTGTGAATTTACAGACTAACTCTGCAAATACAGTAGATGAGTAACACAACCATTCTACCTTACACACAAAAATACTTTGAACAACTAGCAGGGGCAATCAAATAATTGATCGCTTGCCTAAAGCAGCTTGAAGTTTATTCAATACATGCTCTCTTCCAGCAGCGAGGCCTAATTTTAAAAATTCATATAGCTCCCACTGGTTCTTTGCTTGAACTCTTGAGCTACTGGTATTTTCCAGATCGGCAGCCAGAGGAACGCAGGGGAGGAACGTGTGGAATCACGAATGGTGACCACATGAGCATTAGATTGGATTCCATCCTCCTGAAATATACCCTAACCTTTCCACCTAACTGTGTTTATGTAACACAGTAGGCCCAGCTCCTTCTAAAAACTGTTTAATCAGAACCTTAAGAGCACAATGTATTTTTTGGAGACATTTATCTAGGGATATTAAAAAATCAGTCCTTATTTGCTTTTTAAAAGCAAGGAACAATTCATAGGCAGTTTGTAGTTTAAGTAACATCCAAAAGGTAAAGAATTATCTATCAGAGAGTCAAGGAATCGTATGAATGAGGCAAACTAAGGATGATCTGCCCCATGAGCCTCCCTGGAGCTGAGGTCAGGCTGACAGGCCTGTAGTTCCCCTCATTCTCCTTCCAATCCTTCTTTAGATGGGTGTCACACTGGCTCCCCTCCCGTCTCCTGGGCCCTCTTCATTTGACCAGGGCTGCTGGAAA
The DNA here is from genome assembly GCA_013400955.1 of Drymodes brunneopygia. NCBI lineage: Eukaryota > Metazoa > Chordata > Aves > Passeriformes > Petroicidae > Drymodes > Drymodes brunneopygia. Next base: position 300,831 of record VZTZ01008489.1, on the reverse strand, counting down.
ATTATTCCAAGTGGCTCAGTGATTGCCTTCACCAGTACCCTCGGGTCGATCCCATCCAGCCCAACATCACTGACCATTTCCCCTTGGATTATGGGGGCTTCATTCCAACCCATGGAGCAGAGTACCTGGAGAATGACTGATCTTACTATTAAAGACTAGGCAAAGAAGACATCAGGTGCCTCAGCATTTCCTCCATACTTTGCCACTACACCTGACAGAGGGACAGAGATTCTCTTTCACCCTCATTTTATGTCTATAAACAATTTTGTCTTTATTTTTTAGATTTTTTAGATTTCATTGTCTTTATGGATAATTACAACATTAATAGTAAGATTACAAATAGTGGAGGGAGTATTATTTTTTAAATATAATACAGGATAGAATTACTCAGAATTTGCTGTGCTCATCAACATGTGATACAACCTTCAGTTTCTCCTAGCAAGTTTTAATGTTCAACTCAGAGCTGCAACAGCCCTATGACACCTCTATTAGCTAAGGCAAATAACTAATGTGCTGCTTGACCTGCAGAATCACCAGTGTAAAGCTGGTAGCACGTTCTTCAAAGCATTTGAGAGGACCAGTTTTAAGGGTACAAATTCATCCATCCACTAGACTTCAGAAGACGAATCCTGCAAACCTTGCTTCACCTTTTGTCAAGGCCTCAATCACTGTTCAGAGATCAGGAAGAGTCTGAACCCTTAAATGCAAACCAACTCACTGTCTTTCCTCTTTAAAATGAAATTGTGGGCTTTGCCCAATATTGTATTAGAATAAATTCAAGGAACTGGGGGAGTAAATGAGACCCTAAATTTTAGTATTAGGTGTACATGGACAAAAACAAATTGAGAAGACAGGTAACTCAAGAGTGACCGTAATGAGTATGCTGAAACCTTTGCTCCCACTGAGGTACAACAGAGTAAGCTACAGAGAGGAGACTGACAGTTCTTCTAACAAAAGTAATCTGCAATAAAAGTCTAGACCTTCTTGAAAAGGGAAAACTGGAGAAATGACCAACATTTACTTCGTGCTTAGAGCATGCAAATAGGTATTTATCCTGTAATAATTAAACCCATTAAATTCACATACCTTGAAACTTTTGCATCTTTTGTTTATGCTTTTATCCAGTACCAACAGTAAAAGTGAAGAACAAAGCGTGACTTGGGCTAGTACCTTATTACATTTGTTATAAACCTAGTTCACAAAACAGATAATAAACTATTTTTGTATTCGGTAACAGGATATTAACACAAACCCTTAAATTGTGTGAGATCAGCATTCAAAGTCATCTTAACCCCTCTATGCATCATTCCACCATAAAAATTTTTAGAAGCATCCAATGCTCCCTCCAGCTCCAAGACACCTAGATAACTTTATTATCTCTAATTTGGGTCAATTTTGCTTTAGTCCAAAGTCATTCCAGACCTTCCCCCAGAAAGTGTTAACAATTTTCTTAATGTTTTTGAGAGAGAAGAACCACCATTCATAATGGTTTTCAATATCCTCCTGACTAAGTTTCAGAGCTTGTTCTCAACCTTCTTCTTCTATGATTTACCTGGACACCATCTGCAAATACAACATCATACGCAGGAAAGCACCAGATGGGATGCAGTCTTCTGACTCAGAGCAAAATTTCAAAGAACTGTTAAACTGCAACCACTGCATTTCCCCACCCCCTTTGAATTTCTAGATTACTTCCAAACGTAGATACAAATAGTTCAGTCTGCCTATTCAATGTAAAAACCCTCCAAAGCAAAAGAATTGATATTTGATTTATAACATACCATGCATTCCCTAGTTTTGCAACTTTCGTAGGTGGAGGTGGTGTAGTTACTAGAGTGGTAGGCTCTGGGCTGCCAGCTACTGAGCCATTATCTTTTGCTGCCAGGGCAATCATTTTCCTTTGCTTCTGAGAAAGCTTGATTCCATGAGACGCCATTCTGCTGTGAATGGACATTGAAAAGAAAGAAGATGTAAGATCAGTGTCCTTTGAGATGACTCATCTTTACTCCTGCAAATTAAACTGAGAAATACTTCTTTCCTAGAAAAAAACCACTTTGCTTAGAGTGCCAAAAGGCGAGGGGGGTCGGGCTCAGATGGCTGGGAAGCAAAAAAAAGGATCAATTAATATCAAGAGTGACAGAAAGAAAAGCATCATAGAAGTATTCTTCACATAGATGTCCATAAATGAGAACATGCAGAGCAGGAATCAAGTCACCAAAAGACAAGGACTATCACCAGATGAAGCCTATTTTCTAATGCTGTGATTTTTTAGAGACTGACAAGCTTAGCTCCCTTAACCCAAAAATATTGATACATAAAAAAATGTATAGAACAGCATACAGCCATTTCTTCTATCTGTAATAATTGTCTCTTCTAAGCTATTTGGATTCTTCAGTCTTGGCTGTTTTGTTTGCAGCTTCTGAATCTATTTAGCAAGCCTTTACCAGGTTCCATGAGTACTGGCCTAACGCTCCTTCATAAGAATGCCACACCTCAAAGGTCATGAGAGTCACCTCCTGTTCTCTTCCATATGTCACCATTTAAAAAACACTAGGTTTAATATACTGCCTTGTAAAAAAGCACATTTATCACCCTGTGTCTTTTGGGATGCTTCTACAAGAAGGACCTACCCTTGCTTCTGTCTGAGGAATTGTCAACATCAAGACATGGGTTCTGGGGGAGGTCAGAGAATGCGAGACAAGAAATGAACTTCTCAGATACAGTACTCATCCACAAATAATTTCCAAAGTCCCAGGGACAAAGATTAATTCTTTTTGGTCGGAAACAGAAAGGCTCAGCAGGCCACTTATTTAAGATACTAACTCACTTGCCCTTTTACAGTAGTTGACAAAACAAGACTAGAGTAAAATAAAGGGACACATTTTATATGCTCGAAGAAAAACAACATAAACAAGTAAACAAAACTGTTCAAAACCAAATAGGACAACTTTTCTCTTGCTTTTTTTAAACTCTGAATGGCCTAAACCACTAAGTAAATTCGTAACAACCTAGCCTATCACACTTTTTTTATAGATTTTGGTTTTTTACCAACCTTGAATTTGCCTTTGGCATGGTTCCACACTTCTGCATGCTTTCTTCAATTTCCATGATGGTTCTCAGATCCATAGCAGGAGGGCTGGCAGGGCTAAATGAAAAATAAAAAGTTACCTTACAAGGCACTGATTTTTACTTACATTCCACAGTTCCAGCCATCACTGAAATTCTCTAAATCATACATAAGATTGCTAACTGGTTGTATCATTTATGTCTGTTTCCTCAATTATGGCAAACCTCAAATAAAATGTTTCTGACAAAACCTTTATAAATATATACCTATTTAAGAGCACACTATAAAAATACTTTCAAGACTCATTATACTATGAAACAAAAAGATGTGAGCTATGATTACTTTAAAAAAGTAATTAGATACCTAAAACTATGACTATTTCAAAAAATTAGATAGCTAAATAAGGATATTTATTTAGTAGTCAAATGCTCACGCTAGTTAGGTTTTAAGTTAAGTTATAGAGAGGCACTGCTCACAGCTCTGTCCTCAAGGATGAATTAGATCTCTCTTTGAAGTACCGGATTAAAATCATTTCACATGACAAACAGAACAGATTTTTGCAGCCAGAGCGCTACACAAATATCAGTAACATTCTCTAACTTGAGGAATCAGTCTCTTTTTCATACATGACCTAATTTTAAACTTATACAGAAATGAACATGAGTTAAATCTAGATATTCCCAAGCTTTACAAAAAACTGTAAATTAAAATGTGTGTACTTAAAGGCATCTGTAAACTAAGCTGTGTTACAACTCAATTCAAGGACAGGCTTTGAAATAAAACATAAGCAGCAATTCCTCCATCTCTCCCTCCAGATAAAAAAAAATAATCCATTTATTGTACCAGTTAAACCTGCCATGTCGACTTTACAGCCCATTTAAACCTAAAGGCCTAAAAAAATCTCAAAGTACAATGGAGCTTCTAATGGCTGCAAGAATGGTCTGATTCTGCAAAAAACTCTCAAGTATTTTACACAGTATTAACCAAGTAGGTGTTCTAAAAAGTTACTAGAAGTACAGAATGGAAGCAATTTTAAAAAATAAAAGTAATATATAGCATTATTTTTCTCAATTAATAATTACAAAATCTACCCCTTTTATTAAATTACCAAAATCTTGAGTTCATGTGTCAAGTAATGTACAATTGTTTTGAAGAGCAGATAGTTTTTTAGACTGAATAGAACATTTTTTTGCTTTCACTACCAAGTGTAGAACAGTGATTTTAAGTATTACTGCACCTGAAACTGGTTGCTACCCAGTTGGGAGAGCTTGCAGAGCTGTGTCTGGCACTGGCAATGGACTGTGGAACAGACTGCATCAATGCTGATGCTCCCTTGTATGACTTCATCTCCTTGTTAGGTTGAGAGGGTTTCATACCCTGACTGCATACTTTGTCCTTCATCTAAAAATCAGGCAGAAAATTGTTGAATGAATGCTAAAACACTAATTTTTATTTTCTTAATCAAACAAACAATAACTCCCTAAAGATGCTAATCCATCATAAGTACAACAGTTTCACAGAAAGACTATAAAATGCAAACTCTGCTTTTGGTGGACTAGATAAACACAAACAAAAAAGTTGCTAAGAAGAAATCCAACCTCAGTCCTCTCTGGATGAAATCCTTTTGTGAAGTCGGGGGACTGCAAGTCTCTGGGACTACCCACTCCTGCATAACTACCTTCAGAGTCAGATGTTAAGAGTTCTGGAAGTGATTCTACTGAGTTAGTTTTATCCAGTTTTACTGAGCCTAGAAATAGGAAAAGATAGTAGAACTATTAAATCATGAGAGCCAGACAACACAATGCTTAACAAACACAAAAATTATTCACTCCATATGATGAATATAAAATAACCAGAAGTTTATCTAGTCCAAAATACTAGCTTATATATTTATTTACTTATTTACTTATCAACTATAAGTATAAGCAAATTTTTTACTATCCTAAATACTTTTTCAGAATAAATATTACTCCCAGTTTTCTTCCTCTGTCTCACAATATACAAATAACAACACTTTTCCTTTGAATTCTTCTACCATCTTTTCAATAAGAAGTGGCTAATTTATTCTTTGTTTCAGAAAAAAAAACCCCACAACACATTAACAGAAATGTTCCACTTACTAAAAACACATGAGAAAATGTGCATTATCTTTGATAAAATATAAGCTTTTGTCTGAACTTCGGGCACAAACTTCATATGACAAACATCCTTACAAAAAAACCCTTCATCTTAAGAATTCACTATTTAAATTCAACTAGAGTTCTCATTAGAAAAGAAATAATCTAAGATTTCCTTCCTGAAGTACAGAAATTGCATTGCATTGCATATTACACTTTATGTTTTGTTTTTATACCTGAAAGGAATCTCTTTCCCACTGACCTGTAGAGACCGGACTCTGAATAATATCTGATAGATTATATCCTCCAGAGCTGTCAGACCGTTTCCGTGGCTTCTTTTTTGCCTTGGTTTTTGCTTTTTTGAAAAGGGCTTCCCTAATGGGAAAAGAACAGAAAAAAAACCCTCCAGAATGCATTAAAGGCAAAGATATTGAGCTTCAGAACCACCCATGTCAATGTGACGTTTTTCAGTCAGCAGCAGCAGTTACACTTCAAGCAGTAGCACCTGATCTCAGTAGCTGGACTAGCTGCTTGCTCCTGCTCTGCTTATGCACTGGCACAACCATTTCATACATGATTTTTGGGGGAAAAAAAAAATCCAGAAGGAAAAGAAAAAAACTCATTCCAACCTAGATCTAGTCTCTGGACTTATATTGCACACAGACTTCTGCTGAGACAGTGGAAGATACAGCTGCTGCACAGGCTGGCACTGCCACCTAGGTCAGATTAAACATGCTACACATCACAGCAACTGACATAAAGCAAATTACAGATAAGTCTCCACTTTTTTCTCTCTTGCTTTCTCCTAAATTACCAAAGTTCAATAAATGCCACAGTTGGTCTCATTCTTCCCCAACTTGATAATACTGATTTAACAATAAAGCAGATATAGGGTGACGTTACCTAAATGTCATGTGTTCCTATTAGGAAGAGTGAAATCAAATAAAATGCCTCTTTCATTTTAACAAAACTACTAGATATTTGAAATTATATGAATTGCAGCTACAGTGCACTATTTCAAAGCTTCTTTAAGCAGCTTTTTGTGAAGTAAAGAAACTGAGAACAGTCTTTGAAATCTCCATTTCTTAATATTTCAAATCTGAATTTAAAGGCAGTCAGGCACCAATGCAAATGGGGATTAATACCACACACAGTTCATCTAGTTAAAAATATTGATGAAAAACAGATACTTACTGAGAATTTTGTTCTGTATTCATTTCCTCCCTTAAAAAGACAAAGTTCTCTCCATCTTCAGGATCAAAAGAACTTATGTCAGGTCCATCTGGATATGGAGTAATTACTCTCCTGACCATAGCTGGAATCTGTAGTTGTAAAAGCCATTACATTAAGTTTCCCTTAAATTGTATGCTAGGAAATTTATGTAAGAGGACCAAAACCGACCATCATTTAAAACACTTTCACAGATCTGGTAATTAATTACTTAACAAGCTTATAAACTTAAGTTATATCTTTAAGCAAAATAGGAGAAATATTTTAAGTGCCAGACTCAAAATGTCTATGTTTCATCTATCTATATCTTATGGCAAAAAACGCTTCAAGATTTTGCAAACATTTATCTTTTACAATTAGAGAATACTGGATTATAATGTGTCTTGGCTTTCATCTTTTGTATTACAGCTCAATTTTCACATTATTCTTCGTAGTGACTTTAACATCTATACAATCACCCTGAACTTTTCAGCCTTCTTCTCCTAAGTAAGGGATGCTCTTTCCCTCAAGTTTTGCTTACGCTGTTTCATGCAACAACTGTTAATTACAGAACATTAATATGTTTGATGCTTATAATTAGTTAATTTAAAAGACACAACACTGCTGCAGCAGTAGCTAGTGAATAAATAAATATGAGCTCCTTGAGTGATAACAGCAGCAGACAACTTTATCTTTTGAGTCAGATGTTCCACATTTAGCCCATCCCCTACAGACTCTGCAGGTATTTATTTATCACTCATCTATTCTCATTTTACACCTAATCAGCTTACACTCAAGTTGTACAACTTACCATTTTCCTGTAATAAACAGAAAGATCCTTCACAACTTCATCACTTAAGACATCCAGAGTCCTAAAAAAATAATTTTTAAAAACAAAATTAATCTTTGCAGTTTATAAAAAAATCACATTCATGAAAAATTCAAATGAATGTTTTGGATGACTCTCGAGTCTAAAGGAAGACACTGAACACAAAATAGAAAGTTATCAATGCCTTTGTTGCAGGGCAGGATTAAAAACACAGCCTTTCCACTCAACCTTTACTTAAGGTCACAGCCAACACAGTTACCAAGAATTGGTCATTGCTTTACGTATTTCTGCATACTGTCAAGTCTGCCTGATATGTATCTAAACACTCCAAGTCTATGTAAATTCTCCATAAAACTCAAACACAGCACACAACATAGACATTTATGTTAAAAAAGCAGTAATACAGCAACAAACTCAACAGAGCTGTCCTGTCCATGTGAGCAGTTCTCCTTGCACAAAGCTATCAAGACTAAGTTCTGTGTCAGGTTTCTCAAATTAAAAGTCTTTCTACCCAATAGGAACAATTTCAGATTTTTAGTAAAATGCAGATGCAGTCTTAATCATTGTAAGAATGTTGCATGTTCTTTCTAGGCTTAAGATGAAACAAATCTGAATTCCAAGTAAAATTTAAGGCACTGTTACTAGGGTTTTACTATTCTCTCCAAAATCAAAGGTTAGAGTGTTTATAATTTATAAAGAGGTGAAGAAGGAAATTGCTAATGTGAATGAACTCCTGTATCTGCAATGCAAGAGAAATCGCTGCGTGATGTGGCAATGAAATGCTGGCATTCTGAACTGTTTCAGATCTCTAAGAAATTCTGTAAGTCAAAAAAAGTTTGACAAAAAGGACAGAGAGAACTAATGAGAGATTTTTTTTTTTGGCTGGATTCTTTTGGTGTTTTTTTTTAAGCTTTTGCTAGAAAAGAACTTCAATCAGTGCTGATAAGGTTTGCTCTGAGAAGATGAGTTAGGAAGCAACTTGAAGGCCTGTCCAAAAGCATCAAGAGAAGGAAGGCCAGAGTACACCTTCAGCTTCTCAGAACTTTAGAAGAATCACTGAAGAAAGCAAGGATAATAAATTAATTTTTTCAGCTCTCGTTGCAGACATTAAAGCAAAAAGACTATCAGATGGCAGGCCCATCCTCTTTGGAAAATGCAGCAGCTATGTAACAAACCTACTTTAAATAAATCAAAAGTGTATCATAACAACCATGTTCTAAAAAAACCCACCCAAACAAACAATCCTAAAACAAACAAAAAACTCCCACAATAATCTCCATTTCCCAAAACAACCTCCAAACTGAGGGAAAAGAAAAACCCCACAGCACTTTCATGCATCTTCAAAAATAGACTAGGCCTAACATTAAAGTCCACTGAATTCAAGAGAGGCTCTTCATGTCAGACTGTAACGTATGGTTTGTACTATAGAACTGGTACAGTATGTACAGATATTTAACTAGTCTCTCTCACCCTAACTGGCAAAAATGAGCCTACCTTTAAACTAGCAGCATTCAGTTGCATTTTAACTTTAAACTGTCCATATTAGCTCCTCCAATCCTTTTGCCTTTTAGGGATATTTAAATTTTACAATACATGAATACATTTGCATTCCAGCTTACCTTGCTTCAAGCAAAGCTGCCATATTGAGTCCTATGAACTGCAAGCAGGACAATTTTAGCTGTTCAGCATTATACATTGCTGAGAACTCCAACAGCTCAGCAGCATTCTTTAAGGTAACTGCAGAAACAAAACACAACAAACTAAATTAGATCATTTGCTGTAGTATTAAGCAGCCATTTTAAGACTTATTGTACAGCATGATCTAGTTATTGAAACATATCATATACTACTCCATTCCTAGAAAAAATGCTAATGTTCAAATGGCCATAAACTATAGGAGCAAACTGTAGCAGCTTGTATGCAATGGCTGCCTCACAGAACCAAAAAGCACAACCTACAAACAGATCAATTTCAAAATATTAAAACCCAGCAGTCCAAAACAAAAGGGAAAAAGAAAGTTAAAAATAGCAAGTTACATATACAGCACAAACAGTTGTTAAAGTTCCAAGTGTTCCAATTTAGTACAGAGAAAGAAAATATAAGGGGAGTGAAAGAGGAGAGAGGGAACACTAAATACAAGGACAAAAATAGAAACAGAATAGAATAGAATAGAATTCATTTTATCATATTTTTAAGAAGAGACATTTTAATTCAATGAAATAAGGGTTTCATAGGGGCTTGGGGGCAGTTAGCTTTTTTCCTTTTTTTCTTAAAGAGGATAAGATGAAGATGATGCATAAGGAATGAAAATTATGCTAACCTAGAATATTGTTCAGACTAATGAAGCAACTATTAGCAGACATGCAATGAATATCAAAATACAATCAGCTGAAAGGAAGATACACAAATTCTGCAAAAGGCAAGAACACCTAAAAATACCATATTTTATTCTCTAACCCTTTATAATACAAGTGGAAGAACTCACGTTTTTCTGCAATGGCAACTTCACAGATTTCTTTGAGTCTGGATATAAGGAGCTGGTCTGCTACCACAAGAACATTACATATGAATTCCACATTTTGAGAATCTGGAAAACAAAGCATCATGTAAACACTGGGGGCAAATCAAAAGCAACTATAGAACATACAGCTTCAATGAGATTTTACCAAAATACAAATATAATGGCCTCATATATTTTGATAGGATTTTCACAGCACAAGGAATAGCTTAGAAGAGCACCAACAGTCAACTTTTTGAAGCAACAAAAGGAGCTGCAGTTTGACAAACCAAAGAAAAGGTAAAACAAGGCCTGGGGTATTGCTGTCCCCTCAAACTCTAAAGGAAGAATCAAGAATTTTGGTTGTTTTAAATACAACTTCAACACAAGCACATTAAGTTTTCAATTTCTATTTTAAAAATACAGAATTGCAAGAGCTACAGTTGAAAATATATTAATGGCACCTTTTATGGCAAGAGCTTCATCTGTATACAAGTAATCCACAATTATCTGTAGTATGTCAGAATGGATGGGCATTTCCAGAGCTGAACAGGTAGCCTAAAAGGCAAAAGTATTTAAATAAAAAAAAAAAGAAGAAAGAGTAAGAGAAGCTGACTACTTGGAATAAAATACAAAATTAAGACAGTAACTATGTTAAGAAAATTACTCAGATTGAGGGTCACATTTTCAAAGTTAAACCATACTTAAGCATTTGTACAAAATCTGTCCAAGTTTCTCAATTAAGAACTGATTGTAGCAGAGCAATTAAAATCTATTCAAACTTCTGAATAAGTATCCATGAAACAGTTTCATGTTTGATCACTTTGATCATCTACTCTAACAATCTTCCTAGATTATATTACTTTACTCACAATTGCCTAATAGTAGAACTACAGGAACCCTCTATGCAAGTACTGAACTGCTTTCCTTTCAAGGTCAAAAGATCTAATGAAATTATAAGTTCCCAAATAACAATAATATTGAAGTAGTCACTACTGTTGATGCCTCTGAAAATCAGGTCCTCATCAAGCCCTACATTTGAAGAACCATCCTAACCATTAAGGTAAAGCTTTCATAAGAGCAAACATTAAACCATGTAACTGTCACCATTTGTGCTTCTGCAACATCACTGCTGAACAACTTTGGTTTACTTCAGGCGGTGCTCAAGTAAAGCTTCATACTAAAATATTTACTTTGCTTTAGAACACACTTCTGGTACTGACATATTTTCCTTCTGAAGTTTAAAAACCTCTTACAAACTTCAGGATTTTTATGTAACATCTACAGCCCTTGCTTCACAAAATATTTACTTATTAATTTAGGTTGATTTAGATTTACTTACAAAATAATAGGTAACTTATGAACTACATCCTACTGATATAGAAATCCATTATACAAATGGACACTCAACACTTTAAAAAAAACACCTTAAATCAGTCATTTGTGTCACAGTGTTTCAAATACGTTTTCTCAGGGATGACTTAGGAAAAGGCAGCACAGTAACCTGGAGGACAGGTGAACTTCCGTTTCACAGCAGAACAGAACTTCACAGCAGTCAGTACTTCACCAGGTTCCTAATGCATTGCCAGAAAGCTAAGAAGTTTGAGGAAGTCCTGTGCACTGCTTTAGCTTTCAGTCTCAGAAAAATGCTTCTCCACTTAACACCACTCCTCTCTTTCCATAAACATTATCAATAGTACTCAAGTAGTTAAACAGAGGTATTTAGTGAAATTAAAATGTACAGGAACAACCAAGGCATTGACACAGCTGGAAAATAGGAACCAAGACAAATTAAAGATTGACATCTTTTGAAACAGCAGTTGGTGGCTAAGTAGAAGAGTCCCTGATATCCTGTATTTCATTTAACAGCAAAAGTCAGCTGGAGTTCTACACACTGACCCTCAATCCTGCTCTCTCTTGCACTCAGTACATATGACAAGCTATTCCAAACTGCATCCTATTTAAATTGTAAGATCTTTTACAGAAAGAAAATCAGAATTCGTCCAAAGCAGTTCCCATAAGAACAGTCCAATCAATGTTTTTTATAAATCCATGAACCAGTTCAAACTAAACCCCTAAAACAAAAGCAGTGATTTCCTTCAATATACAGTACTACATTTATTACTCTAATTTAATACACAATCTCAATAGTACAAATACAGAGTAATCAAAAATGTGGCTTGTGCAGTTTTTTTTCTTGCAAACAGAATGCAAGAATCGAGCCCTTCCTTTTCCCTAGTATTTATGACATGTTATTATAGGAAAAACTGAAAAGCTGTCACTTATTTGATGCACAAAAAACTATAACACCACACATGATTTTAGCAAACTTACCTCAATCCATGAGCTGCTTAACATGCTGTGAAAATAATCTGTAAAGAAAAGCATTTCAGTTCAAGATGCAATAAAATGACAGTTAAAAAATACAATATAACTTGTGTTATATAAATATATATAAAAATACACACACATACCAAGTCTTGCACAAAGTACACATTTATGACACGGGAATTCCTTTCCATCTAAAGATTTCAGGGTCACATCGCAGAGGTATGAACTAGAAGATATTTAATAGCATCAGAACTGTGACTATTCAGAAGACCAACAAGTTGTAAACTCTACAAATAAATGCTTACTTTAGCAAGTCAGGATTTATCCTTTGAAATAAAACACACCTGAACTTTATTAATACCACAGAACATGAACCCAAAGGTAGAGGCACAGTACTTTCCAGGGAGAATTTTTTGTCCAAAGTTGAGTTTTAAAAATTCCATCTGAAATATTTTCTTAAAAACACACTCAATTTCTGTTTCAAAACTGTTATGAATAAATAAATCATGGCTAATTTTAATTATGGGTACATTAAGTTACCTATTTCTTCAATATCAGGAGGTACCATAGGCCTTGATAATGCATTTTAAGAATGAAGTAACTCAAATTCTGTGAAAAAGCTACTTTCATGCAATGCTGCTTTTACTATACAAAAAGACTATTCAGGACTTCAGGTACAAGTAACTCGATCAAATCAATGGAATTAAAAAGCAAACATCATTTTGCTAAAAGCAAATTAGAAAACATAATATGCATTTGCTTATTTCCAATCCATGTACTTCTATTGTCACAGAAAGCAGATTTACAGAAGTCAAATTGCCTTTGACTGGACTACCCATAACATTTGTCCTGGCATTAGCATTCTATGACACAGTTAACTCACAGAGCACATTAAGGTACAGTAAAAAGAAACAAAGATATACCACACATAATCTATCCCCAATTACTAATTTACAGATCAGTCTATAAACATCTGTGGAGAACTTCCAAACCTGAATTACTACGACAGAGACACTTGCACACCAGAAGTTAAAATGCAGCTGGATCAACCTTAGCCCACACTTAACAGGTAAAGAGATGACATAAGAGAAAGATGGTGGGGTAGGGGAAACTTGATTATAAAAAATTACCATTTCTTCTGATTTAACTTTGGTTTGTTCCCATTCTTCTTGTTGACGACGTTAATTTTTCCATTTTCTAACCTGACTCCATCCAACCTGCAAATTATTAATAGTAATAAGCAATACAATTAGTATACAGTTCAAACCATTAAGAACAGTTTCACAAAGTAACAGTACTTCAATGGGCTCATGTTGTGAATATGAAAATGAATCATCATACAAAAATAGAAGGGGACAGTTGTTATTTGAAAAGTCGTCAAAGCAGATGTAAAATGTAATTAACATTCTTTCCACATATCACATATGTGTTTATTATCTTAGATGAAACCTATACTGCATAGTTAAAGCCAAAGTTCAATATTTCAGGGTCAAAAATTTAGAAGTAAAATACTTTATCGCTACCAGGCAGTAAACTGAGCAAAGACAGTGGTTGGGAAGACATGTGAGTTTCAGCAAAAGCTTTTTTAGCATCCTAATTCATCAAGGAGGCCTGAGAATGGGATTGTAAAGACACAGGAGTGTGGCTGGTGGATTACAAAGTAATACACCTTTAAAGGTAAAATACTTTACTATGGAAATTTTATTTAGTTTTAGCAGCAGCTTCACATCTTGGCTGTGCATGTAAGAAGTACAGTGAAGAAAACTGCCCTGAAAAAGCTCATTTCCCTCTTTTGAAAGGACAAATGCAGAAAAAAGACCCAACTGATTAATGCAGTTCTACTGAGACATTTCATCTCAATTCCATTTGTTCCACCATGTAACATAAAAATTACATCAGTTGAAAAAGAATTTAACTTTGCTTTGTGCTGTTTTATACTAAACATGTTTGCTGTCCGAAAAAAATGCTAGACTACAGACCACAGAATGGGAATTCATCAGTCCAAAACTCAGATTAGCTGTCTCTAATATAACAAGTATTGATATTTTATGACAGTCTTTCTGGAAAGTCAGATGATTTGTATCAGATATCAAATCCCACAGAGCTCATGCCTTAGAGGATACTGTCATGGTTTAACTCAGTTGGCTAAAGACCACACAGCTACTCACTCACTCTCCCCTCACCACTCACCAGTGGGATGTGGGAGGGAATTGGGGAAAAAATGGTAAAATTCATGGGTTGAGATAGACAGTTTTAATAGGACAGAAAAGGAATGGAAAATAATAAGAATGCTACAGAATCAGCATATACAAAATAAGTGATGCCCAAACAGTGATGGAATAGCTCACCACCCACCAACCTGAAACTCCTATAATGTACTGGAAATAAGCCCGGTCAGTTCCCAAGTAGCATCCCCTCATCATCTCCCTCTAGTTTCTATTCTAACATCAGTATCTTAATTTCCACTGTTGTCATAACAACTAAAGTTAGATCACCTTACATAAAAACACTCCATGGAGAGCTCGTCAAAATATAAATGCATTTCCTTTCACTTACCTTCCACTTAAATTGCTGAGCCCAAACTTCTTTGCTGCACTTTGCAACATTTTAATGAGGTTAGCTTCATCATCAGCTTTGCCTTTTTTAGATTTGCTTTTCTGTTTTTCATTTATAACTTGCACTTGATTATTTCTATAAATCTCAAATGCAGACTTTGCATTCACATTTTCATCAAAACTCATTTTGCTCAGATTTGAAATTAAAGTATCTTGATATTCGTCTGATTTTTCTTTATATGAGATTTTTGGCTTATAACCATGAGTCAGAAGATCACAAGTATCAGTGTATATGAACTGCAGAAGGCATGCAAACAGATCTGGATGGACTTTCTCAATTACATAGAGATCACATCCAACAGCATCTTCATCTTTACGGTAGATGTCTGGAGTGTCTAGCTGGTTGTCACTAGAAACAAAGAGCTTCCTGAAGAAGTCGGAGCGCACGGCCAAGATGTATTTGTGCACGGGGTACATTCTTGTGCCAATCTGAAACGTCACATCATGGACGCTGTCCATTTCATCTGTTTCATCTAACAGTTTGCCAAAATCCATTCCAAAACTTGATAGTGACACACTTGGAATCTCATAGAGGCTAGAACAAAATGAAATCCATATGCAAATATGATTTACAACCTTCTTAACATTTTACATAGTATGTTTAATGAAGAGGATGATGATGTTTCCATTTGATCTCTTTGGTTTTTGTCTTACACTGCTGCACTGCTCAACATTTCTTGTCCAGTTCTTTACAAAAATAATTAATATGGTAATTAGGCAATTAAACTACATAAATGAAACCTGTCTAGCTTCAGAATATCAAATACAGTATTTTGCCGTTATACTGTACCAGTATAACAGAACTATCTTATCTTCATCTTATTTTTCCAACATGAAAATACAGAAATGCTTGCTGTGCTGCATATTACAAACTAAAGCAATAAGGAAAAAAAGCTAATATTTAGCTATTTATCATGCATACTGGAAACTCTTATGAGAGCATAAGAAACATGGTCCAGTATTTTATTTATTTATTTTACATTGCATGTTTCTTTCCAAAAAAAATTCCCTTGTCAATTTTATTTAAAAGCTGATTATTTGTGATTACTGAAGAGGTGAATGTCTACAGTATTTAGAACTCAGAGTGTGTTAGGAAATACATGGCAAATGCTTGCCTTAAACACTTCAGATAAAACATCAATACTATCTATTATGCAAAAATGTAAGCTGAGGCCTTTGGGTAAGTTCAACTTAATTCTAACAAACGATATTCCCTAGCAGTATGGAAAACTGTATTTACTGTGATTTCTGTATGAGTCAAAAAACAGTTTGGAAAAGAATGATTCAATCGCAATCACACACAAAAAAGGGGGGAAATTACAGCTATTATTATTTTTGAATCTACCTGGTTTTAGGATCTGACTGCAATACAGCAAAATTGCAGCCACTAGGATCAGTGGCAATACTGACAGCTCGGTGGACAAAAGTCAGCTTCTGAAGTCGAATTCTTTCATACACACTGGTTGTATCATGTTCACAAGACACATCACATGAAGGATGCTGAAGGCTTGATACAAGTTCTGTTAAAAAAAAAGGAATACACATCACAGAAAGATCCTGCTAATTAAAACACAACTAATACAACAAAAAGGCAAGACTGATCTGTATGTCCATTGATGGAGTAATTGAATAAGGTTAAACTATGTTGAAGATTTCAGCTTGCTTACTTACAGAATATATAGGAGGAGAGCTGACAGTTTCACTTTAAAATCTTGTCCTGTATGAGACAGGGATGTCCCCTTGCAGAAAAACAAACCATCAGGACCTACTTTCAGTAATACGAGCCAAGTTAATAAGGTGGAAGTTTTTTTGGACCCTGTACTGTGCCCACAAAAGGGACTGGGAAACAGGTTTCACAGACTTAGCAGTGGAAGTAAGTACATGCTCCTTCTTTTGCTCAATACCAAATCTCTTAGGACTGGTCATCTAATATATGACAAGATCGTTACACTAGACTCTTCTGCTACTGTTACTCTTCAGAAGTACTTTTCTTCCCTGAAATCTCTACCTAAAGGTTAACTGAAGGCTGCAAAATAAATCTTAGTATTACTGAGGAAAGAGGACAGTAGCAGTCAATCCTAAAAACTGTCAGTCACAGAGGAAAGAACAAACTCACCACATAATACTGTTAGAGACTGTAAAGATTCAATTATACTTTTTTACTGATTTAAAGTACCTAAAAACCACTAAGAAATCACAGCTGACCTTTCTTTTCTGAGCTTTTTTTCCCTTCTTCCAGCCACTTCCCTGTAAAGGCTTCACCATCCTGTGTGACAAACATTATTTCGTTCCCATTTAATGCAACATCAGACATGAAGACTTGCCGGCCATACACCCAACGACACTGCTTCATGGAGTTGTTAGATGACTTCCAACAGAACACCTATAGTATCAAATTTTTAAAGAAAGGTAAAATCTTCATATCATTTAAAAGCAGTTACATATTACACGCTACTTTTTTAAACACAAGAACATGCCATCTCAATATTGCATATAAAAGGAGAAAGACATTCTTCAAAAATTTAGGATAAAGTGTTACGAGCATCTACTACAGAGAATCCACAAGTAAAACAGAGAACATCCATTGTGATATCAAGATCCATTTGCTCATGAAGGGCAATTGAAAAACTTCTCCAAACATTCAAATATCTTCACAGCAGTCATCTATAGGACAGGATTTATTGACACCTTGACAAGGACAGTAAAAGGTATCAAGACAAGAAACAGGTTTTATCTAGTTCTTAATTTACAGATTTGTCGAACTGGTTTGTTTATAAATCAGACAAAATGCAAAGCTAGCACACTGGAAATTTAAATCATTTCCTGCTAATTGTTTGACAAAAATATCAAATTTCTCTGTACCAGTCAAGGTTTGGAATGGAGATTATGACCAAACACAAACTTCAAAACCTTTAACAGGAATACGAAGCACTGCATGCACAGCAAGACCCCAACAAGGTACACTGTACATGTCTGAAAGACGGCCCCAAGCAAGGAAAAGCCCAAATGTGGCATTAGCAGTGCTAAAGTCAGGCCTTCATTTTCTCCCACTGAAGGACCTGCACAGGTCTGTCAGCATCTACATATAGAAGGGACAAAAGAACTTGAGTAACCTATTTCCTTTCCCCTCCCTAGAGCCCTCAGAATCACAGAATGGTTGAAATTGAAGGGGATCTCTGAAGGTTGTCTAGTCCAATCTCCTCAAGCAGGACCACCCAGAGCCAGCTGCCCAGGATAGTGATTTCACAACCTTAACTGGCAACCTGTGACAGTGCTGCACCACCCTCGGTGCTCCTCACATTCAGATAGAGCCTCCTTTATTTCAGTTTGTGCTCACTGCTTCTGGTTCAGGCTCTGGGCACCATTGAAAAGAGCCTGGCTGTATCTTCTTTACATATTCTCTTCAAGTATGTATATACAAGATTCCCCTTGTGAGTTTTATTTTCTAGGCTAAACAGTACTCGCTTAAAGAAAGTACAACTAAGCCAGACCAGGAAGCACTGATTCAGAAAATAAAAGTGTTAAGATCCCTCCCTCTCCTTACTCAATAATTTACAATGCCTGAAAGCACTGAAGATGCCAGTACTTGTCACTATTCAACATTAAAAGATATGGAATTTACATGGACATAGCTCCTCTGATGCAGGAAGAGCAAGTAGTTTCTTACTTGCTTAAGCAGTGTCCCAAAGATGTTGAAGGGCCACTACCAATACTACAGATACTAGAGGCTACACCTCACATGATCAAACACTGAATTGGAAGTTTATAATCTCTGAGATAATTAATCACCTAATGAAAAGATAAGATCATCTCAAAATGTAACTCAGCCAAATGCAAGGAAAGAAAAGGAAATAACCACACTGCTCCTCATTTTGATATACAAGCTCAGTTTTCCAAATGCAAGGAAAGAAAAGGAAATAACCACACTGCTCCTCATTTTGATATACAAGCTCAGTTTTCAACATTTTTAAAGAAGGTATTTCAGTAGGAAAAGCTTCTTTGCAAACACCACTAGATGGCAGTGAAGGTTGAGATCTCCCAGTGAGCAGATCTAGAAAAGTGATTTTGTAGGGTCCCGTAAACCAGTACTTAAAAAAGAATAAGGGAAGAAAACAATAAATTCACCACAGCATTCCAATTCTAAGACAACAGTAAATACGAAATGATTCACCAGGTTTAGGTGCAACATTTTGACAATAAAAGGGACATTTCATCTACAAAACAGCCACGTTCTAGCAAAGGCTATACAACTCTACAAGTCCGCAGACTACTTCTGAAAGGTGCAAAGATGCCTGGGGTAAGTGGGATGATAGGAGAGATGGGAAGAAAAAAAAAATCAATAACAACAAAAAAAACCCCTAAACCACATACACTGCATGATCATTGTGTATGTAAAAATTAAGTTTACACCTTCACTGAAAAGCCATTAGAAGTCCATAGATCTAAAAATAAACTACTGTACATTATTTTTGTAATCTTCCCATGGCCCTAAAAAGAAAAAAAAAAATCACCAGCAGCTATACAGAAACAAATCGACTGGAGAACAATAAAAAGAGCTTTTTCAAATATATTAATGGCAATAGGCAGTGTAAAAATAACATCAGCCCATTACAGGGTGAGGATGGTCACCTCACAAACAGGGACACAGAAAAGGCACAGCTGTTGCTTTCTTTGCCTCTGTCTTCAACAAGAGGCTCTCAGTGCCCTGAGCTGGAGGAACCTGATTGTGAGAATGATCAACTCCCAGTCAAACCTGTAACTGTGTGGGATCTGCTGCTCCAGGTGGATCCTTACAAATCTGTGGGGCCTGATGGGATTCATCTGAGAATCCTCAAAGAGCTGGCTGATGTCATTTCAAAGCTCTGCACTGGGGTGACTTCACCTTGAGTGCTGGGGGCAGTTTGGGTACCACAATGTAAGAAAGACATTAAACTGTTAGAGTGTCCAAAGCAGGGCAACAAAGATGGTGAAAGACCTTGAGGGGAAGCCGTGTGAGGAGGGGCTGAGGGGGCTTGGTCTGTTCAGCCTGGAGAAGAGGAGACTGAGGGGAGACTTCATTGCAGTTACAACTTCCTCATGAGGGAAAGAGCAGGGGCAGACACTGATCTCTTCTCTCTGGTGACCAGTGACAGGACCTGAGGGAATGGCCTGAAGCTGTGTCACAGGAGGTTTACTGCAAAAAGGTTCTTCACCCAGAGGGTGGTTGGGCGCTGGAACAAGCTCCTTGGGAAAATGGTCACAGCACCAAGCCTGACAGAATTCAAGAAGCACTTGGATAATTCTCTCAGGCACCTGGTGTGACTCTTGGGGATGGGTCTGTTTAGGGCCAGGAGCTGAATTTGGTGATCCTTGTGGGTCCCTTTCTACTCAGCATTTTCTGTGATTCTGTGAAATTGTTTATTTTCTAGGCATGATTTTGTCCTGTCTTATTTTAAAGTTTGATTAATCACAATGCAGCCTGCTATATAATTATAATTATGACAACTTACTCTTCCAGCTTCATCCAGCACCAGAATGCAAGTCTTCTGACCCCCATTTTCTTTAAGATGCTGGGTATCTACTTTATATTCCAAATATCCCCCACTGACAAGAACTTTTTTAAGGTTCAGCTGTCTGAAAGAATACAAAAGGTTAAATTAGTATTTCCCTATTGTGTACTTAATGTTATTGCTATGACAGTTACCTTTTTCATTTAGACAAGCAGTAAAAAAATAAAGTTGAGGCAGTGACACTGAAAAATTACTTATGTTTAGTTTCATCCTACTGGTACTACTAGCATAACTGCTCATATTATAGCAAACCATAATTTTTGCTTGGTTTTAAGTATATCACATTGTATATATGTATGTTCTTCACAAAATTCCATGAGTGAAAATTATGGTAGATGATGTAGCTTTGATTTCATCATTACAAAAATTTATTCAGCTGTTTGTATTAAAAGATCTATTCTATCCCAGCAGGTCGTTTCTCAGGGGTTTGCTCAGTCTTGGTTTTTAGCTGATCAAAATCTTACTAATTATCTTTTCTCAGTTGCTCAGTACAAGAGCACAGGACATTGCATTAAGTTTCTACAATTGTCAACACTTTCACTTACAGCCATATAGAAATGAAGTATAAAATAATCATTAAGCTATAATAGGTCAATAAATACTGTTAGAATTTGAAGTGAAGATGAAAAACTAGGGGGGAGTTAGCTGAGCAAAATCGAATCTAAAAAAATCTAATCTGTTACTGCAAACTAAGTAAAAGAGAACAGAATCAAATAATTGCCTAGATTCTTGCGTCAAGAATCCAGCTTCTTCAACAGGTTTTACATCCAGGTTTTAGCATATGGACCAGATGATTTTACAACATCCTTTGTGCAACCTAAATTTCCCTTTATAACATACTATATCTACGCAATCATTAGGAAATTCAGACCCCAAATTATTGATTCAAAATTATAACAACATAAATAAACAGAATAGCAGATCTTCAATGTTTCTACCAAGATGCACTTACACAAATTCAGGCTAACAGAGGAAGAAAAAACACCAGTTTCAATGTTTTTAAACTTATGGCACAAAATATTTCCTCCTAATGTGTTTTTTAAATATCTTTGGTAAACAGCAAGTGGCCCCTTAGCCTCTTGTAAAAAAACAAAATACGATAGCCCTAGTTCATATGAAAGAACTGCAAATTAAGAGAACACAGGGGACCACTCTATTATCTGTCCTATATACACAAAAATCTTAAAAATAGCTTGCAAGCATACAACTACAGTGAAATCTTCCCCTATTGCTCTTCATGACAGATTAGAAAAGTAACACATACTTTGAAGCTATCTTTTTGCACTGATAGTCTGCAAGTAAATAAATATCTCCTCTTTCAGAAACACATACTGTAGCGCCATCACTTGCAGACACCAGGGACACAGAGATGTCTTTATGGTGTAGAGCAGAAACTTGGCGAGGTGCAGTTACACATTTTTCTCCGTTAGGATCCAGCAGATAACCTAGAAAATACAACATGCCTCAAAAACATTATTTGCCATTCAACACATTGTGCACTTAAAGGGTACTTTGTTACACTATTTTGAACAACCTTTAAATTCCAAAAGGTTTTTCAGGTAGTTGTTTTCAAGATATTTAAACAGATGAGACCCATACATACTTGTTAGTTCACTACAAACACCAGAAAACCAAAATCTGATATATAAAAATTATGTAAGGTGTATTTTATTTAATGTGGTGGTACTGCTTTGATTCCAAAACAAGAATATTTATTTCATCATATTACAATTCAAGATAGTAGAAATACTATAACACTGGCATAAACTCCAGATTATTTGAGCATTGGAAGACATAAAATGAGTTTGTCAAAAGAATCACTGTAAGTGCAGGTAAGCATGAAGGCAGTAGTTACATGAAACAGAAAAGGTTGGAGCTGTAATGCAAGATCTCTGAAAACATTAAAAAAATAAAACCAGGCCATTGCTGCTCTGCTGCAAAAAGAAATCTAACCTCAGGACTCTCACACACAGCATAAACTTGTTTTGTGTGCAAGGCACTTATGCCTGTACCACAGAGTGGAGCAGGGCACAGATACTCAGGAACAAACAGAAGAGCTGCCTGTACAGCTGGAAGCAATCCTGCCACAGGACAATGTAGGGCTGTGCTCAAACATCTTATGGATCAAGGTTTACCACCAAAGGCCTACCATGGTGCCCAGCTGACACAGCTAATATCACTTAGGATTCAATTGCTGTCTCTTTATGGTACTGCATTGAGCCACGTGCTAGCCAGAATAATGCCAACAACACAAGCAACCACAAAAAAGCTTATATAATGGGTGCATATTTAAAAAAAGGCAAAAACAAACAAGAAGATAATCATTAGTAAGGTACTCCTCTGACAAAGACAAGTTTTTTCACATACCTTTGACACTTAAAATAGAAACACAAAAAGAGCTGGAACCTGAGGCCAGAGCTGATGCAGATTAAGTACCAGAGATAGCTAACAGTTTTGTTCGCACATAGACACAAAACTGCAAAAATGCAAATCCAAACCAATATAGCAATACCTGTTTATTAAAACAGATAAAAGCAATTAAAATGTCCCATTCATACAACAAATCAAGTTCACTAGTTAGTAAGGTGTTTTTAAAAGGTTCTTTCATGACTTCAGAATAATACAGAGTTAAGTGAAGATTCTGGTAATGGTATTGCTGAAAAGAGTCTAGATACAGGCAAGTATTTCACTTAAGGAAGTTAGCGTGGAAAAAGTTATCAGTAGCATGTTTACAGTGCTTGATGAAAGAAGGACATAGGCAGGAGAGATGAAGGCTAGTTTATAATTTATTAAAGGCAGTGCCAGCCAGATTGCTGGAAGGAGACAAGCATGCCCTGGAGTAATTTCCAACAAAACAGCAACATTCTGTTTCCTCAAAGTCCCTGAAAGTCAGAGTTCAAATGAGGGAGCTAAATCTGACTAGCTCCTATCATCTCAAAATGTGAAAGTAACTCATAGGAATGAAAGACATTTTTCGAAAGAAGTGTGAAGGGATGATGTCATCAGATTAGTTTAAAAAAAAAAAGAGAAAAAAAGCTTCACCCAGGCTTCTGTTGTAAGAAGCAGATGACAGGTTAAGCATGAACAACATCTTTCAATGGCTGGGTTTTACTTTCAGAACACTTCTACCTTACCTAGTTGGCCGCCATTCAGCCCCATGGTATACACTGCTTCCTTAGTCCATAGCACTGTATGGAATCTGCCTGCAGCCACTCCAATCACCATTCTACCTTTCAGGTTTTTTGCCTGAACCTAAGCACAAATCCAAAGTACATCTTAATATTAAGTAGCAACAGGTGAATTACACATGTACAAACTTCTGATGACATTTAACTCCTAAAGTCATTAAGAATGAAGCACTAACATCAATCTACATACAGTATAATAAATCAGGTTATTTCAGAAGTTTGTGAAGTGGGGCACTATTGCCCTAATGACAAAAAGAACTAAACTTTTTGTATTATCTAATCAGAACTGGAATCAAGTCTCCTTAGGCTGTCTTCATACGTAAGATGTTGAACAAGACTGAACAGGACATAGCACAGCCACAGAAGACTCGGCTGCTGCAAAATGTCAGCCAGAAGTTTCAACCTGTAAGTCCTTATGGCCTAAACACACTGCAGAACACTCCACTACTAATTCCACACTTCACATTTAACTTGATTTTTCCAGATCAAGACAATAAAATCAAAGGAATACTGTGAATACAGAGCTGGCATTGCACTACTGAAGAACACATGGTACTCCAAAACACTATCCTGTTGCATTTTGGCCAAACATTCTTTTTTACTTTCACAACACTGATAGTGCAGAAACTTCAGATGAAGTTTCCTTTCAATGAAAGGTAACGTAAAGCTTCTTTACTTACAAAAAAAATTAAATTTAGAGATTAAGTATAGAAATACAGTTAAGTTGCTGATGCCCATACCCCCTCTTCCCATCACTACTATTCCCAAAGCACCGACTTCAGAGGTTCCAGCAAAGGACATAATGATCAAACCCTGAGAGCCATCATCCAATGATTCAAAAGGAGTTAAGAGCATGAATCTCAAGTGATACATACCTATGAATTTTACATCACTTCAGCTACAGAACAATTTGGGGAAGAGGGAAGAAAAGGGTTTTGGCAATTGTACCTTGTACTGTATTTCTCACTACAAATTTTGGTATTTTTCAGGTTACAAACAAAGACATCTATCACAACACAGTTAAGATCTGAGATGTCTGATAACACAGCATCAAGGTTTATCTGAACTCACATTAAACTGTGCTGTTCTGAATTTTTGCAATCTTCACATTTTACTTTCTGCTAAAAAAAACCAAAACACCAAACAATTAAGCTTAGACTGATTTTATTTTTACCTGTCTAGGAACACTGCAATTAGAAGGAGGAGGAAGAATACCCAATTGATGGAAAGTGTTCAAACCAAATGTGTAAACATATCCATCTTCTGTTAAAACAACAGTGTGATCCTTAGCTGCAGCTATCTGGGTGCACTGATGACTAGTTAAGCCTTCCACAAGTCTTGGAACCTGAGTAACAAAAAAAAAAGTTGATATAAAAGCATACTGGTTGTTATTAACCAGTGGCCATCTATGAAACTAAAGTTACATCAACAGAAAGTCATGACCAAATATTGAAATAAAGATAAAATGCCTTTGAACACACAACACACTCATTAACATAACAACCACACCCAATGCAGCAAGATGAATTACTTTCATTTGAAATGCTATCAGGGAAATGTCCTTTGCTATCAGGGGAGATGAATTTTAAATCACCTGTTCTGAAATTAGATTGGAAACTACATCTTCAGGACAGCTGAACAAATATTAACTATCACATGGTATTTTAAATACCACAAACACTAAAGCTATCTCCCTCCAATAGAGGATAATCCTAATAAAATTCCAAAGAAGAAGGAAGCAGTTCTGTCTTTGACTCTTCATGCACTCTAACACGACTTCTCCTTTATTCAACTACATAACATCACAATTTTGAAAAGCAATTTGAAAAAAAATCCTCATTTAACAGAATAATTTTCTTTATAGAAATAAAGGAAATTTGAGCTCCAGTCTCCACTACAGCATTCAGCAACAGAATATCATGTTCTACCAGAATCTTGATACTAGAAATTTTTAAAAATTACTGTGCTGCAAGGTAAATGCACACTACCAGGTAGGACAAGATGCTTAAGTCTAAGAATTGTATTGTCATCATATCTTAGTCTTCTCAAATTTTAGTTTCGTGCATTGCAACAATGTACCATTGAAATGAAAATGACCAGTGAGTTTTCACTTGATAGCTGTCTAAGTCTAGTAAAAAGCAACCCTCCCATTCCTTTTCCTGCCACTACAGCTTCACATGCTGTTTCTCTGGCCCTCATCAGAAGGCACCACAAACCTACTTAATGAGACAACACAGCCAAACAACATTTGCTTCCACTTATCTAGCATCAGCTGGCCTTTAAATCAACTCAGCCATAACACAAGTTTGACCACTGCATTTAGCTATCTGAAGTTAAACTATAATTAAATGCACATTCCTGTACTCTCTGCCATCTCACTATTAGCACTGGAGAAGTTTTTCTGTTACTTGGTGGGAAGCAAGAATTTAAAATCAGTGAGAAACTCATTTTGAAAGTACACTGACAGAAACTCTAATTCCCTTTTTAAACTTGTTGTTAGAAATAAAAGATACATCACACCAGACTACAAGAAATAATGTAGGACAGCATACCAAGCATGTTTGTTCATCACCATGACCCAAGCGCCCTCCTTGTCCATGTCCACATGTATACACTTGACCTTTGTGGGAAAGGAACACAGAGTGGAATTTGCAGAGTACAACCTGAAAAGAGAGCAAAAAATGGATGGGGAAGAGGCAGCATAGAACAAATTAATTTTCCTGGATAATCTGAAACTGCCATATATACTTTGTAAAGAAGTTCTTCTTTAATAAAGATATGTTAATGAAAATACAAGTAAGATACTGGTATCAAATAAAAGGATACAAAATATTTGCTTTAAATACATTATGTACTCCCTTAATCTACTTAAAGAGATAAATAGTTTCAGTTTATTAAAATAAGATCAAGCATGGCCCCATAGGCTAACAGAAACTCAAAAGATTGAGTTTTAAGGGCCACAACACTCCCCCGGAAGTGCCAAAGAAAACATTTTAAGACTGCAGCACAGATTGTTTGCCCTGAAATCTTGACTGAACTTTCAAATATTCTCAAAATGAAGCCCCAAGAAACCGTAAGAGACAAAGGCACTGCTACAGGAAATGTGCTTAACAGCATATGCTGCTTTGAACACAAGATGAATTTTAATTTAACAAGTACCAAGCACATTTATTATTCCACTTCAGTTCAGTACCAGAGTTGCACAGGAAGTCAGCAGCTCAAAACAGTTACAGAAGTATCAAGCTTCTGAATGTATTTAATGATATAAAAGCCATATATCCAAAGTAGATCATATCAAACCCCCTGCTCTGCCCACCAAAACAGAGAACCACCATTTCAGTAATGGTGATTGGGGCTGCAGGGAGGTAAGGAGGTGAGCAGAGAGGGGAAGGCAGCAAGAACTGGTTTTTCCATGCAAATTTTCAACACTTGAGAACTTCATGGTTACTTTTTCCCCCCCTCACACACCCCTCACCAAGAAAGGTGCCTATGTAACACATTCAAAATACCTGTTTGATATACACGCCATTCCGAGGAAAAAGGTCCACCAATTCAGGGTGATGTCTACCCTGCTGACCACCATGACCCAAAGTAAAATTTATATTGTTTCCCCAGGTGTAGACTTCTGTGGGATCTGTAATGAAAAAAGATCCTCTCTGAAGCTTGGAAATTTTCTGGTATTGTGTACATCGACTTCAAAAAACAGCTGTTATTTCTATCTAAAAATTGAAAAGGAAAACTTTTTTTTACCTAAAACTGAACGTTAAAAACATTTAATATTATAAGAAGGTACCATGACAAAATATTCCAATAATATTGTACAGATGATCAACATTAGCATCAGGCATCTCACAATTTATGAAGTCCCAATTAAGAAAAGAAAATACTGTATACATTGGGGCATACTTTCATACACCATTGAAACAGATCTCACTGCAAAATACAAATTAGAACTATTTTATTTCTTACCAGTTTTCTTGAACACCACATGGATAGGCCTATCTTTCATCACAAGATCCAGGGCTGATAAGCCTTCTTTATCCTGAACATACAGACTAACGCCATGCTGAAAGAGGAGAGGAGAAGAACTGAAGTTAATTTTAACTGCACAGCTTGAAGTAAACCAGGTAAACCTTTAAGAAACTAAACACATCTTTAATTAAATCTTTAATCTTTAATACTGATAAAAGAAAATCTTTAGATTCAAGTAAAATGTAAGCAAATTTAAAAAACCAAACACAAATTTGTTCTGCCATGTATACATCCTGTTGATCTATTAACATGGATTTTATTGTCTCAACACTGACTATGTAATAAAATGTAACCAGCGAACCACAAAGGAAACAGATGTGAAGATAAAGCACTGACATCCAGGAATTGCCAGTATTCACCAAAAATTAATTTACAAGCTTCAAAGGATGTATTTTCTTAAACTGGCATTTTACAGAATCAGTTTTGGTAAGGTAGACAAGTGAGAAAACAAAAAGGTAGACAAGTGAGAAAACAAAAAAAAATACTATTACTTTGAAAACAAGCAAGGAACAGAGTTTCACAGTTGCTGAGAAAAGGCAAGAGGACACAAACAGCCAGAAAAGAGAGCACCAGGGAAGGTTCAGAGGCACAAAGCACAAACAGGTCATTCTTTCAGAACTTAGCCACAGACAACCTCTGTAAATACCACTGTCTCAATACAAAAGAGTTCTGCTACAGCAGCATTGGTTTTAGGAAGGAAGTGAAGTGCCATCAATCACTTCCCTAAAGGGAAGAACTCCAGATGTCCTCAAATAGAACCTAATGGCCAATACAGCTGTATCTGTGCACCTGAGGTCATGGCTGATACAAAGGAAACCTTAAAAAACTTCACACTTAAGAGGTAAACACATGAAATACAACTTTATTTGGAAAAACACTAGCCAGAAGAACAACAACATACATTCTCCAAATTATAAAGACAACCCTAGTGCAATGGGGCTGGGATTGATTCACCACATGACAGAAAAGACTGACCTATTTTTATGACTTAACAGATAGTCTTCACTTCAGAAGTCATTTAAAATATTCACAAGCAGAGGCTGCAGGGAAATTCACATGGTTTGAATTTGTGAAAACAAACTCCAGTTGCTGAGTGGCAAATCTTGTAGTTAGATGCAGTCTGAGAATAAGCCAAGACTGCCTCCAGCCCACAGCAGAAGTTCATCATCCACGCTAGTTCAGGACCCCAGTGGCTGATTCTGGGGCTAGTACTGTTTAACATCTTGACTAACAACCTGGATGATTATAGAAATAAAAAAACGAGCACTCGCCAGCCAGGGGGAAGCCGGGGTGTCTGCGCTCAGGGGTCTTCTGCGGGGCCCTCTCAGAGGGGTCCTCCTAAGCCTCCCTGGTGACCACGAAATCCCCTAACCTCCGGGTGGGGAGACGTGGGAGCTTCGGAGCCCGAGCTCTCAGGGAGAAGGAGGGCTGAGAGGGTGGACGTGAGTTCTTGGTTCTTTCCTCGACCATGAGCGAATCGGCGGAGAAACAGGAGCGACTCCCAGGAGAGACAAACAGAGCGTTTACTCCTCTTAAGGGGTCTTGTACCGAGAGCCTTGAACTGAACCGAACATAACCTTATATATCAAACCATTAACCAATCAACGACAGCCAACTAGGAGGAGTTAGGGAGGGGTTAGGGGTACACAACCAGTAGGGAAGGAGAAGGGGAGGGCATAGGGGAAAATAACCAATTCCCAACCGAGTAACGTGGAAACTTCCAGAACCTGGGGTTTGAATGATAAATCAGTTATCCAATAATACTTTCTGGGGGCATGGTCTCCTAAGCTCAAACCACTGTCTCCTGGACAGTGGGGGGAAGTCCTCCTCCCGGTGGGCTGGACCACCAGGAGATGTTGCTCTCCTGAGCTTTATTTGATCTTTCACCTAAGGAGACCATCCCTATAGATGATAAGCTGGAGTGCTGCTCCCTCTGCAAAGGTGATGATACGAGACCAGGAGGAGTGGCTGATAAGTCAGAGGGTTATGCTGACAGTCAAAGGGACTTTGACAGGCTGGAGCAACAGGCTGAGAGGAACCACATAAAGTTCAACGAAGGGAAATGCAAATCCTGGCCCTGGGGAGGAACAACCTGGTGAACTGGTACAGCTGGAGGCTGAATGACTAGAAAGCACCTCAGCAGAAAAGGACTTAGGGCTTCCCATAGACCACCAGATGACCACAAGCCAGCAAGCTCAGAGTTAAGAATGGTGACAGCATCCAGGGCTGCAGGTGGGAGTGTTGCCAACAAGCATTACTCAGCACTGGCAAGTCACAGCTGGAGCGCTGAGTTCAGGTCTGGGCTCTCAGACAGATATGGACAGACAGGAGCAAGAATTCAGCAAAAGACCACGCAAATAATGACTAGGGCATTTGACATTCAAAGACAAGCTGAGAGAGCTGGGATGCTTAGCGTACAGAAGGTTTGGGATGGGGGAGGGGGACAGCATGCCTAATCACGTGTAATAAATACCTGATTGGAGGTGAGGGATAGGGAGCACAGCGGTAGCCAGTGTCAGAGTGGCAATGGGTACAAACTAACATATAAGAAATCCTGTTTAAATCTAAAACACATTTTTACTGCACTGAGAGCAAAACACTGGAACAGAGATGTTTGATGCTCTGCCCAAAATCCAACCAGACACAGTACTGGGCAACCTGCTCTAGCTGACCTTGCCTGAGCATGGGGGCTGGGCTAGACAACTGTCAGAGACCTCTTTCTATCTCAGCTATTTCATAATTCTCTTCTATAATCAGTTCCTGTTGTTGCTGTAATACCTTAACAACATATCCTCTTTATAATGCAGTACAGCAGACTGACTTCAGTTAAGGAACTGGAGGAGAGAGCACCCTCCATGAGCTGTTTCATTCTGCTTGTTAGAAGAATATCAGCAGAGCCGGCTAGCAAAATATCTCATTCACTTATGTAACTGACAGAAAAGTGAAAAACATTGGGGAAAACCTGTACAGGCCTCCCATACAATGCCTATAAAAACATCTACTTTCCTAAAGTTTAATGAAATCTTCCCACTATGTAAGGGGACAGCACATGAAACACGTATTTAACAGTTATCAGACCTTCAAGAATTAAAAACTACTGGATCCACCATCTTTCTGTTTAAAGTCTTGTAAAAAGCAGAGAGTTAGGTCTACAAATGGCTTGTCACTGTAATTTGAAAAGACTGCATTCAAAATGGAAAATTCTCTGCCTTAAAAGGTTTGTTTTTAAACAACCCTGACCAGAAATCTTTCATTTTCTCACATGGTTAAAGAGATCCTGAACATCTCAAACAAATATCTCTTCCCTTTGCTGTGCAAAGGAGGTACAGAAGATCAATCAAAAATATATACAACTTGCTAAGTGGATGGGAAGAAACAGCAATTGTAAGAAAGGAATAAGAGGAATTGAGCAAAAGCCGTGGTTTAAAATACCAATAAAATGGAGATTCACTTAATAGAACACTCCGTATCTTGAATTGTTTATCTCATAAATGTAAAATTAATTTCTAATTATAACTCCATTTAATCTTCCCTTATTTTATGTTCTCTAACACCAATTGATATAATTACTGGAGAGTCTATTTTCAGAGTATCTTTAGTCTGATCACTCTCTACTTTTAAGATCCTGAGCCTGATATCATCCACACAAACAAGTCTTCAAGGAAGTCCACAATTAATCAAGGATCCTTAGTCAGTGCTGATTTCTGCATGGGCAAAGACAGATATATGTATGAACAGAGACAACCTTCAAGTAAATCAATGTACTGCAATCTGAACACAGTATTAAGACAACCCTCAAAGGCTTTCAGTCAAGTTTAAGAACACATTTTTACATAGGCAATACAACTCTAAAAATTGTAGATGCCAAGGAAAACTACAATTAAAAATCACTCACCTTCAGCAATGACAAAACACAATCAATGTATCCATAAAATATACTTCTGTGCAAAGCTGTCCATCCAGACTCTTTGTCTTTCGCCAAGAGATCCACTCCTTTGGTCTCAGCCAACCAGTCCAGCACACCTTTTTTGCCACAAGACGAAGCAAGATGTATAACATTTCTACCAAAGGCATCTTTGATAGTTGCAGCATTGTAGCAGTAAGAAGAGAGAAAGGCCTTGATCTGGCCTTCACTTCCTCTGGTAACTACAGAAATAACATCCAAAGCATGCTGTAGAGATCGACACTTTGAAGTGCACTCTGGCATGTAAGAATTCATCTTCACTTCTAAAGCTGCTCTTCTCCTTAAGGGGAACAACCCTTAAGTGTATCAAGGCACTCCAATTCAGTACACCACACAGTGCCTTAGAAAAATTTTAATTCCAAGGATGTAAATCCAAGTTTATTGAGCTGCCATTAGAAATCTTTATACTGTTATGTTTGGCACTTGATCCAAATAAATATTTATAAATATATATTTTTAGAAGTCTTATTTCACCATCTTTTATAACAAATATTCTTGTCCATAGAAAATTCCGAAAGTGAACTACCTCTAGCGTGCAGAGGGGGATTCCCCCTCCACACTACCTTATTCTTCTAAAACTCCATAATTGCAAGGGAGACCTGAAAGAGAACAAACCAAAACAGATTAGTAAACAAAAACATTTTTTCCCCAGCAACTTTAGCAATTTAACTGCATATCAAAGTAGCAAGTACAGACAAGACAATGTGACAAGGGCTGACTGACCTGTCCCATGCCATCTGAGCTTATACTCAGACATTCAGTCAGCTTAAAAAAGCATTACTCCCTTCCCCACCCTAGCCTCCGAAGGCACCTCCTACCTTTCTTTGGCATAAATTCTTTAGGCTATAAGGTAAACTAGATCTAAAAAGGTTTGCTTTCCCAATCTCAGGGTCCCCAGGACCCTGACTGTTTGTGTCTGCTTCATTACTTTGTGATCAGAAAGCAAGAACTGAACTAGAAGACTCCACCAAAAAATCCCCTCAGCTGTTGAGCACACCTTTGCTAACAGGGGCATTGTTAGCAACATCCAGAAGGAAGGAGGGACCACCAGCCTTCACAGCCACTGCAATAAAAGGATTATGTCCCACTTTCTCTTGCCTGGCCTGAATGCCCTACCCATGTCCCTACTAATTCTAATCCGCAGAATCCATTGGAAGGCTCCTCTCCACAACTCCCAGAGTTGCTCACAAAGGTGGGAGGGAGAATGGCATCAAAGCAAATAAAAGTAGTTTGTACAAGAGACATGAATTCCGGCTGTTAACATTCATGCAGGGCTAAGATCTAAAGCTCCTGAAACAGGCAAGAAGAAATGAAGGCCCAAGTTGAAAGGGGTAAGGGAGAAAGAAGAAGGAAAAGAAAGCAAAAATAAGAATTCTTCTCCATGGAAATATATTCACAGTCTGGGGAATACTTCTGCTTAGGTCTGCATACTTATCTTTAGCATATCCATCTTTCTCTGGCATTCCTTTTCTCAAAAGTAAAGGAGGCCTGACAGAAGCACTCACCTAGCCTATGAAACGTGTGCAGTTACAGTCAGAAGTGTCTCAAGAAGTGCAGACTCCAGTACAAAAATCATTCACAAACCCAGAAAACAGAAAAAGTCAACTACATGCATCACTAATTTAAGGTAAACTATTAAGGCCCCCCCCAAAAAATCACACTTCAGTCTTCCAGATATAAGTTTCAAACTGAGTTAAACAGTATTTAGTTCATGTTTTTGTTTGCTCTGCAAAATGTAATTTAAAGTTGTTCTACCCACGAGTAAAATATTCCAAGAGAAGCTGAACAATGCCATTCTGAAAGCTACAGAAATAAAGCTAAAAATATTAACAAACCTTCAGAGTGGGACTGGGGGATAAGGGGGGGATAAGACAGGTACACACATCAAAACCAAACCAAACCAAAACAACAAAACTCCCCCACCCTACTCAGCTTAGCAGTCATTGTAAATGTTCACACTCCTTGATCTCAACCTCATCAAAAGCGCTTGTTGAGCTTAGCTTCCATTGCTTTTGAGCCACTGAATGTATAACCATATTTTCTTAGTATCTTTATTTGCAAAGACACATCAGAAAAATATGATTTTGTTTGGAAGAGAGAAATTCCAGTCTTCCTCCGGTTTTAAGAATCATCAAGATTTCCACAAAGCTGCAAGTAATCAGTTCAAAGGAAACATTAGTAATGGAATCTAAACTTTCAGGACAAAAAGATTCCAATCCAAGAGTATTAATTTAAATATCTCATAACAAAGCCTTCAACAATTACTTTTCTACCTCATTCAGAAGGGTTACAATACTCAGAATGCAAATCTACACATCAGAAGTTGTTCAGTGTATTCCTTCAAAACAACTTCAAAGAGCAGGCAAATGAAGAAGAGGAAAAAAATCATTTTTATTCACTACAATTTAGTCCCTTATCCCTGACCAGGGGTAACATTCAGAAATCTTTCCAAGACTAGAATTGACCACAACTGTTCAGCTTACATTTGTCACAGCAAACTTCAGTTCACTCTAGTGGGCATTTTCCAAACAACATACGAACTTCTGCAGTAACACAAGAAATTTATCATATCTGTGTGTGGACTTTTGTCCTCTGACCTTCTCAAGCCTCAGACTATCAAGAGAAGTAAGCCACTGTAACACTTTTGAAAAAAATCTCTGATTTCAAGAACACAGCCTGACTTGTCAATCCAATGAATCAGTGTGATAGGTAACTATTAGCACACTCAAGATTGCCAGTGCATCAAACACCCTTCTAACACTAATAATTAAAAAAAAACAACACACAAAACAAACAAACAAACAAAAAAAATTAAAAAAAAAACATTTGGAGACTACAGGAAAAGTTTATCACATTTCACCAATATGACACTAGGCAACAGAATTATATTGTAGAAGTAAAAATTTTATGCGTGCCTTGTAAAGCACATCTTAAATATAGCTCACTGTTTACTAGAAGTGCTACACAGGGGAAAAAAAAGGGTGAAAATAAAAAGAACATTAAGAAAAAATCACTCAGGAGAGAGAGAAAATAGGGTTGACTAATCTGTTAAACTGGTATGAAACGTCACCACCACCCAAGGAAGCAGTCCTGCTGTCCTCTGTGCATACCTTCTTTTATGCAGATACACACCTACCTAAGGCATGGAATTGCATGAGAAAATGATCCAGAAGAAAGCAAATCCTGAGACTTGTGCCATTACAAGAAAGGAACAGAGAGGCCAGAGAAAAACTTATTGAAGGCACCTGAGCTCCAGCCTCATCAAACACCAAAATAATGTGAGCAACAAATCAAATATTAAAAGAATAAAGTCTGCTAGTAGACAGACATACAAGCCTGCCTACCTCACACTAACTCCATCACAGTGACATTTACTGCAGCTATGTGAAACTTGACTCCGCTGAATTATTTCTTTATAAGTCATTTCAACCCAGCCTTTCTTTACTCTAAACATTACAAATCTAGATACTATATTAGTATATTGATATATCCACCTTGAGCTCAAGACAGAAGGCTGCAGATCAGGTTTTCACCTCTCCAGAATGAAGGCTGTCACACTGCTAACAAACACTGTCACATTGTAACAAAATCTGAAAAAGGGTGATAATCAGATATGACTTATACAAAGGAAGTCCTTAAGAGAAACCTTAAAACTTTCAAATTGTGAACTGAAGCTCAGATCTGTGTGAAAACCGTTCTGCCGTCAAATCCTTACTTTTAGTATACAGAGTCCCAGCTGAACAGTGAGCATCTAAAACAAGCACGAAACAGGAAGCACCAGCACTTTTTAAACTTTGAATTAAGATGACCTAGAACACGGTGCCCTTTTGCTTATGTGTCTCCACTTTTATTTGCAGGCTTCTCAGCCCAAATCACATTCAAGTTATAATACCAGTGTCTTCCTAATGTTGTAATTATTAAAAGACATGAAAAGCTAAATAAAGCTATAATATTTTTAATACTTTTATGATACAGTAGGTATTATCTGGAATTCAGATAATTTTTAAAAACTGATTCGTAATTGAAATTTTATTATCGAAAAAAGTCACAAAGAGTGAAGGAACCGGAGCAGTGTTCAGAGTATCCCAAAGACATTTTATTTCAGCAGCAAGTGGGTTTCTAACCCTCAGAGACATGAGCTATTTATTATACGTGTTCACAGCTCAGGAAAAATTAAAAGATTGCAAGAAATTTGGAAGCAATTCTTTAGCAAGAAAGTGTTTGTGGTATCTTGCCTCCTGCAAGTGGGTAGGTAGAGCTGTCTCACTCAGCTCTCCCCCTCAGAGAAGGCAAAGCATCACTGCACCAGAGCTGTCAGACACCCTCCAAGAAGGAGTGTGTCAGATGTGTCATCTGACTCTATGGAGGCAGAACTCCTACAACTGAAAAAGCAGCTCTCTACCTACTGTGGTTTTCTCAAAAATCTGTTTTTCTCAAGAAGTCACTACAAAAACCAAAGCTGTCACACTTCTCCTGAGTATGAAGTGAACAAAGATTCTACAAATACCTTAGTGACTAAGGATGATGGTAATAGATTTCATTTCCTGCAAACAGCAGACATGAAATCTCAACATTTGGGAAAAACAAACAGAGTTAGCAGAAGCCTCCCACTGGGAAGTTCCAGAAACCTTTCTGTGTATCATATTCACTACCAACACATTCCCAATTTTCTCTTTTTCTAGAAAGCATTTCCACAGATGTTGAGTGCTCTTGGCTCAGAAAGGCTCAGAGGTACAAGGAAACAACCAATCCTTACCTCATGGTTGGCAGTGTCAATGTACGTTTCTGGCATTCAGTCTGATTTGACACTAGAACTCCCAGCTGTTCTATACTCGGATATTAGAGCTACCAAAATCTGACTAACATGGATGAGGATACTGGTACCAAGACAGTGGCTGGTAGCTGCTGCTGTGGTTTTTTTTTAATTTAATATAGACAATGGTCTTACATGGAAGTGAAAGAGAATACAGAAGAGATTCAGCTACTCAGAATTCAGTGCCACTTGAAGACAGATTGCTGGGTTTGCATCTTCAGTGTGCACTGCATTACAGTAACTCAATTGTCAAATCAGTCACATGGCCCTGAAACCCACCCTCAGGCTGCTTTACAAAAAACCTTTTTCTCAAGACCTTATAATTGGCATGACTTCATTGCATTCACTGCTTTTCTGTCAGGGTTTATTAGTTTATTTTTAAGTGTTACTAATTTTACTAAATATGAGCTGCATCTAAAATGCACATGGTGAAAAATTATCTAGCTACCCTAACTGGGCTCTCCTAAAACAGAACTAAGTAATGCTTTCTATTTTCCATATAAAAGAAGCCTGGAGCTTTTCTTGTCAATCCTAACACCCTTCATTTAAAAAAGAGTAAGTAAAAATATTATGACTTTTCTGAAGGTACTAAATTCATTTCCTTTTCCTTTTGATAATAAGTTGCTAAGTGAAGTGAGAGAGGACTGGCAACATCACACATTTCAAGAAGGTTAAGTCTTATCCTTATATGGGTATTGCAATATCTTAAATACTTCCAGTGTGGAATGGAAGAGGATTGTTTTTTAAACAAGCATGCTGACATTTCTCCACGTTGGTCCATTTGCATTTGATTCGTAACATCACAAAAGACCTGTAACCATAACAGCACGGAAATCCTGAAAATATTTGTACCCAAAGCAAACTTCACTACACAGACTACTTGATTAGTAAACTAATAAAAAAAGGCTTACAGAACTAAAGCCACGGGAATGTGCTATCATGTTACCACTTTTCCAGGACTTTCTGCTGACTATATCCTTACCTAAAGGCAATTTCATTAATATATATTAAAGTAACAGTTTAGAATCTTACAAAAGTGACTAGAAAATGGAGGCTAGAAGTAATATAATAGGCTTAGCACTGGCATTAAGCAAAATATCCTCAAGGAAACACGGATGAATTCCTAGATAAATAAAGCGAGTACACCTTTCAGGTACAGGTAGCACACTGTCCTAGCCTTTAAAGAACAGTTAGACTATTAATTCCTACTCACATTACATATCCACAGATAGTTTAACCTGTTCAGAAACTCCTTGTACATTTGTTGAAGAATAGGCAAAAATCTAGTTTTCCAACCCCCTGAACACAAAATGTATTTTATGGGAAGAAAAGTGATTGAATGTACAAGGAAAAACAGGCAAATCTAAGCTACGTACATAGTAGCTAAGAGTGCTTTAGCAGCCTGCAATTCCCACATAGACATTTAAAAAAAGCAGCCTCTTCTTGACACAAAAAGCAAGGGTACTTCTCAATACATAAAATACCAGATAGAGTTCCGCTTCTAGTTCAGATAGGAAGTTTTAAGAGAAGCAATAAGTAGAGAAAAACTTGGAAAGAACCACTGGGATTCAGAATGTTTATGGAACAACTCCTGCGTACAAACAAACTGGATCTCTTTCCTCCTTCAGCTGTGGCTTCAGCAAACTACCCAGAGCCTTTGAATAAGGCATCTGTTGCACAAAGAAGAAAAATCAGAACTCCAGTCCATTTTACTCCTGACAGTGGGCAACATAGTCATTCATTCAAATTTCATAAAAGATTCAGATTATACGTCAGGAAGGATTTTCCAATGACAAATTGAATGCACATGAGGCTCTCAAAACAGGCTAGACAACAAACTGCTCAAGTTATAAATAAATGTGATCTGTCCAGAAGTAAAGCTACCAAGGAAAACCAACTTGCTTTGAAAGCCACCACATTCCACCATGTCCACTATGTTCCTTGGACCATGGGAGACCCAAGCTGCTTCAGTTACTGGGATGGGGCCTCCGTGCCACCACTTGGCACAGGTACACCTCAGCACAAGTGACCTTTAAAGGCTCTCCCCAGATTTTATGTAACTCCCTCCTTCACAGCGACAACAGCATAATCCTTATCAGAATGAGACATTCAGCGATCCAACACCCCTAATTCACTTGGTCCCAGCTGAGCTAAGCAGCACTGTCAATTAAAGGCTGACACATCTGTCAAAAAAAGACCAAAGTACCATTGGTAGCTAAATTCAGCTACAAACGTCAGAGCACATCTATTAGTCAGGAATCACAGTACATAAACAGTAAACTGTGAAATACTGTGCTGGGCCCATCTAAGAGATACTCAGGACTACTTATGTTTAATAACTTAATAGCGTTTAAACCAATTAAAACATTAGGTGGTATAATAAAAAGTACAGTGAATGCAGCTACAGTCATTTCCACAATCCATCAGGATCTTGCTATAGGCTTTATTGAAACAGAAAATGCTGAAGGGAAGTCAAGTACAACGAACCACATCCGTGCTCTAGAATTTCACCACATTTCAAACTATATCCGATAAAGCCATCAAGGACTTTTCCATCTTGGGAAAAAGTGACGTTTTTGAATTAACTGTGAACTTCTGGTACAGTTTTATTATAGACTGCCCACACCAGATGCTAGTGGGCGATTACTGTTTTTTGTAAACCACAAAATGTGACCAGTTCCCACGAAGACAGACAATTACACTGACCACGTAACCAAAAAGAGAGTTGCATTTCGCCTAAGAAGACTGTATGGAAGGATCCTTTTAAGCTAACTACGAGACCTCGGCTCTCCAGGGCTTACGGTGCTGGTCTAACCCAGCAGCACTGTGAGCTGCTACCAAAACCAGACAAGTATCACCAAGAAGGCGAGAAACACGACAGGCTCTCCCTGAATCCACAGCTAAGGAAACCTGGCAAGAGGCTGCTGCCAGTGTCAGGGCGGCAGAAGGTCTCAAGTGCTCCAGGGAGCCAGACAGAGGCCAGGAGCAGGCAGAGGGGCACGGGACCATTCCGACTCCCACTACACAAGTCCACGTAGCCGGGGAGCGGCGAGCGACACAAGAGACTTATTGACACAGGCGGCCGAGCCACGAAGCCGGTCCCCTCCCATCCTACGTGGCCGGCTGCCCTTCACCCTCCCCGGCTGCCTTGTCCGGGGCTCTCCCCGTTCCTTCAGCCGCCTACGGCCGCTGTCTCGACCCCTCCGACAGGACCCGTTCCCCGAGCGGCTCCCCCGCCGGACGCACCGGC
>VZTZ01008489.1:236024-261357 GCA_013400955.1 Drymodes brunneopygia | reverse complement strand
CGGCCCGCCCCTCACCAGTCGCTAGATGAATGGGCTCGGGCGGGCAGGGCGGGACACGCGGTGGGCAGCGCGGGGGCTCATCCTCAGTGACTCCGGGGCAGGGCCAGGCTGCGGCTGCGGCTGCGGCTGCTACCGCGACAGCTCCGCCGGCGACGGCGACGGCGACAGCGACGGCGACAGGCGGGGCCCGCGGCGCTCAGCGGGGCGCACCGATAGCGACCGCCGCACCCACGAAGAAGCTAAACGCCGATTGGCCACGGCGCCGCCGCACCTCGCGCGCCGATTNTGCAGGGGTTAAAGCAAGATGGCGGCCGGGGTGTGGGGTGCGGTTGTAGCTCCTTGTGTGGGGCAAGGGAAGGGCTGGAGTTCTCGGAGAGCAGGGAAGGGTGCAGAGTTGAGGGACTTCCTTCTGTCAGGCTGCGCGGGAAGAGTACCGTGTCTTGATGCGAAGGAGGGGGATGGGTTTCTAGCAAGGTAACGCCTCCCTCCAGGAGGGCTCAAAAGCAAATAGTTCAATACCTAGCCTAGCGGTCCTCTCAAAATCGTGGAGAGGAAGTATGGAAAAGGCTGTGCCGATTCAGACTGTGTTAAGCCATAGCAATTTCTCTCCGTGATAGAGCAAGTGGTCTAATATATCAGATATAGGTTGATTTTTTATGAGTTTTTGATACCATCTCGGGGCAGTCCCGTAAGCAAACCTGGGGTGTGCACAGGGATTTGCACATCTGCTCTTGTAACTACCTGCGGGTCTCTCCATGAGGGCTCGCTTCTTTTTGGTGGATGCCTTGAATGATGCAATAGGTGGCACAGATTACAAATTAATCTGTAACGGGATTAGGGGTGTCCTGTTTTAGGGCAGGAGGCTGGAACGAAGACAAGCAGTACCCGACGTAAAATACAGAGTAAAGCAAACACACATCATCTTTTTAAGAAAAGAAAAAAAAGGATGTATTTTTTTCCAAGAAATACATCAATGATGATTTAATGTAATGGCCAGAGTTCCTATATGTTTTTTAAAGCCACAGTATTATCCTGTATGGTGTGAGCATTATGACCTTAAAACAGTCTAGCTAGTTTTAAAATGACAAAACAGTTGAAAAAAAAGTTATGCATGTTCTGCAGCACCAGCTCAGTTTGGGAAAGATTCAGTATAAATTGTGTGTAGGTGAATCTCAAGCATTTTTACCTGTGCCATCTGACTCAGTTAATGTGAACTATACAATCTGCTCTCTGATTTTCTCTGTATAAATGTTTAGTTTGCCAGCAGTCATTCACCATTATAACTAAACCTGCAAGCTACGTGAAATTTATTTACGCATTGTTTTCCTAGTGATAGCTTCTTAGTGCTTCAGTCGCAAAAAAAGGAGGTGGCCTTGCTCCAAGAATTCTGCCAGCTGGCCTAAGAGCAGTGATGACCATCTGGGGGGATGAGGAGGTCCAAATACAGCTGAAGTCAGTCGTAAGCGATGCTTTGTTGCATAATAACAAATTCAAGTGAATAGCCTGGACAGGCATCCTTTGGAGCAGTAAAGAGCATAGTGGAAAGATGAAGAGGCTTAAAGTAGAATAAGGTCTAAGATTCTATATGAGAAAGATAATTTCTGGAAGCTGGACTGCCCCTCAGGTCTCTCATAATAAAGGTCTTTCATAAAAATACTGTAAAGAATAGAAAAGTACAGCAAGGGACACAGAAAAGTGGGAAAAGAACAGTCATGAATTGGACCGATAGAGCCCAAGTTAGACAAAACCTTGACAGAATAACCAAAGGCTTTTAGCAATGGTTTTCCATGCAAGAGTTTTATCCTCTTTGCAGGACTTTTAATATATTCATGGAAAAATAAGATATTAACTACTTTGTTGTTAATTGTTTAGGTTTTTCTAATTGACCCCAGCTTACAGGTCAGTAATAAAAATTCCTGCTATCTTGTACTGCCTCTGCAAAAGCAGCAGCAAACCAATGAACACCATTCACAGAACCAGGATGATACAGCTTGATTTGCCAAGCTACATTGAGGTGATAAATTAATATTGTAAAACAAAAGTAGCTCAAACAGGTTAACTTGAGCCTCTGTTTAAATTACTTGTTTTGGTTTGGATTTTCCTGCTGTTGAAAATTACAACACTGTTGCAGAAAAAATATACTATTTTAAGCCTTTTGGAAGAAGTTACAAGATGTGGAAATGAAAAGCCATCAACAGATCACTGAAGAGTATTTTTAATTGGGTAGTCAAACAGCCAGATTTGTAAGTTCCTGACACACATAGTATATGTCTGTTAATAAAGAACTATTCATCTGGGTTTTTTCAGTCTGTGATGAAAAGATCTGAATTATCACAAATAAACATAATTATAGGAAAAAAATATGTCTCTAACTGCTGTTGTTACTTTTTATAGAAGCTCTAGACTTTAAGCCAAAAATCCATAAAAAAGAAAGAAGGAGTGACACTTAAAAAGGAAAACCCATATACGTAGCCACCTTCAGAATTTGAGGAGGAACATCAAACTAGCCTACAAGAGTGTATTTTTGTCCTAATATGCTTCTCAGTTCATTGACTGTTGAAGAATTACAGATTGACTGTGCTCCAAATGTGTGTACTCATTTAAGGTTAGGGGAGATAAATCTAGGCTATAGGGAGAAATTACCCCATTAGGCAGCTTTCTGGTGACCTGTTAATCTTATCCATCCATCCAGTGTAGTCTGTACCAGACTTAGGCTACTGGAGGAATTAGAGGAGACAATGTAAGTGACAGTAAGGATAAAAAATAACTTTGGGATTTATTCTATCTGAAATTGATCCTGAATGCTAAAAAAAAAGGTGATTATAAGTTACTAATCAAAAAGTTCAGTCTATATATCAAAAATTAAAATAATTAATTTTTTCCTTTTCAGTTATACTAAATGTCAAGTGACAGATTTCCACCTTCACATATCTATTTATGTGCCTTAGCTGGCCTAATTATTACCAGTGTCCTCTGGAGCCTTGAGTAATAACTGTTATTGGCAGCAGTAATACTCTGCTGAAGAAGAAATTAATCAGCTCCAGGCTTAAGTTCTAAAAAAGTTCCTCATGATCTTTCTCTTTTATGAACTTGGAAAAAAAAAGGATTGTAAAATGCCAGAAAATTTATATTACAGAACTAATAGAGTGAAATTCAATGTAATACCTCTTAGAACGGGAAGCTTGCAAAAAAATTGTCTCCAAATTTATTAAAACTATGTGCATTTTTCTTTAACAAAGCTTATCCTTTTACTCAAACAGACAGGGGCATTAAATTCCTATTATATAACAAGCTAAGAAAAGTGTGGAGAAGTCCAAGGATCAAACAGTGTGAAAATGAAGATGGTGATGGATATGGGCTCCCCAAACTGACCAATCTACTTGAGAGTTCTCCTGTGAAACAGGAAATGGAGATGTGGTGAGCATCCAGGAGCTTTCTCTCAGCAAACCATGGCTCCAGCAAAGCAGATTCTTCATCTTGCCTGACTGGGAACACTTCATGTGTCAGTGCCATGTCAGAAACGCCAACATCTCCTCTTTAGCTCACAAGAATTCCTGCTTGTCTAATTAGACCTTGGGAGCCTCTCTGATGCCCAGGGTCGATTTTCTGTTATTGTAGTAGTCCAGATACACAAAAAGGATAGTTTGTTATCAGTGATATGGAGGTGTGTGTGGTGACAATGCATTGTCCCACATCTGTTCAGAATTCTCACATTTTTAAAAAAAGTTTTGTAAAATCCTGTGATAAAGGGCCTAACATACATGAAATAAAAATTATATTGGCATGCCACATACTGAAAGAACTTTTGTGGGACCTGGTAAAGGGACAGTTACTAGAATATAATCTTCAATAAAATCAGAGACTGCAGTAGATATAAAGTTACTGTAGTATTATCTGTTGTGGTGTGAAATATTTTGCAGAAGAGCATGATTTTAAACAAAGTGGTTGGGCTTTTTTTTATTCTGGGGAAGTTTATTGTACAAGTGCAGCAAAAAATTCAATTTATGGTGTGTCTTACATGCACATCTTTCACCCTGATCTTCATGACTAGAAGGAGCAAGGCTGTGGATTATTTCAGAGCATCAGCCTTCTGTGGAGAGGAGAGTTGGATGAAAAGACAAGAGAACCAAGGACATTCTCTTGGGCTTTATACGGACTTTCCAGTGCAAATCTCGGACTCTACAGCCATGGCAAATAACACTGCTGGTCTTTGACAGTCTCACAGGCCTCCAGACGGGTCGCCTCTGGCCTTACCTTACTTCTTTTAAGGTCTTTAGTCATAAAATGCTCTCTTGATGTCAGTGTTTGATAGATAAAAAAACCTCAAGAGAATAAAATCGCTGCAGCTACGCACTTACCTTGCAGTGCCATCTACAGTCGAAAAAGTCTTGCGACACTCAGATGACACTGCAGTGTTGTTCTGTTAGGCAATCCTGCAACAAAAACTGTGGCACCTCGGTTTTCTTTGCAAGCTGAGCTTGTGGAGTGCAGGCTCGGGACTCAAAGCATTTCTCTTGACCTAGTTTCAGCTGTGCCAGGGCTCGCTAAATATTGCATCAGGCAGTGGGAAGAATATTCATCCTTCTTCACTCCCA
Organism: Drymodes brunneopygia; assembly: GCA_013400955.1. NCBI lineage: Eukaryota > Metazoa > Chordata > Aves > Passeriformes > Petroicidae > Drymodes > Drymodes brunneopygia. The sequence continues at coordinate 256,762 of VZTZ01008489.1, read as the reverse complement.
CCATGGTCTGTTTTGATGTACAATCTAAATAAACACCTCTACTGGGACTGCTGAAAACAGGAACTTAACTTTTCTGTTTTAAATTGTCCCTTGTATGAAGCTGTTTGTGATCACTGACTCCCCAGCAAAACAGAATCAGAGTGGCTTGGGTTGGAAGGAACCGTAAAGGTCATCTCATTCCAACCTCCTGTCATGGGCAGGGACACCTTCCACTGGACCAGGTTACTCAGAGCCCCATCCAGACGGGCCTTGAACACTTTCAGGGATGAGACATCTACAGATTTTCTGAGTGACCTGTTCCAGTGCCTCACCACACTCCCATAAATTATTTCTTCCTACCTCTAATCTACTCTCAGGTTGAAGCCATTCCCCCTTCTCCTGTCACTACATGCCCTTGTAAATAGTCTTTCTCCTTTCTTGCAGGTTCCCTTTAGGTACTGGAGGGAAATAGAAGGTGAGACACAAATAGGAATGTCAAGTGGATTGAAACCTATGAATGAAAGGCTGTATAAGAAACAGTAAATATTTCAATACCTAAAATTTGAGATTCAGTTTTGTTTTAGTGTGTGATGTAAGTGCAAATTAAGACACAAGTGAAACTATAAAAGGGGTGATTAGAGCCTCCTTTTTTCTACAATTTTTAAAGCATATAGAATCATAGAATAGTTTGGATTGGAAGAGAGCTTAAACATTATCTCATTCCAGCCCCCTGCCATATGCAGGGACACCTTCTGCTAGACCAGGTCAAAGCCTTATCCAGCCTGGCCTTGACCAAACACTTCCAGGGATGGGGCATCCACAGCTTTTCTGAGTGACCTGTTCCAGTGCCTCACCATCCTCACAGTGAAACATTTCTTCCTAATGCCTAATCTAAACCTACTCTTTTTTAGTTTGAAAACATTATACTTTGTACTATCACTCCCTGATAAAGAATCACTTTCCGATCTTTCTTGTAGACGTCTTTAGGTACTGCAAGGCTACTATAAGGTCTCCTTGCAGCTTTCTCTTCTCCAGGCTGAACAGCCCAAACTCTCTCAGCTTGTGTTCAAAGGAGAGGTGCCCCAGGCCCCTGACTGTCTTCATGGCCTGCGTCTGGAGTCACTCCAAGAGGTCCAACATATGCCAATTTGTAGGGGGAAAAGAACACAAAAACTGAAAAGGTTCGTTTTTCTTCTTACAGATAATTCCAACCTACCCAGCTATCATTTAGGCCCACTGTAAATAGATCATACATACATACATTGGACTTCAGACAGAATATATCAGAAAATGTATAGTTTTTTTTTTCCAATTAACACCTCTAAGGAAATTTTTGATTAATAATTTTCAACATTAGGTCTAGCAACTTTGATATATCTGTTTGAATTTTTGCTGAGGATTCCAATAGCAAAAGTTAAGCATTTCTATGAACTGCCATTGTAATGAGCATAAATGGTAATGATCATTTATTATTTGCTTCAGTTTCACAAAGAGGATGCACAAGATTTGATGGATTTCATACACTATGCTGATTTCTAAGTTTTAATAAAGTAATCCCAAGTTTGATGTAATTTTTTCTGATGAGTTTTTAATTTTGTTTATTTCCAGGTATAAAATAGGTTTCTGTCTTCTCTTCTATCATTGATTATGCAGTGTGACCATCCAGTACAACACTGCAAGTACAAAGGGATGTTTTAGTAGTACTGTAGCCCAAAAGATCATAAATGTCTGTGAGACAGCATGGATTTAACAATGCTATAAAAAAACACTCAACTCTCTCCTGATTTCCTTCCCAAATGGACAGTAAATTCAACTACCTGGCTCCATGCCCTGGGACTGTGACCTCCAAAAACAGGAGTCCAAATAATACAATTGTAGCACATCTCACTGCATTCATAGTTGTACCTCATTTTTGTAAAAGTTTGCTCTCAAGAAACAAGCCAGCTCCTATCCTTACCTTCATTCTAAACTCTTCAGTGCTGGGCAGCCATGGATTATGTATAGATGACATCCCTACAGGTAACCATGGCTGTCTATAGGATATGCCTCGCTCTCTCTCTCCTTCTGACTGGGAAGGTACATCTCACGTCCCAGATCATGAGTCGAGGGGATGATCCACATTGTCATGACAGTAGGCTGGATTTTTGCAGTGTAGTGGACACACCCAGGTACAGTAACATGAACATAAGTTTAGTGAAGCTACTTAGAAATAGGGGGGGGGCGGGAAGAGATTTTTTTCCTCCTTTCTTTTTAAGTACCCAGGTGGTTAAATAGTTCCTATTAGCTCTGCTGAGGCATTCTTCTGCAGTTCCCCAGCACAAATTCATAGACCTTAAGCTCATGTAGTTTGACTTACTGTCAGACTAGCTTAAATACTTTCTTAGAAGATACCGATCTCCCTTTACGGTTTCATTACAAAGGGCAAATCTTTCTGAACAACTGAACTAAAGGCACGGACCTCTTCCCCCAGAACAACATCATCTCCTGTGCAAACTTCTAGATGTACTCCTCATCTATTCTGGATAGAAGAAGCCTTCAAGCCGCCCGCAGCGAGGCCTCCCAGAGTACAGATCTGTGGCCCAAACATCAATCAGTGTGAAGAAGAGGTTGCGGCTCTCTCAAGGGCATCGCACGTATTGCGCCACTAGATGCCACTGTCGAGACACGTTTGTTCTTTGATCCGCCTTATCCAAAAGCAAATTAAAAGAATGGCAAGATATATTTCTGGAGTAGCGTTTTGGATTGCCTCATTCTTAAGACGTGAGGGGGAAAATACAGTCTAAGAAACTAAAATTTCTAGCGAATATGGTATAGTTTCCTGAAGTAGAATCAGGGAAACATCTTTCCAGGCTACTGCAAGTAAATTAGTTAATTTTGTATTTAGCAGTTTAGTTATGGTACTATTTAGAGACAGTGAAATTCTGTCAGCTACTTGCAAGCCTATTCAAACATTACAGAATCAAAACTAGGGAGAGAAGTTGGCATGTGAGATTTCTATTTGATTTGACCAAGAAAAATTGTTGGTTTTTCCCTAGTTTTGCCAGTCCTCTTATCTGGGAATATATGCTTTCCCCACGGAGCTGAGAAACTTCTATTCTTTCTCATATGAAAGACAGCTAATAACCAAGAGCCAGGAGAAAAAGAAAGGCACTGGTAAGCTGGGCCATTCTTCTACCTTCTTTTTCCAATAATGAAGAAAATAAGAAGTTTCCCATTACTCTGAAGGTATAGTGTGGAGTAGGAGGACTCCATCCAGCTATTTGATTGGGACTAAAGCAAACTTGCAATTCTATTTCTAGATCTTGGAAACAGAAGTTATCCCTTAGTCATGTGCAGTTCTCCTGACCCAGAATGTGTTCACATGGTCCCTACATTTATTTGGTTTGGTAGTTACCTGAAAAACTATCCTTGTGCTACAAACTGTTCAGCTCCTGCCCAAGGTACCTGCAGGCAGCAGGGACATTTCCAGGCATGGGTAGGCTAGCAGAACAGGGAGACTGACCTGAAGCATCAACTGAGAAAGAGTGACATTCTGCAGTAATTCTGATGCTGTTTTGATTAAACACAGGACTGTTTTAATTTGACATCATTTGGAAGTGAAATAAAAAGACTTGTGCTCAGAATCTATAAGTGGCAATTCAGTGAATGTTCAGTACTTTGAAAAATGAATTAAAACCAATAGTATTTGAAATTCAAAATGATGTTAAAAATGCAAAAACATTCATTCATTCATTCTTCATTTTTAAAAGTCATTTTTACCATGCATACATCTTCCCTAGTTGTTGCTTCTTTAGAGTTTGGTCAGCAGTAAATTGCTTGCAGAACATGTGGTTGCTACTTCTTGAAAAACAGCCTTATCAGCTTGCTGCTTGCTGCTTTCAAATTTTTTTTTTTTTTTAACAGAATAAACTTTTCAGGGCAGATTACATAGAGGATTGGATTAAGTTTTTACTAAGCCAGTAATTATCTTCTCAGATCAGTGACGATATTGTAGACCCACATCACTAGATCTACACTGAAGTGATGTGGATTTCAAAGGTACTCCTCTTTTTAATCCAAATCAGACTAGATCTTGTTTTCAGCAGAGCCTCATAAACCTGCTTGAGCCCGACAAACTGCAGCACAGCCATGGGAATGAATGTCTAGGACAGAGGACAGGATGCAGAGGCAGGAATCTTGTGGGCCAGCTATGCAAAAAGAAAGAAAACATGGAATACACCACAGTCTGTTACACAGCTCACAGCACAATTCTAACACCTTCCTTATCAGCAATGACACTGGAACAATAGCATAGTACTGCCTAGACTGCAAATGGATGTTTTAGCAGAGGTATGTAACATTTCCAAGACAGGTGGGAAAATACTTCAAAATCACCGTGACAGCCAGGAAGCTCCAGGTTGGCTCACCATGCTACTTCTGTTTCAGCCCTTCACATAATGAGAGTGCAAATGGAACAGGGACAGACAAGAGCACAGACTCCTTGTCCTGCAAAATGGTACACGAAAAGATTATGTTTTAAAAAAATCACACATTAATATGGTTTTTAAAAGGAAGAAGGACTGGAAGCAACTCTCAGCTACAGATGCTGGTTATCAATTCACCCACCAATGACATGGTTAAGGAAGCCCCAGGGGCCTGCCCTGCTGGCTGGCTGTGGTGATGTGATCCCTGGCTATGAGACCTTGTGAGCCCCAGGGGGGACCCTACTACTTCAGCCCCCAGCTCCACTGTGCCCTGACATTTGCTTTATCTTGAGGAAACTGGTCATTCTCTCTGAACATACCCATTTGCATTTCAGGTAATCTTCCTTGCTCTCTCAGCTCTATTTTTGTAGAAAATAATAGAAAGAAAGAACGAAAGATCATTTTTCATGCCAAAGCTCATTAAGCAGACTTGGTTCAGCTCCCAAGCAAAAAGAAAAGGCAAAAAAGTAATGAAGGAGCCTGTTTTTCCCTATAATTCAATAGCATCCTTAAAGAGCCAACCTGTGGAAAATTATTTTTGTCTGGATTTTAGTTGCCTTAGTAAAGAGTTCGCAGCAATGTCTCAGCATTTTCTTATGCCTTGGCTCAGCTATATGGCAGCACAACAAAACTTTTATGATATTCTTTCCAATGCAGGCACATTTTATACTAAGTGGCATTATGCTATCTTTTTGCCAAAGCATAGAAAAACAAGGCCGGGAAAAAGATAGTCAGAGGTGGTATTCTGAGGTAAGAGACCCATTAAGAAATTTTCAAGTGACTGCGGTTGTCCAGCTGTGAAAGGGATGAGACACGAAACACAATTTCTGTAATAAATCGGCCCAAATAGGAGGGATTTAATGATATCATGGAGTCAATGTGATGACTCACTGGTTACTCTGTAGGACATTGCTATTACAAGCCCTCCTCAGGGTCCTTTTCTTTCTGCAGCCTGCTTTTATATGACTTAAAGCTTTGTATTCAGTCTTTTTCAGACTGACAGATTACAGCCAGATTTTTCTCAACTCTGCCCAACAAAGAACTCTGTATTACCAGTACAGGCAATACCCTTGCACAGCAGCATTTTCCATGTCTCACACATATCCAAACACCAAAGCCAAGATAGCTTTATGCAAAGGACAAGCTGAAGGGGAAGAGAGTAGAGAAAACTTCTTCTATAAAAGCAGCTTCTGAAAACTAAGAAGCTTAATTTGTCTGCTGCAGTCTTTTAAGGAGTATCTCCCTTTAACAGCTAGTAAATCTCTGATCTGGGACTCAGCTGCTCATCGCATAAAAATGGCATATGTCGCTGAACCTTCAGATGCCTCAGCACCTACAGATATTTTAAACTCATAAGCACTCACAAAAAGTTGTGTCCAGATGGCATAAGACTTAAACATAGTTTCTCTGTCTCCTTGGGACTTGATTATCTCCTGCCTTGCTCTTTAAATTGCTTTCACTGTTTGTATCTTGTAATTTATGTCTCTGTAAAGCATTGTCATTTTGTTAAGGTGAACTATACACACACCTGTAAGTGGCTGCATAGGATATAAAGTAGCAGAAGATTAGGTCTGTGGTTCCAATATGTTCTGCAGAAGGAAAAAACAGTCTAGAGATGAAAGGACAATAGGAATTACCAGCTGCTAGGACAAAAGACAAACAAAACCATTATTCTCCCATCAGTCAAGAAAGCAGAAAAAAATTCCGGAGTGACCTCATGCACTTCATCTGGGATTGCTTTTCTCAGATCCTAAAATGAGGCTAGCTATATAATGAAAGAAAGTCCATCATAATGTTTTAAGGAGTTTTTCCTGAAAGCATATGGACAAATGTCATCCTGTTACCTTCAACAGAGTGCTCAGTCACTCTAGCAAACAGCAGTAATTCATTCTATAGCTTACCTGGCACAGCAAGCACAGCAATGCCTATAACAATATAGCTGAAGTGCTAGGCATTTGCCTCATGCACCTGAAAAACTGGTAGGGAAGTAATTTCTTCTCTTAGCGCAAGAGAGAATGCTACCAGTCCATCTCTCATGCTGAGAGGAGTACTGAAAATGTTAATGCCTCTCAATGAGGAAACCAGGCTATCAACAGCTGCCTGTTGTGCCCCTTGCACAAGGAGAGAGGAAAGCATTCCTTTGTCTCCTGGGGGACATGACAGCCTCCCCATAAAACTACAGCTGCTGGAAAAAGTTCAGGTTTGTGACTCTGTAATGTATCTAATTGGTCTTTTTGTACCGTATCTGTAGTGCTGTACATGCAGCAGTAGATATTTATAGTGTGTGCATAGTTCAGACGTACATATATGCAGCTTATAAAATAATCATATATACCAGTTCTTGTCAGACTTTTCACATGCTACTAAGCAAATGGAGCTGACTCAAAGCACCACAGAAACGATCCCTTTCACAAGCCATTCTACCTCAGAATACTTCTTTGTTTAGCATTAGATCTATCCCCCATGCCAAATGATATCAGCATTTTAATTCTCTGAAGCAAGATAAACACATAGATCCCAATATTCCTTAGGAAGGATTTAGTAAAAATGAAAGAAGGAGGGGAAAAAGCCTGCACAAGTTTATAACAGTCAGCTTGTTCAAAATGTAAGTTTTGAAGCTATCCTGTGAGAAATGATGATACTAAAAAAAAACTGATTCAGCTGAGTTCATAAATCTGATGATTTCTGTGAAACATTAACATTAAATACATCTGCTACACTGTCTAGAGGCTGCTCTTTATGGTGAGTGAAAGAAAAGCATTGGACATCTCCAGGATGCTCTACACATTACCACAGAAGCTTTTTAACAGCTGTAACTCCAGAAGGGGAGGATCAGAGAGCCATGAAAGTTATAGAAACATTTTGGATACCAAAGTACCAAAAAGGAACATCATCATTAATAAAATGATGTAACCTGAGAGATGCAGTCTAGTGAATAACTTTAACCAAGATCCCAGAAAAGTACAGAAATGGAAGTGAGAAACTTGTAAGGAAGATGAATGGGTTAAAAGAGCTCAGCACTAACTCTGCTTGAATGGAACCAGTGCCTTCCAGAGGAAAAATGCAGGATGGTTTCTTTAAAAAAACAGTGTCTGTAATACTTTTTTATTATTTACCTGTTTTCATAAATTAAAATTATCTCAAGGTGTTGAGAAATGAGCACTGTTTTATCCCAAGGGTCTACATTTTTGTTATTCTTACACTGAATAACAGGCATGTAGAAATATTTCAGTTGATACAAATGCTAGTATAGGGCTGATTTTCTTTCTGTCTCTGTATAGACAGTGCCCAGTTTGGAGTGCAGCTCCCTTCCTGGGACTCAGCTAGGAGCAGGAATGTAACATATGGAGCTGTTTGTAGAATCAGCATTGAAATTTAGTCAAGCAGCTTCTGTAATTTTAAATCCGTTCTGAACCAGCAGAGTTATTCCCTTTCTATAATTAAGTTTATCATCACTGTAATAGGAATCGTATCTGAGGTTGGAGAAATGTTACTTTAGCAAAAATGAACATGATAAAAACTGCCTTATCAAAAATGGAAAATGCTCAAAGATGTTACCTTTTCAAAAAGAAACAGCAAACAAGTCATCTAAGCTGTTGAAAAATAATGCTTTTACCTATTTTCATATTATTGTGATTTTACAAAGACCATCTCATAAGCAAAGTAATACATTCTATAATTTACACTTAGCTTTGCACCCAAAATAATTTCTGCCCATTGCAACAAAGGCAGACTTTTTACTTCAGCTCCATATAACGCATCTCTGGGATTCTTAGGCTGCCAGGTGTTTTATATAACATTCTTACAGAAAAAAAAAAGAAAAAAATATACTCAATTTCTATAAAAATAGCAGGTCTCATCATATTAACACAGTCAAAGCAATCTCATATGCAAAAGAAATGAAAATAGCTACAGCAGGTCGATAAGGAACAACCAGTATAGGAAACAAAAGAAGCCAACATAAGTGAGGAATTTTGAATTTTGAATAAAATGAAAAGTTCTGATTAACTTAAAATTTACAGAGTGTGAATGCCTCATTGATTACCAAAGCTATCTGACAGCGCGTGCAACAGTCCAACAAAACATATCGACAGGAAAAAACATTTCCATGTTACACATCATAACCAATTGCAGGTAGGCAAACGTCACTGCTAGAGAGGGAATGGTTAGTAAAATAAAAAAAGGAATCTGTGTAATGGCTGAGGTTACAGCCTAAGAAAGCCACATGCAGAGGCTTTCTCCTACAAATCTCCTCTTCCCCACAGGATGGAGTTATATACATGGACCCATGCTCATTTACAGAGAGGCAGCGTAGATCCATGAGAAAGTGGTTTTGTACTAATCCAAAAATATAAACGAGCCTGAGTGTATAAATACAAGAGAGGTTCAATTTCCAGAACCAGAAATGTTTTATTATTGCAGGTAAACAAGACAATCACTGAGATACAGAAAGTCAGTTGTAGGCTTAACAAATTAAAAATACTCCTATCAAAATTCACTTGACATCTCAGCTTAAAAAAGTCCCGGCCTTTAGCAAATATAATTTAAATGAAAAAATATATGATTTGTTCAGATCTACTCTGTTTTGACATGAGGTTATTTTTTTAATTAATTGAGTGAAACACTAGTTCTTTTTTCCATCCAACTAAAGACCTCTGTTACATACAATTACCACATGCCTTGACAAATTTAGCTCTTTTATTTTTATGCTCAACATTTGACCTTTTTACACACTGAGTATTGCTTTCTACAAATTAATTTTATTTTTAGATTAAGTAATTACAGCACTTCTTTTCTTTTCTTCCAAGAAGAAGCTATCAAAAAGTAATTATGGGATACATTCTCCCTAATCATGTTTCACTGTTAAAGGCATTGCCTGAAGAGTTAATAAACTTTCTTTAAGATTACATTTGTCAAGGTAAGGCTTGAGATTTAATAAATATAAATGTCATTTTTACCTTATAGTCTATGTGGAAAAACTTAGTTAACAACAGAAAAGGCTAATTTTAATTTTTTTCCTATTCCCAAGTGAAATATTTTGATATTATATCTAGGACCTTCATTTTTTGAGTAGTGCTGTTCTACTTCTCAGGAATCTGCTAACAGTATACATTTACCTTGTAGAGACACCAACTGTGAATATCTGGGACAAGACTATCTCTGTAACAAGGAAATAGAAGCCCTACAAAGTGCTCTGACTTGAGAATTTAGTTACTTACAATGTATGAAATGCCTGGAACCACAACAAGGTTAACATTTGCTAAAGTGTTGGGTTTTTTTCTGAATGAAACAATTCATCTTCACACAGAATCTGAATTCACATGCTGGTGGATTATTCATTAGCCTATTATTAATTAACCTGAAGAAAACAAAGGACTTAAACTGAGAAAGAAATGGGTTAAAATTCTTTTGAGAAACCTGAAAAAGATTTGAGATAACAAAATCATTGTTCTAGCTTTCACACTTAGTATTGGCAGTGTAAATGACAATGAAACCTGGGAATTAGTTCATCATATCTGAATTGGGAAAAAATTTAATTCTGAGCCTGAAACAAGTAATTCTGTATTCAGATGAAAACATCTACAGAGCTTCTACTCCCACTAAAAACATCTGCAGAGCATCACATTACCTGTGGCTTTCAAAACTTTACAGCATCCTCTGTCTCATGCATATCTTGGTTAAAAATGCTGTTCCTAGTCTTTTGTGGCAGCTTTTCAAATACGTTTTCCCTCTCTACTTACACAGGCTCATTTTCTGGGCTGGACAACACTTTTAAAAATAATCACACACCATCGAGGGCAAATATATAAATAAACAGTGTCCAATCAGCAGGCACTATCCAGCTGGAGTTTATTTGGGTTTTTCACAGAGATGTAGCAGACCCATAATGAAGTGCTGAAAATTAAGGCACAGCACAAGCTTCAGTGAGCCATGTGATTTTTGGGGAACTGTTGCTGTTTACCAAGTCAGTAAATTCTTTAGCTCATGAAATTGTGGCCAATAGTCCTGGCACTCATCCTGTGCTCCTGGAAGGCAGTGGCATTCTGTGACTGAAAAGAAGCACAATTTTAAGAGCATTCTTGAAAATAACAAACCCCTTGTTCTGCCTGAAACATATTAAAGACACCTCTTTGTGAACATAAAATACAGGTCAAGCTGCGATCTGAGAAACATTGATGGGGCAGATGGCACATACACCAGGCAAGGAGTCAGTTGTGGCCATGCAGGTCTCTGTGTGTGAAAGAGCAGAAGAAAAAAGCTGAATACCCTGGTACAGAGCTGAGAGGCACTCAGAGCTTTCAGAAGATGCAAGTGATGGTTGTCACATTATGGTTGTCAAATTGCACAAGGAGCTGCATACTTCTCAGGCAATCTGTGAAACTTCAGAGTTAGTAAACAGGGCTCACAAAGCATTGCAGGCTGTATTTGATCACTATCACAAATTCACTAAAACAGACAAGACTTGTCCAGAAAGGTCCATGATGACATGGTCAGCATTTTCTCCTCTTTACTGAAAAGAAGAAAGGTAATTTAGTTCTGTTGTTCATGAGTGGTTAGCAACATTTTAAGTTCTTCATTGATTCCAGAAGACCCAAGTTTGATTCCCTGTCTGCCTCTGAAGCCCTTTGTTAACCTTAGGAAGGAGAAAGAATTTTTTTTAATGATGATAAGTGTCTGCAAAATCATAGAGATATATGCATGAAGAATAGTCTTAGAACAACATACCCCATGAGAGCGATGGATGTCACATCAACTTTCAAACATGTTTGCCCTCAAGAAGTGATGGGCAGAGAGGGAGAACAGAGCATTTAAGAATGTCTTTTAATGTAATGTGCGCATAATAGTCCCAAGTGCGAATACCTTCTGTACAGATCATACATGATATGAAGGAAAAGTAAGAATACAGGATTTTGAAACAGATCTAGCCAGCAGTAGATGTCCTAGCAGCCTTAAATGAAATCTTGTCCAAGGCCAATCTTTTTTTTCTTGTATTTTTCCAGCAATTGAGTTTGCCTTTGTTCTCATGTGGCTCTGAACTGTGACTTGGCAATATGAGATTGGCAAAGTGAAGGCATTTTTAAAACTGATACTAAATAATGGGCAAGATGCCAACTGACTAGAGGTTTAGCTGTCATGGCATATAGAAAATCTACCTCTACTATATGTAAGCAATAAATTATGATCCCCTTAATACTTTTTGAATTTCAGTTGAAAACACGGTGAAGAACAAATGAATTTATCCCGCCTTTTTTTGGCTCCCCTATCACCTTGCCTGGTTTCCTGGATTGCAGTAGTTCTGTAGAGGTACATGAGTTAGCAGTTTGTCTAAGCATGTCAGAAAGAACATATTGACTGAAAGGAATAAATAAAATACTGAAAGTACAAAAGAAGATAGAAAACTAATTTTCTGTCACTGTAGAATGGTAAATTAAAAAGAAAAAGTTTTACTTGCAGCCTCAAAAAGGCCAAGATATTATGCAGCTCCAATTCATTTGAATAGGAATATATAAATGTAACAAGTCATGCCCCTGTATTTTTGCAAATACAAAAAACTTTCTTTATCACATAAAAATTACTATTAAATACTGAAACTGATTCCCATTCAAGAAAGCATTCATAGCTTAGTATCATTTAGTCCAGCTTAAATGCAGCCAAGACCTCCATGCTCAGTGTGATCAGTTCTCAGTTATGGTAAACCACTACCACCAGCAACATCTGTTTGAGAAACAATAAAGCATATACAGCACTGAAAACTTCAGTGCAGTTTTTTTTCATTGTGACCTAAAGATGATGTAACTATCTCAACAACTGCTTCCCGGCTATTTTCCCCAGCAGCACAATAATTTTCAAGTGTCATGTTTATTTACTTGGTATTAGCATCCCAAACTTCAGAATATTTTAACCTAGTCATAAAAGAAACAGCCCTTGCCAGTCTGGATCTAATTTCATGCCATAAATCTCTTCAAGCAGGAAATCCTGAGCAAGAACACCTTTGATATGTTATCTTACATCACCTCCATTGCAGGCTGTGACACTGCCATCTTTTCCCCACTCTTCTGTGTTTCCAGCAATACATTTCTTCCGCTTAGGGGAACCTCTGCATCTGTGTGTCCATAATGCCTTGAGGTCATGCACAACTGGGAGCTGTTTTTTCCAATTACTTCTTCTACCTTGCTCTTCCTTTGCCCTTTTGTGGGTATGAAATGTAGGAAAAGGGGGACAGAGAGCCTTAGTCTATGCTGCAGGTTGTGACTGTTCTCTCCCAAATGTGAGTCAGAGCAGTCTCAGTTTCTGCTGCCCTCAATATTCATTAAATAAATTCCAGGTATATATGACTCACTCTCAAACTAGTATTCCCTTCAAAATGTTCCATGTCCATGCCCAATTTTCTGTAGAGGCCATCTGCACCCAGAGAAGGAAAAGAGCTTCAGAAAGCCATTTTATGCCCTATAGGGCATTTCTACACTAAATATGGCACAGGGAGGCCCTAATGAAGCAAAGAAACCATCCAACAGATATTTCCATGGGCCTTGGCAGGATGTATATTGTGCAAGTGCATTTCTAACAGTTTATTCAATAACATCAAGAATACACAAAGTGTATTACAAATATATGGAAATCTAAAATTAATGTGTTTTACATTAGATCATCTACTGAATTTTAAAGGCAGGACATTTTGAATTTCTTAATAAATATTTTACTAAATATATTCAGATGGCCAGAGAAAGTCATAACTACAGTTGGTTAAAAATAGAATTTCTCCCAGAAAAATGTTCAAGTACTTTTTCTTGTCACTTGTTAATGATATTGTATGGAAAGATAGATCAAAAATAGATCTAAAAAAATCAAATGTTTTCTGTTTCTCATGTTCTGTACCTACAAATTTAAACATTTTAGAATTTTGTCCCATTTATTCTTGTACCTCTCCCTCTGTTCGGCCACAGAATGTAAACAGACTAATTAAGACCACTGCTTCACTTCCATTTTTTCCCATTCTTTTGACATCTTATGATTGAACTTTCAAATCTAGAAAATGAAAAGGTATGATGTAAACTTGTAACTATTTTACTTTGTTTTTAAAATGTTCAAAATACTAAGGATGCGTGATTTTGTTTTCAAACTTTAGGTTGAAAGAGAAGCATATTTCAACAGAGAATCTTTTCATTGTAAAATCTTTCAAGTGAAAAAGATTAGTTAACAGTACTCATGTTATTAGTACTGAAGATTTTTAAGCTTTGATTCAGAAGTTCCTCACCCACGAATCAGTGGACTTTGGGAAAAAATATTAAAGAGTTAATGTTTGAACAGAATTTAATGTCTTTCTTCAGAAATGTGTTGGCCACAATAAGAAACAATATTCTGGACTAGGCAGACTTTTGCTCCAATGGCATAGCAAGAGTTTGGCTCTGGCATTGAAGTTCTTTCTGGTTTACACTCAGAAATAATAAACCTAATGGGGTAGACCTCAAAGCTTCTACAAAATTGAGCTGATACTTATAACAGACTTTGTCATGTAAAATACATTATATTACCCATAAAAGATATTACTCAGTGACATGAACTTTACATGGCTAGCTGGTGATGACATGCATCATGATTCACTATTGCACTAAGTCATTAAAGCTAGCATATTTTTAAGCATGAAAATCTGGACAAAGAAAGCTGAGGACTTTAATTTTATTGGAAAGAGAATGCTAGAACAGACTTCAACATTTAATTGTAGAGGATCTTGTGATTCTTGGCTATGACATCACAGAAACAGAGAAAGAAAAAATTAAGGATGCATTCCTTAAAAACACTCAAGTACCACATTAGCTCCCTTTTACCTTTTCTTCTATCACCATAGTGGACTGACAGACAGATACAGATCTTCCAATGTATATAAAGATTGGACTAGGGTGAGAGGTTCTTGGACTGAAGTCATAGCGAGAAATTGCACAAAACCTGTAAGTGTTCACAGCCATGAACTAAGGGAATGAGATTCCTAAAGTCACAAGAAGGAGTCAGGAAAAACTAAGAGTTGTCCCTCATAAAGACAGATTCACATATACCCACCTGCCATTGTGGTATTTGAGACTCTTTTCAGGCATGACAGAAATATAAGCATGTATTGGAGTCATGTCGTTACCAGTTCATTTAGCTGATTGTAGCACAGGGAAGTTCCTATGAATTCTGAAGTACTGTCTTCAACTAGGTATAGTAAACTACCACTAATACAGTATACTAAGGACAGAATTCTACAGAGTAGGCAAGTTTATTTTTTATACTAAGCAGGCATTTTTGTTTCCTGAATGTCATCCAATCATCCCTACCCTCCTTGAAGTAGTACAACTAGCTCCATCTTCACTCAATTTTAGCCTGTTTTGAAACAGAGGTATCTTCTGTAGCCTTTTTGCTTGGGCAAGTCTTTGCCTAAACTTTTTAAAGTTATTTTAGTCTCTCCATATCTAGCCTCCAAATCCCTTTTATTGCTCTTTTCTTTCTTTCTTTCTTTCTTCTCTCTTTCTTGTAATTTTTTCCAGTCATAGGATGCCAGAATGGAATGCAGTATTTCAGGTGTAGTCATCGATGCTAAAGGGGAAGGAAGGTATCATCTTCCTCCTTTGCTGACAGAATATGCCACCTCCACAAAAAATCACTGTATCCTTTGTTCCTCCCACCCTCTTCCAACCTCTAGGAATGCATTCCTTTCAAAACACTTCAGATGTAGTAACCCAGAAAGATGAAAAGTCTTGAGCTAAAGCTGGAGAAGGATAGGAAGACAAAGCAAAATAGGAAGAGTTCAGTAGAAGAGGACTGTATAAACCTACATGTGTCATGGTGGTTAAAGGCAGGTAACAAATGATCAATGATCATAGAGGAAAAGAAGCAGAGGACTGATTCACCAAGAATATTAATATTGTGTATTCAATTATACTTGTGGAGGAGAATCCTACCCAGGCAGTGAGGTTGCATTTTACGTCTGCTTTGTCAGATCGTAAACAAAGACACAATGTGTAAGACAGGGGAGAATCAAACCCCATATATTCTCAAATCTGCTGAGCCTTTTATATGCCTTTTTTTGTTTTTTTTTAATGAGGAATTCATAAAATTCAACTCTTCCCTACAAAGACTTCTTGTTTCAAGAGATGAAAATATTTTTATGAAAAAGGCTTTCTATGGAAATACTCACAACTTGCAGTCCTCTGTGGTTAGAGCTCCCACAGCCCTGAGTGCTGGAGTCAACCACCCTTACTTGCCAGGGAAGCAGGGGCAAACCAGGAAACACCCTTGGCACCAGGAGTGGCTGCAAAACCTTGGCACAGCACTGCCTGCGGAGTGAGGAATGAGTGGGACTGTCAAGAGAAGTGTGAGGAACACATTGGCCCAAATTCCCTGCAGATCTGGGTTTCTGCTTTTCAGAGACAAAGAAGAAAGCAGTATATTTCAGCTCTCCCTTCCTTTCCCCACTACAGCCCAGGGACTGCCCCAGCCTGTGCCATCTTTTAAGAGTCCCCTAGGAAGCATGAGCAGATGTGAACTGAACCCCAGCACCTCAATCCAACGTGGTGCCTTCCTTACACGCTGTAATGAAGACAATGGCAGCTGGCCAAAAAAACAGGATTTTGAATTCAGCATCAGCTAGGAGTGACTGTGTGTAGCGAGGCAGGTCACCATGGCACAGAGCAATGCTAATCCAACAAATAATCTGCTCAGCCAATTTCCCAGGTTTGCCTTCTGACATCATGATATCCCAAGTGGACACGAGCAATATACAAGATTTGCAGCTGAAGCCTACACATATTATTCACCCTGTACTGCAAATCAGAGTAATAAGGAGTGATCAGAAAGCAGGTCATTTTGGTCCTTCCAGAAGGACTAAAATCAGAAGGTTTATTTTGTAGAAGCAAGAGTTTTACTGGCTGTAGTGATTTACTCTAAGTAGAATTTACATGGAAAATAGCCTAGGTCCTAGAACTAAACTTGCATATTTAAAATTAGAATAATGAAAAAGAAATTACTATTTTAAAATCCATGAGTCCATCAAAGATAGCTCAAAAGTAAGACATGCATTGTTCCGGAGCAAAGGAGTAATAAAAGCATGATTGAAAATTTAGCCTGACCTATTTAAGCATGTTAAATTTTCAGTTATATTGTGATGAATTTGTAAGCAGTTATTCAGCTTGGCTCCCATTGCAGATACTCTCTACATGTCAGAACATGCTGAGCTGGAGTACAGGCAGAGGGATAAGCACAGTAGTATCATCTGGAATTCAAAAAGTCCTCTTCCCAAATCTTTTTTTCTAGTACATTTCTTACTCCAGCTCTGGTGGCTGGTT
Organism: Drymodes brunneopygia; assembly: GCA_013400955.1. Taxonomy (NCBI): domain Eukaryota; kingdom Metazoa; phylum Chordata; class Aves; order Passeriformes; family Petroicidae; genus Drymodes; species Drymodes brunneopygia. The sequence goes on along the minus strand of VZTZ01008489.1, from coordinate 240,000 downwards.
TTGCTGGAGAAAATTATCATTGCTTACTTCTCATTTGAGCAACAGGTTTTAACAATAAAACACTACTGGAAAACCTAGGGACTAGCTAAAGAACTCCAGCAGTTTTCAGGGTTGCTTACATTCAGATGGGGGCACTTTGTCTCCTCCTATGGCCCCTCCTATTCCCAGCTAAGCATGCAGGAGTCTCCAGAAGTTAAAACAGTGCACTATGACAGACACCCAATTCACATATTTTAAAGACCCCAAAAAGGATTACTTTTAGCTAAAATATTTTTATCTGTTAGTTCTGGCAAAGTTTAATAAGTTTGCACAGGATTGAAAATCAACATTCTCTGTATTAAATTAACTTTCATTATTTCAATATAAAAATGAAAAGCATACAAGAAAATGCAAACATAGATTCCTTAAAGATTGTCTTCTGTATAGTGTAAATCAAAAACTATCACATAAATTGAAGTGCACTTAAAAAGAAAACTGGAGCCTGAATGTTATGGGTATGAACATGTGAATGCTGAATAAAATTCAAACAATAATTCAAGGCAACATTTGGTTGCCTAAGTAGTTTTATGACACCATGTTAAGGATTCTGCTGGTGTTTGTTCAAAGGAAGCCAAGCCTCAAGGGAAACAGGTGTCCCTTGGAGGACCTGCTGAATCCCTCTATGTGAGGAAGCAGATGGAACTTGCAGCTTGTTCTTCCACTTTTGTGGGAAGATATTTTTGGCAGAAGAAAAGAATTCTGGTCTCTGTGCAGTTGCTCACTTGGTTTATTATCTTTAGCACATCATAAATACCCTTCCAAGGTCACTTCCCATGAAGTGCTGAGTTTCTTCATGCAATGTTGAGGCAATGTACAAACATCTCACAGAAGAAACAAATATCTCCCTGTTGATAAAGAAACTAAAAAATTTTAAAAATATGACCACTATTGCATGGAGTCCTACCCCAAGTTATTCCAACTCCTTGGACATCAGCTACAGTCAGGCCACTCAAAAGGGGTATCCAGCATTGTTTAGTATCTGTCTAAGGGGGCATCAAGAAGATTCTTTATGATGGGATCCATCTCAGCTTATTTAACAGCCTTAAATTTCAGTATCTGAAATAATCTTTCAGATTTTCCTAAGGGCAGTGGACTGACATGAGCATCTACAAATGATACTTTATTCCTTTCTAAGTTGAGAGCCTTAAAAGGGTAATAACAACACCAAAATGGTCAAGCAATACAGTTATCACAGGTTGTCCCCGTGTCTCTCTGCAGCCCCTTAGGTAGGTGTCACATTTTCCCTTTGTGGGAGCTGAATTACCGGAATACTGATCTTCAAAAGCAAGCAGATCTCATCACTGTCACATGAAGCAAGCTTTAACCTTCTGGAGAAGGGTGGTCAGACATTTCCTGCATGATTCCAGGTGACCAGCATGTCATCCAGCCTCAGCATGGAGCACCAGAGAGATTGAACCAGTGTCTCAACCCCTGCACCCTTTAACATGAGCTTCTCAAGTCAGCCCCTGGGAATACCAGCCACAGGAACAGTCTCCTAATGGTAAATTAACTTCTGGTTTGAGTCCTTTAGCCAAGATGATATATTTTTAAATCCTATACTTTAACTCAGGCAGAAGTTTTGCATAACCTTTATGCAAAAAAACTATGAGATGAGATTGTATGGGCTGTGTGATGCAAATTCACAAATCAGTCAATTGTAATAGCCAAAACTGACCTGAAAATGCATCAAGATTGGAGTTTTTTCATTTTCCTAGTATAGATTACAAACATATCCAGGAAACCCACTTAGTATAGGTGAAATCACCAGAAAGGACCATTTTTTTTTTCAGACTATGCATCTAAGAAAAGTTGTTTTGTTTAAACAAGAAGAAAAGAAATCAGATTACAAGTGTTTTTCTTCCTCTTGCAAGCTTAAGCAGGTTTAGCAGCTACAATTTACTACTGGAATAATAGGAAAGAATAGGAAAATACTTGTAATCTATGATTTGCATTACTGCAGCACATTCAAGCACCTGTCAGTAAGCACTCCACAGAGATGGAAAGAAACCATGTCCCCTGCCCAAAGAGGTAATCTGCTGTGGAGGACAAGAGGCACAGTCCCATCTAGACAGTCATGGAGAGCCAAGAACTACTAGGAAAACTGCAGTCAGCACAATGAGCAGATCAGTGTAATTGCTCTTACTTGTATTATTTAATTCAAAATTACATTTATAAAAGGTGGTTATGGTTATGCTGATTTAGTATTTTTGCTATGATTTATTTTTGTTAATATATTCAGTTACCTGTTTTTAAAAGCCATTTCCTTTTGGAAACTACTTATTGGTCACTGAATTTTACTGTTTTCCAGTAGGACAATTCGGGGAGAGGGATGTATTTCTTTGATTTTTTCAAAGAATTTTCGTAGATTAGGAGAACATATCTTTCTCTTACAAAATGCAGGATATCTTTACCTATCTACTTTTCTAAGCACTATACTATGAGGCACATCAACAACCTCTCAGCCAACTAAAATCTCCTGCAGTTTAGTGCCACTGTTTTTCTAACTCAACATCACAGCAATAACTTCTCAAACATCTGGAACCCTGGAACCACTTGGGAGTCCAAGATCTCATTACTACTACTACTTCAGCCACCCCATATTTTCTTTTCTCTGTAATCTTCATGTAAAGAGCACATTGCTCTATCATCTGGACAGCCCTTGCCTGTCACCCCAACCCCAGACTTTGCTGCACCGTAACACCACTCTCAGGCTAGAGAGGAGAACAATCCTACAGAAACTGGTGCTTTAGTTCATTATTTTCCAGATTCTGGGGTTGATTTTATCAAGACTTCATACTGGATTCATCTGTTCGTTTCCCCTATGGCTTTTGGCAGCTCTGAGATTCCTGCTGACTTTACCAAAAAAAGGAACACAGTTTATCAGGAAAGCAGAAGGAGTGTAACTCCGACATACGGGGAGAAGGAAATCTTACGTAGGCAGTCAACAGAAGGATAAGGAAAGCCCAAAGGAGTCATTGCCTCAAAACGTTCTGTTTCACATTGCTGAAGCTGGTTATTCATATACATCGGTAGATCTTTCGTGTTAATTAAGTGTTACTTAATGATTTCAATAACTTTCTAGGGACCAGTGGCCAAGTACAGCGCACATGACAGTTCACACCAATCACGACTTCCTCAAATAGCCCCTCTAGGAGGTAACGTTACTCAGTTGCAAACCCGCATTTTTAACACCTGGATTGTTCAGCCCTGCCAAGACGGTTCTGGCACAGCCACCGCGACTGAAGGTGGTAAATATTTTACATACAGACGGGCACTTACAGGCTTTTCCTCATCATAATAAAGTTTAAACCTCAATCTTGAGCTGTCGATTTGCAGGTCCTTTTCTTTTCTTAAAAATCACTATTATTATTTATTTTAGGACCTCTAGAGTTCCCCGCGGGTTTAAGTGTAGTTTTGGTGTTATATTGGTTTGAGTTTCTTTTTGCTTTAGCTTTGGCGCTCACTCGGTGTATTTTGTGGCTGCTGTTGTTCCCTCCTCTCCCGAAACGCGATCCCAGGGTAGGCGGGCGGGGGCAGTGGCCGCCAGCAGCCGGCACGGCACCCGCGCTCGAAATCCCCCGGGATTCCCCATCCTGCCGCCGGCCTGAGCGCGGCCATCGTGGAAACCGCGGGGAACAGCGCCCAGCAGCCGCGTCGGGGCAGGCACAAATACGGCGCTGCGGGGCGGAGAGCGGAGCGCGGGGCTCTCCCTGCGAGAGGCGGGAGGGACCCGCGCCGCGCAGAGCTGAAGCCCCGCATGGCGCGGCTCCACATGGCGCAGCCCCGCTCGGCGGCAAGGTGAGTCTCCAGCAGCACCACCTGGGCCAGGGGAAGAGGGGGACGGGACGCCGAGCGGAACCTCCCGCGGGCTGCAGGGCGAGGCAGCCCGGCAGCGGCGGCTGAGCCGGAGCGCGGGGGCGGCGGGCGGCAGCCGGGC
>VZTZ01008489.1:0-235986 GCA_013400955.1 Drymodes brunneopygia | reverse complement strand
GGGATGGCGGGTGGGCGCGGGCAAGAGGAACCGCACCGCGCCGCCCCGCCGCAACTGTCTCCGTTTCCTCCCCTGCCGCAGGTCTCGCTGCGGGACGAGGAGCGGAGCCAGTCCCCGAGGGGAAACGCCTGCCCCCGAAGAAAGGGCTGCCCGGAACCGGCCCCCGCCTCGCCACGGCCCCTGGAGCCGGAGGCGCCCGGAGGGAAAAGTTGCGTGCGGGGCCGGGCCGGGCGCGATGCCGGGGCGCGGCGCGCTCTCCCTGGGGCTGCTGCTGCCCGTCCTGCTGGGCTGTGGCTCGGCGCAGCCCGCCGGCTGCCCGGCCCTCTGCGAGTGCTCGGAGCCGGCCAAGACGGTGAAGTGCGTGAACAGGAACCTGACGGCTGTGCCCCCCGACCTGCCGCCCTACGTGCGCAGCCTCTTCATCACCGGCAACCCTCTGACCGACTTGCCAGCCGGCGCCTTCCCCGCCCAGCGCCTGCCCGACCTTGCTTCCCTCAACCTCAGTGGCAACCACCTGCGGACCGTGGAGGCCGGCGCCCTCGCCCTTCCCGCCCTGCGGCAGCTGGACCTCAGCGGCAACGCGCTGGTCTCCTTCAGCCCGCAGGCCTTCGGGGAGGGCGGCAGCCCGCTGGAGGAGCTGGCCCTCCGCGGGACCCTGCGCGACCAGGGCGTCCTGCTCAGCCTGGCCGCCCTGCTGCAGTCCGGGGCCCTGCGCAACCTCAGCCGCCTGGAGCTGGCCGACAACGGGCTGCTGCTGCTGCCCGCCGGTATGTTCACTGCCCTGCCGGCCCTGCGGCAGCTGGACCTCAGCAACAACTCCCTGGTGGGCCTGCGAAATGTCTCTTTCCAGGGGCTGGGCCAGCTGCAGAGCCTCAACCTCAGCGACAACTCCCTGGGTGTGTTGGGGAACAGCACCCTGGCCCAGTTCCGCAGCCTGCCCGCACTCCAGCACATCATCCTGGGCCACAACACCTGGGTCTGTGACTGTGCCATTGAGGACCTGGTGGCCTGGCTCAAGGAGAGCGATCAGGTGGAGGGCAAAGAAGCCCTGACCTGTGCCTCCCCTGACAAGATGTTGGGCAAAGCCCTGCTGAACATCAACAGCTCAGACCTGAACTGCTCCGTGCCCACAGACCTGCCTTCCCAGCTACAGACTTCATACGTCTTCCTGGGGATAGTCTTGGCTCTCATCGGGGCCATCTTCCTCCTAGTTTTGTACTTGAACCGAAAAGGAATCAAAAAGTGGATGCACAACATCAGAGATGCCTGTAGGGATCACATGGAGGGCTACCATTACAGATACGAAATCAATGCAGACCCCAGGTTAACAAACCTCAGCTCCAACTCGGATGTCTGATGAAACGCCCCGGATGCAGGGCAGTGCAAAGTACCTATGCATGAAAAGTAGACTTATGCTTTACCCTTGTGCTTGCTTCCATCTCCCCTGAAAAGTCTCAGACATGCTTGTAACTTGAGAGGAATATGCCTCCCTGTGATGTCAAGGTAATTCTGTTTTGAGACACTGGACAGCTGAGCATGGCGTTCAGCTGTATGTAGGAAACAAGCTGCTACTTATTTTCCTCCTTACCTGTCTGCACTTGTGGGAAATTTTTTTTTCAAGATGTCAAAAGAAAAGAAGGATTCTCTCTGATGATCCAAAGCCACCAGAGTTTATAAAATGTTTACTGATGCAGATGCCATTCAACAAAAGCTGCCTCAACTTTTTGGGAAAAAAATGTTGCGTTCCTCTGTGCCAGTTTTGATCTTATATGTCTGAATTGAGATGCGATGATTGCATTTCATAGACTATCTTGAGATTTTAAAAACCAAACAAACTCCTTTTAACAGCTCTTCAGAAGGAAATTAAATAGCAAGCATGCACAAATACTGTATAGTTTTACATGCTAGGAAATTTATTATCTCAGTAAGTCTCTTACTATTTTGTAGTTATTTTTGATTGCAGTTTACGTGACTTGACAGAATTTTTTATACAAACTGCATCTAAACTCCATCTAAACTCAGTCTGAACTGTTAAATTCAATAAACAGTCTTACAAGAACTGTTGTGTTTGCTGTTCAATGAGAAAAGTATGGACATCTAAGAATGTGAATAGTGCTATAGTCTCTGAAGTAGTAGCCCTGCAGTAGTAACATGAATAAAATTTTATACAAATGTGTAGCTTAGAGGCATAAATGTTTGACAATTTTGTGATATATTCTAGGAGAATTACACTGAGCTTACTTACACTGAGAATTGTACGATGAGAGCAGTTTCACCTGGCACAAACCCCTCAGACTGCTCCCTGAAAGCACCTGCATAGTGTCAAGACAGATGCTAGGGTCCACTTTCCTGGGAAGGTACAAGCTAATAGAATTTTCATAAGGTTTTCTCTACCAAATTAGAAAAAAAATCAAATTAAATTGTGGATTTGGTAAGCTAAAGAAAATTTTACCTGAATGGAATTGCTTATTATAAAAAAACATATGTGTTCTGAACTGAATTAAATGCAGCTGAATCGTGCAGTTGGCAAGCTCTAGGCTTGTGCATCACTACGGCATTTATTAGATTGCTGTTTCCTTTTTAAGGTCTCAGTACTTGTGAAGTTCTGTAGCGATGTACATACAGTGACTTGATGGAACTTTACATTTATCTTAATGCATTTAACAGGTGCACTTCAGTATGGTATGTTGCTTGCTACTTGCTTGGGAATGCATTTTCTTGTAAATAGATAAAGCATGCAAAAAACCCCTTCAGAATGCCTAATTTAAGATGCAACTCTGACCACATATACAAAGGTTAGCAAGAACCTTGCAATGGCTGCCAATAATTACTGCACTTTTTCTAATCTATTTATGGTTTCTTAATAAAAAAAATACACCAGCTGTAAAAGTGTGATGTGACTTGATATATATCAGTTTATCTGTGGAGCGTTTTCCATGGTCACTGTTACTTGAAGCTCTTGAGCATCTCTCAAATTTTATGAATTGCTGGCTAATTCTTTTTGCTTTAAAAAGTGACAGTTTTCTCATAGATGTATACATTTGGTAAGAGCTCATAAATCTAAAATAGTCTTTAAAGTATCAGAAGAAATATAATCTATTTTGGGCATCAGTAGTACTCAAAAGCACAAAATTTTTCATCTTGCGACTTCAGACAAAGCAAGTAGCACAACTTGCTTCTGACTAATTTTCTACTGCTTTAAATTGGATTTGTTTAATAGCAGTGATTTTTTTTTATGTACTTATGTGCATTTACCTTTAAGAGTAAACGAAGAATGGATATTAAGTACAACTATTGTTTTGTAAATCAGTATATTTTGCAATTAATGTGAACTAAGTGATAGCATCTTTCTCCTGCTATAATTTAAATGTATGAGCAATATCTGGTTAACGGCATACGAATTAAGTTTGTGGATTCTTATAAAGCAGGCTGCTCGTCTGAATATTAGCTGCCCATATTTTAAGGATAGTGTGAAAACCCCCATGTGAAGAAGTATTACTGTTGCCTCTATGCAAACCCCTCATACTTGGTATACATCAGATAGTTTATGTAAGAAGCTGGAATTTACAGTAGCTACGCAGTGTACTTTGTTGTATCCATTATTCTGGAGATTATCTACTTACACTTACCTGTACAGTGCCAAGAGGAGTAGAGCATCACCCTTGCTTACAATGCTCCTGTAACATAATAGATAAAATATGTGCAAACCAAGCCATTTCTTGGGCAATTTCCTAAGTTTTGTTAACAGATACTTTAAAGTAACTACAGTAAAAGCAATTATCCATGATGTGTTAATGTAACAGCCATGCATTTTTAGAGCTGTGTAAGGACAGGCAATGACTTTTAATTGCAGTCTCTCACCAATGGAGTGAATATTTGTATAGTGGGCAAGTGTAAGTGTTGTTACTGTTACTACACATATTATTCTAAAGATGATTATTACTATTATTTTTGTATCTTAAATCAATGTAATAGAAATTTATTAGAGAGCTTGTGACAGCTACTTTAAAATAATTTTTGTCATTTGCTTTCATGTGTATTTATTAGGATGTAACATTTAGCATGTGTCAGTGTTGTTGGATGATGTTCCCCTACGTGTTTGGCCATCAGTGAATGCTTTGGTGTTTTGTAAATGCATTATTTGATCTTAAATTCCCTTACATAAACAGTGCTTGAAATTTGTTTTGCTGTTCTTTTACAAAATAATTAACAGTGGTACTCAGAAGACACATAAAACTAGCTCCCACACTACTTCAGAACATGGTTAAAAACAAAACATTTAAAATTTCATTAGTTTCAAGGTTCTTCTGAACACATTTTACAATCCTACTCTGCTTTGACACCTGAGATTTCCAATTGACTGCTATTTCCAGAGCAGCTTATTCATTCATTCTTCAATAAAAAAATGCAGTACTAAATGCCTCTAAAATGTGTTTTGTATGCATAAATCCCCAAAGTTCTGCATGACATAGTTGTCACTGAAAAACATCCAGACTAAAGTAGCAGGCAAAGCTTCATGAAAGGCTGCACAGCTAAGAAGCAGAAAGGATTGTTTTTCCAAGGTTTAGCTGCTTTGTTAAAGCTAGTTTTAGTTGTAACAAGCTTAAAATTTTCTTAGAAAAATAGCGCAAGGAGTTGACATAGTTTTAATATATTTTCTTAAAACACTTTGGATAAGTGGTGTTGCCAGGTAAGAAAATTCCCCAAATCCCCCTCTAACCAAGGTAGCTTTATATTACATAATTTTTATTTCATTAGATAATTTTTATTTCAGCAAGCCATAATATTACCAATAATTCTGACATCCAACAAGTTTGAAGTTTTGTAACAGCTGCTTTAAATCTTTTCATTCAGGGTAATTTACCTTTTAAGCACTGGCAAAAGTCCCCAGTGACGTGACAGCAAGTGGAGCAGTCTGTTCAGACCCTTAATCTATTGTTGACTGAGATGTCACTGAAAACAGGCATGGCAAATCATTCAAAATATGACTGCCCTACGATCCCAACTCTCATTATTCTTCTAGCGTTTTCCCTGTGGTACGCTCCAGTCTTTCTGCATCTGCATAATTTCTTTTTTTGCCTCGTTTTCTCAAGAAATCCATTAAAAAGAGTATCATGAATCTGCACAGGTAGAGAAATCAGTCTGACTGCACCAATATTTTGAGATTTAACATCTTTATTTTTCTTTAAACCTTAATGTGGAAAAGAGCCTTTGTCAAAGTGGACAGAATGAAAATTTGATATGCACTTTTTCTTTCTCTTTAGCAGCTGAATGTTCAAGAAGAACCATTCATTCTCAGCATATGATGAAGGAAAATGGCATTTGGTAAGAAAAATGTTTTGGTTTCAAGCTTCCAAATGACATTTGTATTCTATGAGAGAAAGGGGAAGGGAGAAGGTTGTAATGGAAACAGAGGTATCTCTTCGAAATGGATCAACACTGGAAGTCACAATGCTATGGACAGGAACAACTCCTGGTTGAATCTGTCCATTACGTTCTGGTCATTTTTGCAGGTTCAGCTCTAATTTCTTCCTGTTGCTATAAATAGAAACATTTTGTTAACAAGTGGCATCCCATCTCACAATGTTTGCAATGCAGGTGTTTCTACTTTGAGTGTCTTGTGAAATATAATAGAAGATTGAATTTAATTCAGTGCCTGCTGATTTAATAATGAGCAAATCAGGCCCATAACTTAATAATCCCTTTTTTTTGCAAGTATGCTGCTTACAAGGGGCAAAGACCTTGGCTTGAAATCACACAATAAAAGCCAAATAAAGAAAGAGGGAAGATAGAAAACTGAACGTTTGAGAGTGCAGCATTTGTCGGATATTTCACTCAGAAAAGAGACAAACCACGTGGGAGCTGAGGGTCCTTTGGTGATACAGAAGTAAGTGTACTCTGTTAGCTCCCTAAGTCAATACAGCAGTAGCAGAAAAGTGATGCTTTGTACCAACACAATAAACCTAACAGCACTTCTCTCCCACATTGAAAAAAACTCCACCAAGCCTTTAGAAGGAAGAATACAGGTTTGCAGTATAAGTATGTCCTTAAAAAGGACTTTCATTTTCTCAACTGTGTTACAATTTATGTGTTGTCACATCCTTGGAAAACCTTGCTATGCCAGAAGTCATCTGTTGCGTAGGCAAAGCTTGAAATCAGGCTTTGCATTCCCAATGTTAGCCTAAATAGAAAAAGCAAACTATTAAGGAAATTAAACTGGTACTTTAGACAGCATGTTTGTGATATAGTTAATAATTTAATATTTGCAATTACTTACATTTTTCAAAGTATTCACTAGATAGCTTTTCCTATCTGATGATAGACTAGCAAAATAAGAGATTTGTGTTTCTAGTAATTATGCATGAAAGCATCTGAATAAATTAGCAATATTTCAGTACATACGGTGATGAAAATGCTAGTAATCTTGTGTTCTAGAATGTTTCACTGTTAAAGAAATCTTAGATGTGCAAGAAACAGCTGTAACTTTTTTTCTGATGGAAGTTTGGTTTCCTAATTAAAAAATATTCTTGAAGAAAACCCCAATAAAATATTTACCAGATTGCTTATAAATGTTATATGTTCACTCTGTTGATTTTATTACTATAAATCCTTAAAGATATTGAGGTCTTTACTAAAAGTGTAGTTGTATTCCTTTTAGCCCAAATTGATGGTTGGGCTATGAATTTGCATGATAGAATAATGAAAAAGCAAAGTCCATATAGGTGAACTGATTGATTTACTTAGAAAGAAATTTGGCCAGTGAATATAAGGGATTGTGCTTCAATTGTCCTTGTTATTTTGGACATAATTTGATAGCTTTTTTTTTGTTATAATATATGTGGTATTAATTTTCAAGTTAGGTGCCAATTCTAAATTTAACAGTAGTGTATTTTCATCTTTTTAATTACCAGATCAGACTGTGTTTTAAAGTCTTCAAATACATATTTACATAGTGAAATATAGAGGCACTGTTATTACTGATGGAACTATTAAGGGGAAATGCTGCTGAAAAAGAGAATGAACGGTAAAAAACCAGAGGGGTACAAAAAAGCATTCAGTTGACAAACTTTGATTCCTGCAACTTCTTTTAATGAAATTGCTTATATTGTAACCTCATGGAAATCAAAGGGAAGGATGATGGTTTATCTTCTCATAGATAGCTAATACAGATGTCTAAAATTTTATTAGGTAGGAACAATTTTTTGGGGTTGTCCCAGGAGCATAGCTGATAACTTAGTTTTGTGTCTAAATTGTTTGCTGTTAATTGTTTTTTTCTCATTCTTAGGGCAGCTAATACAGAAGGATATTTGGCTTTACACATGATTGATCTGTCCTAAGTTTTATCACAGAACTGAACTGTCTTAGTATCTGTCCACAATCTACTTCAGGTATTCCATTTGTTCTAGTAGAAATTCCCTTCTGTGCCATAGCCCAAGGTAGCTTTGTGTTATGTCATGGGCATGTATACAATAAAGAACTCATTTGTCAAATGGACATTATCAAAAGTCAAACAGACATTTCAACATAATTCAGTATATATTTCATCAAGTAATGGTAGCGAAATAGCAAAATAAGAAAATTTATTGCAAGAATGATGTAAGCAGTCGTGAACTGACACCACTTTGGAGCACTTGAGTAATTTAAGCTTCTTCTGAAGATGGAAAAAGAAAAAGAAGAAGCTATTGCCCTGACAGTTTTCTTCTTCAGGTAGGTGTCTTCATTCATTCTCCTTAATAGCTCATGAACAAGCAGTAACCGAATCCTACAGATAGTTACGTGTTTAAATCCATTTCAGTCAGGGCTTTTGCCTCGCTGATTTTCTAGTTCCTTCTTTTCAGAGGTGGGTGCTTTAGTTAGCCTGGAGGGGACTAAGAACTCTTAAACATCAGAAGATGAGAATTTTTATTTTATATGTCCATATATGCATTTTGCATACAAGCACATACATGTATAAATATATTTATATAATGTAAAACTAGGAGGCAGAAGAGGAGTAGAATTCAAGGCACACCGTCTCTCCTGTACATTCTGTTGGCTAGCTAAGGGGCTTGTTTTTCTTCACAGATTGGAAAAGGGGCCTAAGTGCCTAAAGGGACTGGGTATCCCTCTGAGAAATATGTGAGACATGATTCATGTTGCTGCACACCTAGTGCGGCCATTAGCAGCAAGTTAAAAAAAACTGCTGCTGAGTGGTCAAGATTTTTGAAAGTGGCCACAGCTCTTCTCTCAAAGTAGCTTAAAGGGCCTTAATTTTCATAAGTTCTTGAACACCTTTCAGAAAATTACACTTGTTTTCTTTTTAAGGTAAATTAACAAAATGCAGAAAAAGCAATTTTCAATGTGAAAAGGTGTATGTCTGAAATACACTTGAGAGAAAATATAAATACTTGTAAGAACTTCTGAAATACCTCTTTGCTCTCTCTGTAATTTCTCAAATTGAGATCTCTGTAACACCATCTATCTAGAATATCCTTCTTCTTCTCTAGCTTATTTAATCATCCCTAATCCAGATCACTTTTATCCATCACCTTTGTATTGTGACCAAACTTGATTACTTCACATTGGTAAGCAAAGGTAGAATTCCTAGGAAACAAGTCATGCGTAAAATCAAATACTCATAATTTATCCCCAAGCATATTAATTATTAAGGTTATATTTGTTGCCAGTCTTTCATTCAAGTTTTCCCTTTTGCTGTTTGTCCCTTTACGTTTAGTTTTTCAACATACTAGAAAGGTTCTGTGGTAGCCCAGAGGAACTCTCATTCCAATTTCCAGTAATGAGCAAGGAGATCTTATTTTGAGACAATAGTCTTGAAAAAACTTGCAGAAACTGTGCTTGAACTTTTCTGACAGGATACTAAAATGTCTCTGAAAATAGCTCTGCTAACATATTCTTCATTTGTCAGAAATGCTACATGTGCAGAAAGAGCTGGAATGCTGAATTTGTGATACTGATATAGATGCTGTTTAACGAGCCCGTGAGGTTTTTATTACAATAGAAGCCCGTGGTACCTCTGCTCCGATTTCTCCTCCCTGCAGCTTCACACGCACTCCAATGTGCTCGAACAGGACTCAGATGAGTTTAGGACATGCATTCAGCAGATTGTGGTAATTTGTTTATATTATTAATCATTTGTGAAGTCCCTTATTTTCAGGTGTATAAAGAAATATATTCTAGTACTTGTAATTTTTAACATGGAAAAAAACGAGCTGGCATATGCCCGGTTTCATAACTTATCTGTAAATACAAAAAATATTCTCTGAATTTGCGTTTGCAAGGACCAGATGTCTTTCAGCAAGCTCGAGTGTAAATTCAGCAGGATTTCCAATTTAATCCAGGAAATGATGACACGGAAATTTATTGCAAGCAGAGAAATAACTCGTTCTTCATCACAGTTATGCGGACTATGCCTTTTCCACGAAGCAGTGCAAGGTGTTTTTTATCTCCTAGGTTTCCAGGGAGACAATCACAATCCAGTAGGGGTTACTGTTGTTCTTAATAAAGCTCTCTAGATTTTGTAGTTTTAGCAATTTTTCTGATCAAAATCACAGAGATAGCAGATAGGATTTGATAAATGACACTGAGTAATGTGAATTGAAGTGACCTACTTCAAACACACACAGATGATGCAGTGGTGGACCAGCTTAGAGTAAATGGTACTAGTGCTTTCACCAGCTAGGATCATTTTAACTGGCAGGAAAGGACTCAAAACTGAGTATTAGTCACTGTAGAGAGCTATACAAGCTATGCTTAGCAATTAGCAGTTGACACAGAATACAGTATATACAAAAGGTTTCTGATATAGGTGTGAAGCACCACGTCCAATTCTAGGGTTTTTTGTATACAAGTTATGTACTAGTTCACAACCTGTATGTTTGCCCTGTGGTTTAGAAGGAAAATTGAAGTAAACTAGAACTGGTTGATGTAAATCAAATTAATAGACAGAAATCTCATCTCTCAAAATGATGAAAATAATAGTTAGTGATCTTACTGTTGATGAGAATCCAAGAAATGTTGGTCACAGAAATATATTTGCCTCACATATTTATTTATTGTTATATGTTCAACAGTGAAAACACATCAATTTGTAGAGGGGATATTCAGTACAAGAAGATCAATGGATAGTGCATCTGTGCTACTGAGAACCCTCCCATTATTCTGCTATGTGAAAGGGAGAAGCAGAGAAGGGAAAACCTTCAACATACCAAACTGTTTATGAAAGGAAGGTGATAGATCCAAAAATCTCCTGTAATGACTGTTCTTTTTGCACTTACTGAAGAAGGATGTGGCAGCAATAGTAATGCAGAAGATAGTATGGTTTCTTTCAGAAGGTTAAGGTTTTTTAGGTTTATTCAGGGTTTTGTGTTGTTGGAGCCAGAGCTAATTCATGCATTAACATTTAATCTAGGTCACCAGAAAGTACTAATGCCAGAATGTGCTATACATTTTCTTCCTGTAGTTTTTACACAGCACTCTGTGCCTTCCAGTAATGCATGTAGAGCTTGTTGTTCTCTCCTTCCCTCCCAAGGGAAGTGTGTACACTGGCTGAGGGATACTGTATGCACCGTCTTGCCTTATGTTTCTGAGAGGAGGCATAAGCAAAGTAATGCATCTTGCACTTAAAGGTGGATTTGCTTTATGATATTCTCTAATTCCTGAACAAGTAAGTTCCTTTGGAAAGCCTGCTGCTTGGAGAAAGTTTTGTCTTCCATGCAATAAGCATTTTGTCTGCTTTAGAAGAAAATGTTAGGCATGTTCTTCTCTCTAATTTAGTCCTAGATGTTCATATTTCCAAAGGAATATGATAAATACTCTTAAAATTCTCTTTTGCATCAGGAAATAGAAGGTCAGCTGTGCATAAATTTGGTACCATGATGGAACCCACAGGAAAATTATTGCTTAGAAACAGTGAAAAAAATTAGTAAAGATCCTACCAATTAAATAAGTTTTTCAAGTACATCATAGTAAATAAACTTTTTCCCTAAGGATCCTGCAAGGCTCTCAAATGTGGCCATCATAATACCCTGTGAACTCTCTTCCTTTCTCTTCCTCTCTCCCCTCTCCTTTCTCTTTATTCTCCTCTCTTCTCACTCTCCTCTCCTGTAGTCTGGGTTGTTCTGACTGAGCAGTGTCCCACCATCCAGTTAAAATGACATGAATGTCATCCTCTTCCTGAAAAACAATATTTGCACCTCATGGTTAGTTTTAGTGTCTTGTCTACATCAACCAAAATTTAGCATGTGCTAATCTGTGCTTTGCAGTTAAGGGCATAAAGAGTACAAGGTAAACTGGAGATGCACATGCAACTTGTTCAGCTTGTGAATTGTTCTCACTAGCTTTAAAGGAGGAGGGGAAATGTGTCCATACCTTTTTGCTCTTCATATCTTCACCTCATAATGGCACAAATAATAAAATATATGTTATGCATTTTCAGTATTTATATGTACATGAATATATATATATACATGCACCTTTATGTAGTAAATTTAAAAATTCTTGCATATTTGATATGTATGAAAACACAGGTTTCCTATATACAGGCCATGCTATTCTTGCTGGAAACTAATATTTCAGTTTATCTCATGTGCAGGCTTTTGCAAAGAATGCTAATTGAAAGCTATTTATATGTTGTTCACTTTTTTAGATAAAAGAAATAGAGTCTACTAGTTTAGAACTAATTATTGCAGTAAGCTTTGCAATAAACAGTTCTGATAACAGGAATAATGGTTCAGGCTAGCATGGCAAATTTTAGCATCTATTAAGTCTTCTGAGTAGCTTTCGAATTCTGTAACTTGTAAAACAGTCAGACAGAAGCCTATCCTGGGTGAATAGTTTAGCACAAAATACTCCCTTGCCTTCACTTTGTTTTTATTGCTCCTTCAGCATGAGGATGCTGCCAATATTTTGACACTTTTTTTCTCCTTAAAATCTGCATATCTCTGTCTCTGACGGTATGCCTTCAGAGAAAAAGAGCAAGGGACTGGGATATTCTTGAATTTTCTTGTCAAAACACTGACAGGATAATTACCAAGAGATGATACAATTTGTCAATGGGAGAGTGGGTGTTTATGCATTGTGAGAGAGTGTCAGTCTGGCAGGTACATTGTGCAGGTGTCACATCCTGCTTCTCTAATGTGAAAGGGTCTCCATCTTCAAATGTGATAGGGGAGTAAGGGCACTTCTGTGAAAGGTGGTGTAAGATCCAGTGTTGCTTTTGTCCTGGATTGCCCATCTGCTGGGCTCCAAAGGAGAGAGGCCTTCACATTATAGCAATACCTCACAGGTCTCAACGCCCACTGCAGTGAAGGAGGTCATATGGGACATCATGCAATGGCTCTTTGGGCTCCCTGCATCTGGTCTCTCTGCACTGCCAGGAATCCTTTTGTGGCCAGTTATCCTGACTTGGTGACTGTTTTGTACTGGCAAAGAGACATAAACCAGGCTGATTACAGGCGAGGACTAGACCTCCATCCTTATTCCAAAATCACAAAAATGTGTGATCTGCAGTGTGACCTAGACACTCCAACAAGGAGAAAAGGAGCTTCAGAGGTATTTCCTCAAGCTCTGGGGATAAATTGTTCTTGGCAGAGATAATTTAGATTTGCTTGTGGAGGCAGAGCTCTAGCAGTGACAGGAAAAATGTTCTAGGGTGTAATTTGTTCTGGGTACTCAGGGAGCTCTTTTTAGCCCATCAGTTGCCAGTTTCCTGTTAGCAGAAAGTAGTAACAGAGAGGGCTGCCTTTGGAAAAAGGAGGGAAAAGGCAGGGGGCTTACCCTGATTTCATTCAAAACTTTATTTTTACTAGTGGATAATACAAAGGAGAACTTGTGAATAGTGCAAAAATGAGGAGTCTGTGGAGGTCAAATCATGACTTTAGGACTCAACAATTAAAAGGAGGAATAGGTAAGTGTTCTGCCTACATTAAGAACAATATTTTTAGACACATGACATCAGAGAATCATAGAATAATTAAGGCTGGAAAAGACCTCCAAGGTCATCGAGTCCAGCTTTTGACCAAACACCACCATGCCAACTAAACCATAGAACTGAGTGCCATGTTCAGTTATATCTTGAATTACTTCCAGGGATGGTGACTCTACAACTTCCCTGGGCAGTCCATTCCAATGCTTAACAATACTTGCAGTGAAGAAATTCTTCCTCATGTCCTACCTGAATCTGCCCTAGTGCAGCTTGAGGCCATTACCTCTTGTCTTGTTGTTGCTTGCCTGGGAGAAGAGGCTGACCTCCACCTGACTGCACCCTCCTTTCAGATGGTTACACAGAATGATGAGGTCACCCAAGAACCTTCTTTTCTCCCGGCTACACATGCCCAGCTCCCTCAGCCACTCTTCATAGGATATGCACTCCAGACCCTTCACCAGCTCTGTTGCCCTTCTCTGAACTCACTCCAGCCCCTCGATGGCCTTCTTGTAGTAAAGGGGCCCAGAACTGGACACAGCACTCAGGGTGTGGCCTCACCAGTGCCGAGCACAGGGGGACAATCACTTCCCTGGTCCTGCTGGCCACACTATTTCTGAGACAGGCCAGAATGCCATTGGCCTCCTTAGCTACCTGGGCACATTTTTTTGTGAACTTTTTGGAGTAGAGAGGAGCTCTGTTCTGTATTTCCATATTGCCTTGCACACCGGATCACTGTTCTCTGTCAGGAGCATTCAAATGCTACTACAAATAAATAATGGTAATGCTGTGCAGACAAATACACTGAACTTTCTTTCTTAGTTCTCCGATAACACTTACTGCTTTAACACCACTAGTTCTTTTGGAATAGTGTCACAAATCCCCCAAATGCTTGAGCCTCCTCCTTCAATACTTACTGTGAACTAAATATTGCCTTCTGAGTAAAAAGTGCTTAGCATTATAAGAGGGCTTTGCCAGGAAAGACATTTTTATACAAGGAAATTTGAGACAGGCCTAAGAATTCTTCTTAAAACAGCTAAACACTGCATGCTAAACTGGGGAAAAGCCTCCAATTTAATGCAGAGATTCCCGAGTTGGCTTTAAATGCATTGCTTTTTATAAGAGAATTCTAGCTGTAGCAATACAGAATTCTTTGCAAGAGAATTTACTCTGCCAGAGAGACTGCCTCTTTCAAGGCTACAGCAACAACAGCAGAAAGATACCTTCTTTTTTGCCATAACAATTCTTACAAAGAATATTAAATAACACAGGATGGATCTCTTATACAAAAACAATTCAAAAAGGACATTTTATTTAATGAACAAGAATTAGGTTGTGAAAAGACTGCAGTGAAAGAGGATGAAATCATCCAGAAGCAGGTTTTCTGCTGGAATCTATGTTGCTGTGAATATCATCAGTGCCTGCCCAGGGCTCCTTGTCAAAGCCCAGCCCAGCTGTGCCATCTTTTCTGGGGACAGCCAGGTGTGCCCAAGTCCCTCAGCAGAGCACCTGTGCTCATAGCAAATTCCCTGTGGAGGAGGAAGCAGTGAACCCTATCATGAGCCTTCTTTTAATAAATAAATTGATAAAAAGGTCTGTGTAAGAGACTTTGCAGAAGCCTCTGAGGGATGCTCTGGCCCAGCCAGTCACAAGAACTGTGGCTAGTTTGCTTTGAAGTGTTTGTATCAAAGTAACATAAACACAGCACTGCTTCTCTTTCATTTATTTTTTTTCACATGCTTCCAAATGTGCTAATTTTATGCAAAGATGTCTGTTAGCTGTAACAAATATTTATCCTCTGCTGGAACAGAGCTCTTTTGAGTACACAGCAACACCTGTAAGCAGGCATTTGAGGAAGGCAGGTGCGCAGCTGCTCCATTCCTCCCTTTTTTTTCAAGTTGGCCACCTTACATTACCCTTCTCAAAAGAGCTGAACTTCCCAAGGTCTGAGGTGTAATTCCCAAGGTGTATGGAGTTGTAATTAATCAGCTTCAGTGGGAGCTGCAAGTGTAGTATCTGAAAGTAGCTGAGAGCTCAGATATGTGTATCCAATACTTCAAGCATGTGATTTTTCTGAGCTGACTATTTATATTCCTGGCCAGGAAAATAAGCATGTCCTGAACTTCTGAGCAAGTCGTTCACAAAGTAATGCATTGTTTTTACAAGTAAAAGAGCCTTAACACACTGCAGCAGGAGGTAGAGGATAGTTTTCCCAAGCATTTTGTGTCTTGTAAATTTTGACTCTGCACTGAAGGAAAAAGAAGCAGATGTGCTTTCTTTGGACCCTGTGCCTCTGGCTCCCTGAAATAGCTCAGCTACATTCTGTTTCTGATAATGTTGCATCAATGATACTTTTTAATTCATGAGTGGGGAGAAAGGCTTGGAGAGACAAGTGATTGACTTATATCTGTTCTGTGAGAGCAGATCATGATTTGTCTCATTATTTTTCTAACTCATCACTAGAAAAGATGAGCTGCTAAACCAAATTGTTACTAGTACACTCCTCTTATGGTGTGATTTATGTCAGATTTTTAGGCTTTTATATCATCCAAAGGCCCTGGTAAGTCCTAAGGCTTATCTTGTACTGCAGGTAAATATCCTTAAAAATTCCATCACCAAAGTGAATATGATTTGCTCATCAAATTAGGAGACAAATTTGCTTTCCATATATATTTCACATTTATATGCCAGATATATGTAATTATACATACACCCCTTCAGGAAAGACTGAAATAATTCTAGGACATTGTGACTTAGAGAACGTCTAATGCAGTTTGCAATTATTTTACCTGTTGGCTCAGGAAATAGGCAAACTAATTCAAGCAACTACAAGCCTCTGCTTGCCAAGCTGTTCCCTTGGACAATTCCTTGCTGTGACTGGAGTCTTTCCCCAGCTTTGTTCCTACAGACACATCTTTTTGCTGTCTTTTGAAGGAAGTGACTGAACACATGAGCAGGAGGTCTCTGGCACAGGATCTTGTAGAGCAGGGAAAAAAAGAGGAAAGACTAGAGAATGCTCACAGGTTTTTAAGGTCATGAAGACATCAGCCTCCTAAATGTCTGAAGCCAAATGACTTTGCCTGGTCCATGTGCAGATTTACCAGTTAAAACCATGAAGTGAGACAGTGATTGCATTGTGATTGTATATAATCACAGAGTGGCTCTATGTGCCCTCCGTGGCTTGGAAAGACAAGACTTGTTCTTTCTGGAAAGTATCTTCAGGTAAGAACTTCTTCCTGATGCAGAGAGGGAAGCATTTGGTTCAGTCCAACAGCTCCAGTGAGCTGCTAGATCATACACTCAACAGCTTCCTGTTAGCTGAGACCTCTCCAGATTTTCAAGATTGCTCAAAAATCATTGGAAGTGTCTTTGGGATGACATCAGCCAGCTCTTTGAGGATTCTCAGATGAATCCCATCAGACTCTATAGGTTTGCAGGGATCCAGCTGGAGCAGCAGATCCTGTACATTTTCAGGGTCAGCTGGGAGTTGATCATTCTTGCAGTCATGATCCTCCAGCTCAGGGCACTGAGACCCCCTTGGTCTGTCATCTGTGTTGAGGACAAAGAATGCATTAAACACCTGTGCTTTGTCTGTGTCCAGGTTTGTGAGGTGACCATCCTCACCCTCTAATGAGTTGATGTTATTTTTACACTGCCTATTGCCATTTATATATTTGAAAAATCTCTTTTATTGTCCCTTACAGTTCTGGCCAGCTTCAAGTCCAGTTGAGCTATGGCAATCAGCACAATTTTCAGTATAGTTATTTAGTAACACTAAAGTTGTCCTTCATTAAAATGATCATACCAGTTCTACGTTGTTTATTATCCAACAAAAAGATGCTTTTACAAAGCAATGAAACAGTACTTCATGCTGTAAAATACAGTTCATTAAATTGCATTCTCATAGAGTTTTTCACTTGTAGTACTTGCAAAGTAATTAATAAAGGATACTCTAAAAGCTATATTTTTATTTATATACTATGAAACTGTTATTAATCATCTATATGTTTTGTTTTATACAAGGTTTTTTCATTAATCCTAACCTTATTAAAGAAATTGTACTGGTATGGAGAAATTTATCACATTTCACTTTTCATCAACAAGAGCTGCCTATAGTCTAGTCTAGTGACCTAAGCTTGTTTACACAAGTCACGGCTCAATGTTTAATGCAGTAATACAACCACAATATGTAGTTCCACAACTCCTTTTAAGCTCTGGCATAATTAGCTTCCATTAATTAGTTAATGAATTAGCTTTCATTAATACCTCACCTCTACAGTTACAGAGGTCACCTTCAGATTCAGACAGAGGAGTTTCTGGTGGTAATTCTATGAGATGGAAACTGTCCTCATTAATAGCTGTAGATGTTAATTCTGAAGTTTAACAAATGCTGTTAAAATTTGAACAGTAGTATCAAGTTACTTTTTACCTGTCTCTTTCCAAGCAGTGAAGGTTCTCCTTACCATGATCACTGCTGTATCCATGATGCATTTAAAGCCATTCTGTTCCTTATGGACTGACAGGAGATGCAAATATCACGGCCAAAATCTGTGCTAGCCCTCTACAGTGTAGTTATTTGTAGGATTTTTGACAATAAAAATATCAGCATAGAGCATAATGTGGCAAAAGTGAGAGGCAATGGGATCTGGAGGTTGTGCTGCACAATTAGGTCTCACATGAGGTGGAGAGCTGCCTATTGGGATCACATGGAGACACAGCAGGCCCGGCTTTTCCAGACAGAATTTTTAGGCAGACACAGGAGCTGACTCCTCAGCTACACATGCCTCCAGTTACATGGTAGGCATCTTTCATAAACTCTGTAGGCTCACTCAGAATTCTCGTTTTGCTCAAGGAAGAGCTATGGTGTCACTGTCAGTATAGCCAGAGGTAAAACCTTAAAAAAAACCAAAAAAGTTAAGAAGGTTTTTAAAAATAATTTTCTTCTAATGCTTGACCAGTGCCTAACATGCTTGGCCATTTTGATGACAAATCACTAGGATTTTTGTGGCTGTAAAGGAAGAGGATGAACAACAGACCTTAAAGGAGATAAGGAGGCTTACAAGTTTATAAAATTGTTTCTTTTTAAAATACAATAACCATGGAAAAAGACCCCCTGAGATGGAAACCAGAGTTCTCTGTAAAGGCTCTTCATGCCAATCAGCAGTGATGAGATGTAGAAAAATACCAGTGACAGAAAGATGACTTCATTTGCAAATATAATTGTCTCCAAGAGAGGTGTTCATACAGCCAAAGACACTATTCTCCTCACCACTCATTACTGGTGGTTAGTGTACGGGGTGTCATGATCATGCAGGTAAATGAGGAAGCAGGTAACTAACCTGCAGCACTTTGATGGCTGCCTATTGAACACTTGGCCTCCTGGGGAAGCAGCCCAATACCCTGAAATGCAATATAAAACATTTATAGCCTCCCTTTTAAAAGGCTTCCAGAGGGGAAGGTTCAGATTTTCCATTTTGTTGCAGTGTTTTGCTGGAAGAAATACTCAGTGGAGAAAGGGGCAAGCAGACAAAGTTAGCAGTAATTATCATGCTGTAGGGCTTTTTGTTAGGAACTTCCTCGGTCGTTTCTACAAACTAAAATATTTCAAAGCAATAACATACACAGAAACAGTCATTCCCATTTAAAACAGGAATAGATGATATGTTAAAAATGTTTTTCAATCTTCATCATATACAGCCATCTCTGAGTTTCAAACTGAGTAGTGCAACTACCAGACAGACAAAACCTCATGTTTCAAATGTAGAGCCTACTGACATACTCTAACAAGCATTTAGAATAGCTGATATACTTTAGTGGCCAGGAAAACATGACTTCATTTATTTGCCAGTAAACTCTGTACTTAAATGTTAAATAACATATACAGTGCATGATTTTCCTCACCTGGTATGGTATGGTCTGTGACATGTGACAAGATATCCACTTTATTTAATTTTGTTAGGAAAAGTTAATCAAATCTAGTAACATGGTGTAAAAGTAAAAAAAATAGCCCAATAGAAAATCAAATTATTTACATTTAGTTCCATGTTGTAATCCAGCCTCCTGAGAAAAGAATTTTATAACCTGTCCAAATTTATGCTAAATTTTACCATCTGAAGACACATATTTAAAAGGAACAGTTTTAAAAGAGAAATCCCATTCTAATTGCATTTTAATCCACCCACAGAGATGCTGCATTTTATTGATTTGATTAACTGAAGACCATTCCTCTTGTATACTCAGAAATGCAAATTTTTTTGTATCATCAGGCAATCTCACTTATGCAAGTCAAGTATGTAGAAACATACATTGAATAGAGCAAAATCCAAAAACTCCTTTCCCTGCCTCCACCTTGTGCTCATTCTTTCTACCAAGTTATCATTACTCTGAGCCATGTTTGCACATCCTACCTCCTCAGGGAGAAGAAGGGTCACAACAAGGAGATGCTCTAAGTGCCACTTGCCTCCATTTCATACCAGAAATCATTTTTAATGAGCACATTCACTTGTTTTCAGAGCAATGCCCACCAAATCACATCCCTCTGAGCCAGAACACATGGGAGTCTTTAGTAAGGGTGTGTGCCTCGTGAGCAGAACAAAAAGAAGCCTGCAAAAATTGCCCTGATAAATTGCTAGCTGAAGTGAGTTGCATTTGAAACATGAGCTGGTGTGCTTCATTATTCTGCTTGCAGCATTTGTATGGGAAAGTTCAGCAAACTAGGCTATAAAAATTTATGACCGGTTTGAATGTGGACAAAAATAGTGAGTTCATGTGTTTCCTGATGCAGATGGTGATGGACAGTAAGAGCATATAGTACTTCCAAGTACAGAAACCCACAGACCTTTATTTAGTGTGACCTGTCACTGTGCCCCTACACATTTCTAACAAGGCAGCAGCAGTGGCTGGTGCACTCCACAGTGAACTGCTTTAGCTTAAAAAGTAGGATAGAAGGTATTTCTAATATGCATGAACACAAACTATGGTACTAGGAGCTGCAGGGAATTTAAGTTAGAAAAGAATTTAAGTTAGAAAAATTTAAGTTAGTTTTGTTGAGAAAATTCAACAAAGATTTAGGAAGATTTAACTCTGCTCTCCCTATAACGTAGGCTGGAGACCCACAGTTCCCCATCCACCTTTTACTTCTATATTCTTTTATACCCAGAAACTCACCTTTAATCTCCTTCACAAGTTTATAGGACCCAGCACAGTGTTGGTTCAGACAACACAACAGAGAGAATCCTTGATCCCAGTCCAGGGGAGCCCTGCTGCCGGTGACGCAGTAGACACGGAGGGGTGCTGGTGCAACGGCAGGAGATTTCCTGTACAGTATTAGTCTCACTCTTTTGGAACCACACTGAGCCAATTAGCCCTGTAGCACGGATTTTCCTTTTATGTCCTCTAACTCTTCTATACTCATCACAGGAGCAAGGTGAGTCTGCTGCTGCAGCAAAAAGCCCATACATTGTGTTTCTCAGAAAAAATGAAAAAAAAGAAAAAAGGATTTTTTTTTTTCCTGTGAAGTCATGTGAGTTTTACTATCACTACTTACAATTAGGCCAATGCACTAGTCTTCAAAATAAAGGATAAACCTCCCTTCCTGATTACATTGCTCATTTCCCCCCAGTGACAGAAATGTTGGAGAAAAGATTTGCTGTGGTGACTGAGCAGGACATGGCACAGGAAAGCCTGATATTAGGTAGTACTTCTGCTCCATCTCAGACTAAATAAATCTAGTAGAGATGTAAGCAAACATGGTTTTACCCTGCCTGTGCTTCTAACTGAAGAAATGGACTTTGGAGACCTTCCAGTCTCTTCTTCAGAGTCTCTGAATCAGTCATTTTCAATAAAAAGTGTCATGGCAGTAGAGGAATTTGAGAGCACCTTAGGGCAACCCTGGGCCTTGCTCACTGCACTCTTTTTCTGTTGGGTGATGTGTTCCCTTCCACTGGTTATTTTGAACATATTGTGATATTAATCCATTTTACATAACGTAAAGTACTATATTCCTCAAAAGAACCCATAAGAGTGGCAAAGCTAGTTTTGTTTGATACTGTGTGAGAGGAATCACAAACTCAGATTCATAATGAGAAATTTATTGCTGCCTGATAATTGTTCACTCTCTCCTCACTTAGTCTGAGGACAATCTAGTTACCCTGTTCCTTTGGTTTTATGAACAGCCTATTGATTCAAAGACTAACTAAATAAAATATCAAAGCAAAGGTAAAGCTGCCATAGGGTAAAAGTTACAATATAACTAATATAAGTCTGAAAAAGCCATGGTTAAAAAAAAAAAAAGAAAAATGCCATTGCTGGTATTTCAATAATGTGGATTAAAATCTTGGTTGTTCTAAATTTGAAGATATTTTTGCAATAATTTTCTACAGTCTTTAAATCATTAATGTATTAAGTTTTAGGGTGGAGATGTTAAAGGAGAGTAAACCTGAGAGAGTTCTTTGAGTTGCTCTGGGAATTCAAGAGAGAGTTTCTGAATTCCTCTGGGAGCCTAATGCTCTGTAATAAATGTAATTCCTGAATTATTAATCAAAAGAGCATATACTCTCATAAATTATAAGCAACAGCTGAGGAAGTGACCGGAAGACTATTTCCTAGGACACCAGGAGAGTGACGTCCAGAATTTCATTGTTTGAACTGAGATAGATGTAGCTACTCTGATTCAGTAGCCTTAGAACAATTTACTCAACTCCAAGTACTTTCCTGCACTCCAATAGGCTGTATGCTCCATACCCATGCTCAGAGATGGATGAAGGGTAGCAAACACCACCCTGTCACAATTTTTTAGCCAGAGTGACATTTAGAACAATCAGCCTGCTTGCTCCACAGTGCTGGGAGGCATTGCACTGAGGCAAGGCACAGCTAACAGGCCATGCCAAGCAGGGCAGTGCTTCCCAGCAGGTTCCTCCAGTGCTGCTGCAGATGGCCGTGGTGAGAGCCATCAGCTCAGCAAGGCAAGCTCCTCTGGGGCCTTGCCAGAGCACCTGCAGGAAGGCAGCAAGAGCCAGGAACCTCTGCTTTGTCCAGATCTGATGATGGGTAGGATGTTATCCAAAGGGAAGCAATGGCTTCCAACCTTGATTCTGTTTCTTCACTTACTTTTTCTCTCCTTTGAGCACTCTCCAGCTGTAACTGAGAAATCTATATCAAGAAATTGCTACCTAAAGAGACCAGATCCTGGCTGCCATGTTAAGGAAAAAATGAATGTAGTGCCTCTTTCTGCAGGTATTGAGAAATGCCTAAAATCATTACTGTGGTCCTGATAAACATTTCAGCATTTTACTTGTGTTTCAAAGATAGGAATAGGAGAACTGGGGCTTGTACTGTTATGCAAGAAAATTGAAGAAATGTGGGGTAATAGAAACCAGATCAGATTCCAGAAGGTAGGGAAGCAGTGATTTTCACTTGACTTGTGATTGTGCAGAGGGATAGAGTGTTGCTTCTGACATCTAAGGAAAGAGAGCAGAGAGATCAGAACAGACATGCCAAATTGCAGTATCCTTATGAGGAACTGCACACATTGTTGGAGCAATTGTTACAGCAAGTATGTGGTGGTAAAGAGGTGACCAGAGGCAGCAAAGCCTTGATTATTCTCTTAGAAAAAAATCGGCTACAATACTAGATGAAATGTATCAACAGGAAGGAATGGTGAAGAGCTGTTTAGTTAGTTGCCTGATTAATTATTTTTGTAAGAAACAACCTCAGGTAGATTATTCTGAAAATCCAGCACAACTGCCTAGAAATTTCTCATTGTCAGTCAAAAAAAATAAAAAGGCAATTTCTACTCTGTTTCTATTCCTGTTGTAAAAATTATTTTGCTTGCCTTTCTATGCAAGCAGAGAACAGAGGCGAGACAGTATTTCTTCAACCACTTGTGTTGTCTTTGTTATCCTCTGGCTAATCTGTACTTCCCGTCATATCAACAGGGTTGTACACCTTCAGAGGACAGCTCTGAGCATCTGAACTATTTCTCTCTGTGGCTACATGTCCACTGCTAAAGATTTTTGTCCAAGACAGCAGTGCTTGTTCTCAGGCCAGACCAGGGCACAGGGTGGGTGGTGTCCTGACTGATTGGGACTGGCTGCTGCTAGAACAGAGTGACCACACCCACCCTTTCCCCAAGTCTTTCCTGGGTGCCCCACTGGCACTGGGTCCTAACAGCTGCTTTTCCATGGAAAACACCTGAAATATGGCAACACCAAGTCCTATGATCACTGGTCCAAGCACAAGTAGTAGGTTCAAGTCCTTATTAATCAGAGAAGCAGACAGATGGAGTGACCAGCAATTGCTCTCAGTGTATAATGCAGTAGCAGGAGAAGAACTGAGGAGGAAGCAGCTGCTCCCCATGTCTCAGCCCCTGTTTTGGAACTGCACCACAATGCCCAGCTTTTTTAATACAGCCTTACTGCAAACATGCATCTCTTCATCATGTAGCTTTTTTAATACAGCCTTACTGCAAACGTGCATCTCTTCATCATGTAAATGGAAAATAGTGCTTGACGTACAGCCCCCTCATAAAACAAACTGCTTATGCCTGTGGCTATAAATATACACACACACAGAACTCTCTATATCTCTGTATCTATAGATATAGTTATGCATCTCTGGAATTAAATTTTCCATGCTTCTGTCCTATCTGGTTGTCCTTTGGTCCCACACTATGATGATTTCCACATCAGTAAATTCCCAGTGCTTGCTGGGATGATGTAATAAGACTATCGTGCATGAATGGAGCCAAACTTGGTGTGATTTACACCAAAATGCTCTGGTCTGGATTAGACTGTGCAATTAAAAGGTCAGTTCATGGGTTTTCTTTTTGAGAGAACTAACTTTTTTGATTCAGAAATTAGCTCAAAATTAAAAGAAAAATGCAAACCCCAAAATCCTAGTTTATGTGAAGTGTTGCCGCAGGCATTCAGGAATGAACTGAGAAGCGAGTGATTTGACAGCTCAGCATTCCTCACATGCCTCTCAATCTTCAGCCCACTTTGAAGCAGAGAGGTGGTCCCTCAGAGTGTTCTGAGGAGGGCACGTTTTAGGAACAGAAACCCCAGCTACAGCAGCCTTCGAATCTGAATACCAGAGTTTGTTTCAGTGCTTAACAAATGACATACACGTGACATACACTAGAAATGATCAATGGTCTCCATGAGGCAAGGAAGTCAGAAAGGCAAGCCTTGAGTTCTGCAACGGATAAAAGCAGCACAGGTTTGCTCTGCTTCTGGTAGGGGAGGAAGGGAAAATTTCTCTATCTGCTGGTACTCCTGCTGTTTCTTGTAGGACAATTCCTCCTGAGTAGGTATCCAAAATACAGAAGCATAATTCTCAATTCTTTTCACTGTGCTAAGGAGCAGTACTTCTGGTACAAAAATCATGAAGTGCACTGTCCCAGAGCAGCAGACATCCATACCATGTCTTAGGACATAGTGGCTCTGGTTCAGTGTAGAGAGCATGAAGTGCTCAAGAGGTTCAGAGGGACTTGGGAAGGGATACAAAGTCCCTGGGGCCATGAAAGCACAGACATGAGCTGACCTGATGCCATGGCTGATAGAGAGCTGGGTACTCTCCCTAGGCTTTCCCGCTAATTGTGTGCAAATGCCATCATGCTGGATATTCACCACTTCCATACAGAGCTCGGTGCCTCACTCATGCTCCAGTCTCTGCCTGCTGCAGAAGAGGTGGGAGTTAACCAGGGCTGGGGCTGAGTACTGTGCCTGCAGCCACCTACTAGGAAGGAAGGTCTGTGGTGTGAAGCTACATTTTTCCCCACAGGCATTTTTCTGAGTCAGGCATGTGAGCTCCAAAAAGTGGAAGTGCTCTCCTTCTCTGTTTTCTTATCAGGCAGGTTTGGTGCTCAGCAGGTAAGCTGTTTTCAAAAATAACTGTGAAGCTCTTCACTTTCCTCCTGCAGCCAAGCCAGGAGACAATTATTTAGTTCTGCTTCTGGGATAAGGGGTGTTGGATCTT
Source organism: Drymodes brunneopygia (assembly GCA_013400955.1). Taxonomy (NCBI): domain Eukaryota; kingdom Metazoa; phylum Chordata; class Aves; order Passeriformes; family Petroicidae; genus Drymodes; species Drymodes brunneopygia. The sequence goes on along the minus strand of VZTZ01008489.1, from coordinate 211,091 downwards.
TCTCTGTATTCCTAAACTAGGTAAAAGTAGAGATTTTGACTGCTTCAAACCATTTTCTTCTTTCTCACAGTAAGTAAGAAAGAGATTTTTTTTCTCTTCTCCAATGTTCCTCTGTGTTTGTGACCACTTAAATCCCAGATTACACTCTTCCAAACACACAAGGGGAAGAAAAATCACCCTCTTAAAGAAATTTTCCACTTTGCCCCAGAAAGACAGTATTTTAACATTAAGCTATGCAGCATCTTCTTAAGTTTAATTCACCAAATTACTCACAAAAGCAAAAAATATATGGTCTTTCCCTTTTTTATAAAAAAAATGCATTGATTTAATTGCAAAATGAAATACAAGAATAAAAAATGACAAAAAATAATGTTCTAATTCAGACTAGCACCCACATTTAAATATACACAATATTTTTTATTAATTTGACAAAAAAATTATATCCATCTGTTATTTTGTTTATTTTTTAATGTAATAGAAGTAAAAGAAATGAGGTAATGTCCATCAATAATTCACTTTCAATGGCTATCGTATTTAAAGATAATCATCCACTGGGCCATTTATTAGCCCTGACAGAGTGAATGCAGTGTCAGATATCACTGAAAGGCCTGGAGGATAAAGGCACCAACCCTGCAAACTCTGTCGTGCTTGCCAGTCATACTAGTCTCCAGGACATAGTTAAACCAGGTCATAACCCTTTGCTTGAAGTAAATGCATTTAAGGCTGTTCATACTTTGGATCATTGCCTCTCAGGCTTCAGGAAAAGTACAAGGGTTAGCTCAGTACTGGAAGAAGAATTTTATATAAATGTAATATATATATATATATTTTTTTTTATACATCATGTGACAGATACACTCTGTATCATTTGTCCATAAAACTGTAATCATATACTCTGTAAAATATTGTAAAAACTAGAAGTAAAAAAAAAAAAAAAAATCAGGCTGATTGAATCTTACAGAAAGGTTAGGAATTCAGTAATCAGCAGACACCTCTCAACAATTACGTTAAATCCTTTAGTTATGTACAAGAAAGAAAAAACTTTTCCTTCAGATTCTTGAATCATATTTGCCTATATAAAAACACTCCATTTGTTTTCTGGTTGAGAGAGTGTCATAAAATCAGATCGTGCTGCTATAGCATCAGGATGCATTTTATTCTTACAATAGCTATGATGTCCCTGATTTTCTGTGCATCCAAGGAAATAAAAAAACCCAACTCACCAACATTGTTTTTTCTCTAACTTAACACCTTGTCATATTGAGCTAACTGGTAATATATTATGATTAGAAGCAATGATGCTAAAGGAGGAGAAGAGTGAAAGACTGAATATTGAATCTGATCCACATGTCCAGGTCAATGTTTCTGCCTCATGTTGCAAATACACTTTTATTGGCATTACCCACCCCTTTCTCTGATCTGCCATATCAAACCACGCACTGGTTGACAAGCATACATTAGTCTCATTTAACATTCCTTGATAAATGAGGACAAGGAAATAGGACAATAATTGTGTTGGGCTGTGTTTGGAGAGGAGCCCCATTGCTGCCCACGCTTGGCCAATGACTCCTTCAAGCTGCCCGTGCTCCTGAGGGGAGCAAACAGCTTGGCAGCAGCAGCATTCCTGACCCAGTGCCCAAGCTCTCCAAGCCCAACACCCCAGCCAGGAGGAGGAGGCTGTCACTCATCTCCTGCCCAGCTGGTGCTGCCCCACTGTGCCCTGAGAAGCCATCTCCCAGCCACCTCTGCCACAGCACAGCTTTACCTTCCCTTTGCAGCCACCAGTTCCCTGCTGCCTGGAGGGCAAGAAGTTCCTGCCAGAAGCACAACAGCCATTTTATTGCCATGTCAATGTCATGAACTGCTGGAAAAAAAAAACATGGGAACTTCTTCTGAAAGGAAAATTAAACTTTATTTTTTTTTAACAAACTGGGGAAAACTAGTTACATGCTTTGCTGCAGCAGTGTGTGTAGAGCAAACTGTGATCCACAGTGATGCATTGTGCGGATAAAACAAGCCTGAATGTCCCTAGCCCAGGCTCAAAGAGGCTGGCCTTTTCTTGCTTAGGTCATACTTAGCTTAAACTCATCCATTTAATTATTAAAATGCTCCTGCTTAGACACAGAAAATCCCTTCTACCCTGGAAGTAAGATCTCAGTACATTTTTCTTCTTGCTGATTTTCACATTCTTCCCACAGTAAAGAATCTGATTTCTCTTTTCCCAATAGGTCTAATTTACATTTATTTTAGAGCCACAACTTCTCATATACAGTAGGCATTCATTTCTTCCTTACAAAACACAGAATCTGAAAGAAAACATGGCTAGTAGCTAATATTTGAAAAGAATTGGAAGGAGGGAAAGGGAACATTTGTTCTTATTAATTTTTTGTAGGAAGTCCATAATGTCAGATTATGACAGAATGTCCAGTATTATGGACTAATAAACCCCAGCCCATTACTACATGACTGTTGCTGAATGTGGCAGCCATTGAGGCTACCACTGAGGCCCAGGAAGACTGCGAAGGTCCCAAGGGATCTAAGGGGCCATAGTAGAGGGTTACTCAAGTTTGAAAGGTCTTCCCCTCTCCCTCTGGAGGATAATAGTTTCTTCCACGTGATTGATTTGTTCTTGCTATGTTAATTGTACCCCCATGATTGGACTATTGGCTCTCCACCCCTTATACATATGTATTCATATCTAGAAGTTTCCATGTTACTTGATACCCCATTGGTTGGTCCTCTCTCTCCTCCCCTTCCCTCCCTTCATTGGACTGTGTAAGCTTGTCAAGCCTTCTCTCCTCCCCTGGACCCTCTCCTGAAGGGTTATTTGTTGCCATATAAAAGTCTGTGCTCGCCTGTGCCTGGGGTCTTCTGTCACTGGACCCATTCGAGTCAGGAACCGTTAATAAACTCCTTGGATACCCACAGAGAAGATCTTTCCCTTATTCTTTACCCCTGGATCTGGGTTTGCCTTGCTGCGCCCACCGGCAGGGTAGCAGAGTGCTGCAGCAGGAGGTTAAGCAGCACCACCAGAGCAGCTCCCCGAGGGACGCTGCTGGGACATGCTGCTGGACTCTGTCCACTGGGACAGTCCCCGTGCAGGCGACAGCTGAAGGCAGTTATGTACTGGATACCTTCTTATATTTTAAATAAGTTAGTTAATTAATTAAATATAAATAACTTTTGTGCATTGTAATTGATTTGAGTGTTACTGTTTTGCCATCAAGACCAAAAATACCTTAAAATTCAGTGGAAAAATGTTGAAAATACAAATCCTAAGTTCTACTAGGAAAGCTGAAGCAGTAGTTAGTTCTAACTGGTTCTAGAAAGTGGCATATCCATGTGTTGCAGCATGTCAGAAGTCCTGTTTCCAGAGGCTGTATCCCAGGTGGATTCTCTGCTGTCTAACAATTCAGCCGAGTATTGCAGCCTTTTCATCATTGGAGGAACTACTCTGGGTATTTCACGGGGGGAAATGGAGCCAGGGAGAAATGGTTTACAGGCCTGTAATACCTTTAAGATCTCAACCCTTTTGGTCAAATATAGCTGAAATTAATTGACAAATAAGCAATTGTAAAGCAAGACCTGAAAAACAGGTCATATAGCCTAACTTCTTTTTGGGAAGGCTATGGAGGCAGAATGGACCAATGCAGTTCTTTGCATCTCTTACACAGTAAGAAAAGCAAACTCACACTAACAAATAAATCCACAAGAAAACAGCTGGTGTGTCTCATGGAGGGTGTCAGGGAAAAAAACACACACAAATGATATAAAATTGGCAAAACATTATCCCTTACTGTGACTCTTTAACCACAGGGTTTTAGCCAAATGGCATTGTTTTCAATGACAGAAACAGTTTTCAGGACAGAAGAGGAAATCCTTCAGAGAAGGCAAAGTCTGAAAGGCCAAGATGGTGCTACTCTGCTTCTATGTCAGAAGGAAAGACTTCAGTAGAAAAACAGTAAGTTGAATTTTTTTGGTGCTGCTCTCAGGTAATTTCATCAACTTTAACAGAATGATAGCTATCACCCAGGAATGTTTTCTGGTTTTGGTGAAAGTGCAGAATACAAAGGGATTTGCTGTCTCTGCCTCTGGGTTCCGACTCTGGAGCTCAATTTATCCACCAGTAAAGCCATGCCTAATTGCGCCCAATTGCCAGTTGAGCTTTCAAGTCTTTTGCCAAGAAAGGACCGCTGCCTGTTTCAATTTTTGGTTAGGTGACCATTGTGCTGGTAGTAGATAGAGAATGAATATGTAGGTTTAACAGCTGTTTTCAAACATGTCGAGCCATTGTCAGATTGCTGTGCTGAGCAGAATCAGTACAGCATGCTTTAAATATCTACACTGAGACAACTACAGAAAGTGATCAGCAAATGGCACGAAGCAGATGTACAGTAGCTATAGAAACCACAGCTTACACAAAACAAATAAGCATGGACCATTACCTACAATTTGGTTCATGTTCCTTCAACTGCACCATAACATCTGTTGTAAGAAATCTTGTAGGGTGGGCTGAGAAAATATCTTAAACACAAATATTGCTGAACAAAGAATAAAGCTATTTCAAACTTAATGGTGCTACAAGGGTATTTAAATATACCAATAAAGAAAGTAATGAGGGATGCTGTCAATGCCAAAGAAAAACACTAGAGAAAATTAGCTATAGCGACCTGCCTGTGGAGCAGCACACATTACACCACACTGCAATGGCAAGACAGTGTCATAATAGCTTTCAGCATCAATTTAAAAAAAAAACTTAAACTATTAAGAAGTTTGGCACTATTTTTATTACTTGATGGTGTACAATATCACCGTTGAAGATTTTGGGTTTTCTCCCAAAAATGGGATTCTTGCTACAAAAGTAGGTTTGAAATGAAGATTGGATTGTAGCTGACATCATTGACCAAAACCTTCTTTGTCTCCTTCAGGGTCTCCAAGGGTACCCCAAGAAAATATGTGTCTTTTTTAAAGAAAGAAAACTTAAAGAAAAAAATGTGAGAGAGAAGGAAATGTAGAAACAGACATCAGAAATAATGAGGTTTATGTTTCTATTCTGGGGCACAAATTAAATTCTTACAACTCACCCCTTTGGATACTTTTGCTATAATTATAGATCCTATGTGCTGATGCCCTGGAGAGCACGCTGATGTCAGAAAGGTGCTTTCAGACTCCAAGTCAGGATGCTGAGTTTGAAAAGAAGCATGAGAAAGCAAAAAGAGAATATTGGGGGATTAACTAGTTTCGTAGCATCATTGTAACGCTTAGTTTGGAAAGGACCTTAGGATCACTGAGTCCAACTGTTAATGCAGCACTGCCAAGTCCACCACTAAACCATGTCCCTAAGTGCCATAAGAGTGCCTAAGAGCAGGGCACACCCAGCAGCTGACACTTGAGTGGCAGCAAGTTCACCCAGAGCTCTGTCTGGGCAGCTGTGTCAGTCGTGGTGGCTGTGGAACTTAGACAAGCCATGGTTTTCTGCTTGGTGAATGCCCTTGCTCACTGGTCAAACCAGCAGGGCTTCAGCACCCTTCCTGCATGCTCTTCCACAAGAACTGCTGCCCAAACTGGCATGTCATTCCCTGTTTGCCCACTCTGCTTGTGGCACTCCTGGTCACTAGCACTCCATTGCACTAGGTGATACACAAATGTATCAAAAAGAGACAATCCTTGGCCTTGAATTATTGCAGTTTGAATAGACAAGAGAAAAAGACTGCAGACAGGAAGGGCTGTTGAGCATGTTTTACAGGTAAAAATCTGACATACAGGGAGATAAGACTTCAAGATACAGAACCTTCAAGTGCACTTAAAGGAGTACTCCTGCTTTTTCTAGCTCCAGAAAATATGTCCTCAGTCTGCCAATAGCCCATATACAGAACTAAAAAGAATAAGTATTTTCCAGGCTTTGAGCCTGAGGTCATTTCACAGGTATCCTGGGAACAGAGGTAGGAGTGACCACTCAGTATAATGCTCTGTCAGTATGCAAAGTGCAAAGAAAAGAAATAATCTCCTTCAAGGAGAATGAACCTTTTTTTTCCTAAAATCATGCCCTGTAATAGCTGTTACCAACCTATCTTTTTGTTCTTTGAGGTATTCTGCAATAACAATCTCAAATGCTTTCTAAAGATTTGATTGGTATGTGGAAAACCAGAGTATGTCAAGTTGGAAGCAAGACATGTAGGACATTCAGTTTCCCAAAGGATTATTAAATAATATTCCTCAAATACGTCATTCAATGCATTTAATGATATTTCCTCTATACATTATTCATTTTTCATTACTTTCACATCTTGTAGAAGGAGAACTCTCCCCAAAAGTTTAAATAAAATATTTGCAGTTTAGTTCATTTCATTATTCATTAAAGTCTTGTTTTCATTTTCTTTTTCATGAGCAGAGTTTATCGAAAAGAAGGCAGAGAGATGGTGGTGATATAACTGACATAATATGGAACTAAAGAAAAAATTCCCGCAATTTTATGTTTTATTATCTGGAAGGTAGGACTCAGAAGGGGAATGACATGAGTTTCCCTGTGAACAAGTATCAAGTTAGCAGTGGAAGGGAATGATGGAGATTGCTCCCAGAGTTGCTGCTAAAAACTAACCTTCTTCCATGAAAGGGAGTTTTATGTGTCTCTCTGACAGAGCAGGACACGCTAAACTATACAGGCTTGCTAATCCTTTTTAAATTATTTGGTATTGGTTTTGTACTGGCTTGTATTCATTTCCGGTGAGTGGCTGGAAAAGGTCATCTGTGCATTGTGAAGAAGCAGGAGGCATCTGAGCACAGCCTGTCATCAGAATTTAATGAGATGATCCAGTCTGTACACGTGCTTGTAACATCACAGCCATGATAATGAAAAGCATATGTCTAATGATTGTTTCTTTTTCTTCTTTCCTTGATAGATATAGGAGTTAAAAATGGGATAGATAAGCTAAGAAGAGGAAGAGGAAGGAAAGCTAATAGCTTATCCCATATTTTCATAATAAGATGTCATTTTTAGGATATCTTGTCTCTGGTTAGCTGAATGCATACACTGAATAACTGACCTGCTGGGAATTTAACTAGCAAACTCCAAGTTTAAACTGCAGCTCTAAGCCCAATTTCCATATTTTCCCAAGGGTGAGCTGTCGGCTCCTACTCATTGGCACTTTTTACATTAAAAGTGTTGCATTAGGCCCAATGCATCTTCCCTTCCTGAAACGTGTAATTGGTGTTGACTTGAAAGTTCCACATAAAAATCTGTGGTGAAAAAATCAGAGGGAAATTATGTTAAAAACAAACAGGATATTTCTAAAACTAAATTTCCATTATTTATTATGGAATATTAAAAACGTGCCAGGAGGCAAAGCAATGATCATTGTTGCCAGTCTGTACAGAAGCCTCCAGAGTAGGAATCAGAGGGTCATCCAAATCCCCCTGCTCAAGCAGGGGCACCTAGAACAGATTTGCACAAGGCCATGTGCAGTCCGATTTTGGGGACCTCCAAAGACAGAGACTCCACAATCCATCTAGACAAACCATTTCAGTGTCTGACCATCCCCAGAGTAAAAAAAAAAACAACTTTTTCCTTACACTTAAATAGAATTTCCGATATTTCAGTTTGTGTCCGTTGTCTGTCCTCTCCCTGGGTATTGCTGGAAAAACCCATCATTCTTAATGCCTCCCATGAGGTATTTATGCACAGTGTTAAGAGCCTCTTGAGCCTTTTCTTCTCCAGGCTGAACAGGCTCAGCTTTCTTAGCCTCTCTTTGCATGTCAGATGCTTTGGGCCCTTTACTGTCTTCATGGCCCTTCTTTGGCCCATCTCCTGTACGTCCATGCATTGTGCTGGGGAGCCCAGAACTGCACTCAGATCTCCAGATGTGTCTCATTTTCAGAAATGCTTCTTCCCAAACCGGTTTACGAAGAGGTAAAACCATTCCAGTCATTTGAAGATGCTCCTGGGATGTGACCCAAGAACTTCCAGGCCCAAGAACTTCGTCTGCTTCACTCATTAAGAATGGCTTTAAGCTCCTGGTGGAGTTGTTTGTGTTCCTGCAGGCAATTGTCACAGTTCTGCTGTATCCCAGATGAACAAATCCATTATTCTGTTTTCACTAATTCTTCTACAGTTGTGTCAAGATCCTTCAAACTCCCATTATTCTTCTCAGAAGAGCTATGAATATGTCCATTTATACCCTTTAGATTCAGACTGCCTTTGTAGAAGATTCTTGGCAGGTTGGTTCCAATACTTGTGTTTTGCATCTATGTAGAAATGAGAGCGGACAAATGAGTTTCTATTCTCTTGGGCATAGAATATGTCAGAGTTCAGCTATGCCTGCTCTTTATGCCGTATTTTAGCCCCAAATTCAGCCACCAGAAGCAGCTGCAGCCAAAGTAACTTTTTTTCTTCAAATGCTTTAAATAAAGATAGGCACTGAAAAAGCCAAAACTCCTCAGTGTGTGCAAGATAGAAGACATCTATCTAGTTAAAAAATTATATCTGATTTTGTCCTCAGAGCATGTTATTTTCTCAGGAAAACATCATCTAACATGCCAGCTTGTTCAGACCTACTACCTATCATCACTAGTATGCAATACTTTTGTCCTCTACCTGACATTGAGTCTGGCAGAGAAAAGACGTAGTTAATGAGCAGAGAGAAACCAATTCTAGTTTAAAATATTGCCTGTGAAAAAAATCAAATAAAAAGAGGGAATAAATTTTCATTTCCATGTCAATAGTTCTTTAAAAAATACAACCATGTAAAAATATGGAAGTGAATATGAAATACCAAAAATAAATTAGTTGGCCCCATGTAGTTTTGTATGCCCATTAGTCCTGCATAGGAAACTGGAAAGCTGGGATATTTATACACAGTGATAATTATTTCTTAGCAGTTCAAATCCAAATTATGTTTAAATACGTATTTTTTAGGATCTACTTTATAATACCTTCCTCCAAGAGCCTCAGGGAATAGGGGGCTTAATTAAGAGTGTTTTAGAAGTGGACTTCAGATTGATGTTCATTATGTTTACTTTAATACCTTTAGCAATCATTTTACATGGAAATCTGCAAACACTGGCCTGCCAGAAAGGATGTCCACCATGAAAAGTTGCTCATCATGTAAGCTCAGACCTTTCTATCTTTGCCTTCTTTGTCATTGTTTGCATTCTTAATACTTTAAATAATATAGAAGCAATTATTAACGGTGTGTAATTGTAGCAATTAATTTAGAGTTGATTTTAATGAGTTTATAAAGGGAATCACAGATTCCTGTTGCCTCCATTTCTTTTTAAAGTAGAAGCTAGGAGCACTGCATGTTTAACACTTGGTGTTACAAATTGTTCCACGGTGTTACCTTAGGACCTGATGATGACAATAACATAGAAATGGATATGCAGGAAAAATGCATGTAAAGAAAAAATAGATTTCATATAACTCTACACTTAACTCAAACTTTTCAGCCTTTTGAAGGAGAACTTTTTAATATTTTTCAGTTTATAAATGGTGGAAAAATGAAGTTCTGAAATCCATTTGAATATTTCTAGAAAATTCTAATGGTAATCTATTACTCAAAGAAAATATCAAGAAACTACTTGGAAAGTAGTAGTCTGTAGAAAGAAAAATAATTTTTTCCTGGAAATGCAAACACTCAGTCTATCATCCTCATCTGAAGTTCATTTGTTCTGTTTCTCACTAATTTGCATATCTCTGATCAAAAATTTATGGTTTAAACACATTTGCAGGCCAGAAAAGTTAATCCAGTGTGTTCTGTAAGACATACCTTATGGGTTTTCAGTCTGGTTTCCCAGGGGAGTGCAGCTTACATGATCTTGCTCTCTGTCCATCTATCTGGCATGTGACGACTACAAGACCATCTGACAGAAAGGCAAGATAGCAATGACGAATCATTTCCTGTGAATTTCGTGAAAGTCTGTGGCCAGGCAGATGAGAGAGACCTAAATAATATCCTGTGCTGAGAGAAGTTGCAGAGGGAGCCTAACCTGGTCAGAACAAATTCCTCATATGCACTGGCTGGCTGATGGGTCGGCACATGGGATACTGCGACCCACACCCAGTCCCTGGCCCACCATGGAGAAAGAGGGACACAACCAAGACATAGGGATATCATGGGCATGCTATGATGGGCCATTCAGGCCCAAAGGAAGATGTAAAATGGAGATGATTCAGGGGAAGTTGGACAATGACACAAGGGGACAGCTTGTGGTTTATCACAGCAAGGGGTATGGAAGGTGTTGGGTTACTGTTGGAAGGAAGTGAGGCAATGGAGAAAACAGATCTCTGTGATGGTGTTTGTGTTAGTTTCGTTGGTTCCAATGAATTTGTTTGCTTGGAATAATAATGGAAATTACTTTTATGTTTGCTGTTTTAATATGACATCCTTGAGTGTTTCACTGAAATAGAGGCAGAGTGCAAAACTCAATATTGGATCTATTAGCATGAATTTTGCTGAAGGACTTGAAGGACTTGAAATGCTGAGATTGGAGTCAATATTAGATTCAAGCCTCTTGAGGGGAAGTAGAGCCATGTTTGAAAATGTATTTAATATGTTCTATTTATTTATTTATTATATTGTAGTTTGTGAGTATTTTCTCCCACAATTACTGTTTAAAAAAACCAACAAAATAAAACCAAAGCAAACAAAAAAAACCCTCAAAACAATAAGATTACATTTAGTATTATATAGGAGAACAAATGGGAATAAGATCTGTAGGTAGTGTATCATTCAGCCTCAGTGAATGAAAAGATTTAATACCCCTATTAAAAATAGTAAATAAAGAGTGATTGAGTATATGAAGCCAAATGGCTTGTGTTCTGTTAAAGTATATCTTCCATCCAGGCATAATTTAAAGTTATCCAAAAATTAAGAATCTGCTACCAACACTGGTAATTTGTTTCTCATTGATTACAAATAATGAATGTGCTTCATTTTTGATTTGTATTTAACAAGCTGGAGCTTTCAGCCATTAGTTCTTTTTTACCACAGAAACATAGAATCACAGAATCATTTAGACTGGAAAAGACCTTGAAGATCATCAGGTCCAACTGCTAACCCAAAACTGACAAGTCCGCGACTAAACCATGTCCTTAAGTGTCACACCTACACATCTGTTGAATACCTCCAGGGATGGTGACATCGCTTCCCTGGCCAGTCTCTTCCAATGCCTGACCACCCTTTCAGAGAAGAATTTTTTCATAATGTCTAATGTAAACCTTCCCTGGCACAATTTAAATAATTTCCTCTTGTCCTATCACTTGTTACCTGGCATAGGACACCAGCCCTCACCTGGCCTCACCCTCCTTTCAGGCATGTCTTGAGAGCATTAAGGTCTTCCCTGAGCCTCCTTTTCTCCAGGCTAAACAAACCCCAGCTACCTCAGCCTAATAGGACTTGTGTTCCAAACCCTTCACCAGATTTGTTGCCCTTCTCTGGAGTCACTCCAGCCCCTCAGTGTCTTTTTTGTAGTGAGGGGGCCCAGAACTGGACACAGCCCTTGAGGTGTGGCCTCTCCAGTGCCAAGTATAATCACTGCCCTGCTCCTGCTGGCCATACCGTTGCTGATCCAGGCCAAGATCCATTGGCCTTCTTGGCCACCTGGGCAGACACTGGCTCATGTTCAGCCACTGTCACCACCACTCCCAGGTCCTTTTCCTCTGGGCAGCTTTCCAGCCACCCCTCCCCAGCCCGTAGCACTGTAGGGATTTGTTGTGACCCAAGGCCTGGACCTGGCACTTGGCCTTGTTCAACCTCATGTAATTGGCCCCATCAATCCAGCCTCTCCAGATCCTTCTGTAGAGACTTCCTGCCCTCCAGCAGATCAATATTCGTGCCCACCTTAGTTTCAATGGCAAAGTGACTGAGGGTGCCCTCAATACCTCATTTAGGTCATTGGTAAAGATATTAAACTGGGCTTGGCACAACACTGAGCCCTGAGGAACACCACTTGTGACTGGATACCGGGTGGATGTAACTCTGTTCACATCCACTCTGGGCTCAGCCAAACACAGGTGGTAAACACGGGCACATGCTTATACCAGGGACACTTACAAGAATTATCTCACTGACTTCAGAGTGAATGTACTCTGCTGCAGAAGAGCCCTCAGTGGGAGTAAAGGTGCACATGAGATCTGGGAAGGTGCAATTTCATCCTTGCTGATATTTGAAAAAGCTACAAATTCATCAGGCTTGAAATAAGATTTTGAAGTATTTTTAAGCACCTGGTAGCACTTGTGTAATAGAAAGCCTGTCAGCCTTTTCAATATGAAATTATAAATACTTGATAAGATCTAGGAGCTCACACAGTGTACACAAGATGATGAGCCTGGCTAGTTGTTTTTTTGGCTTGTTTTAGTTTTTTCCTTTCTGAGTTGCTCCAAAAGCAGTTGGTTTTCTTTCTATAAAATAAGAATGGGGACATTTAATTTCTTTCATAATGACAGGCAAACTAATCCTCAAAATGTCTAATTATGTTTAAAAAATATATTTAATAACCATTGTGCTGTAGCTTAAATGAGTCCTGTGCTACATACTGGTTTTGAATGTGCAGTTCCTCTCTTTTGTTTAATATTCTTAAATTCTTTAAAACTTCATGGGTTTTTTTTCTCTCTCTCCTTGAGATATAATTTGGTATCTGAAAAACTTGAACACTAGGTAATTTCAAAGACATCTCCTTGCCTGCTGGCAGCTCACCTGGCAGCTCTCTTTGAGGTACTCATCTCCACTCCTGCTCCATACCGAGTTGCTGCCCACTGTCCAAAGAGCCCTGGAGCCTTGGCTCTAGTGATGCTGAGGCCCTGGCAGAGGCAACAACAAATGTGCAGAAAATTAACAACTCAACCAGTGTGCAACATTTGCATCTGATAAACACACACCAGTCAGCACTAACAACATCAATCACAGCAACAACCAGTAGGGATCTTGGGCAGGTTCTGATGAAAGACACGTAGTTCTAGGGAAATAGCATGGCAAAAGTCCTTCTCCTCCTTGTCACCTTCAGTCTTGATACTGGGTGCATTGGAGACAGTCACTATAGGGGGTGATCAGCTGAGACCTTCCCACTGTTCTTCCTGGCTGGGTACTGGGGAGATTTAGGTTTTTTGTTCCTTTTCTTTCTGTTTTTCTTCTTTTTCATTTTTTTCCCAAGACTTGATTTGTACCTTTAAAATCAACATGCTCCATCATTTTCAGGTACTTCTAATCAATCACTGTGCATGTGGACCAGCCTCAGCATCCTCTGTGCAGCTGTTTCTCCCACTCTCTGTCTTTGATGGCAGACATAAGTGAATGCCAAGAGAAGACTGCTACAACAGATAAGTCCACAGCAATATTTCCCCAGAATACCTTCCTAGACCAAGTAGCTTGTGATTCAGGAACTTTCCTGACCCAGAAATCCTCAAGTTAAATGTTTGCAATTAGGAGTCCTGGCTGGAATTTTCCAACACAAATGTTTCCCATGCTTTATAGACCAATGCAACCTTTTAGCACCTCCAACACACATTGGCAGGGATTTCCATGTCCTTCTGCACTGTGTGTGTGGCTCCTTTCTAATTCATTTCAACATGCAATTTTCTGACTCAACTGAGTGCCCCTCATTCTTGTATTAAAAGGAACTATAAACAGTTTCCAGCCTTTTCCATGCCACTGCACGCTTCAGCATGTCCTCCTAGCAGGTTTTTTTTTCCAGGCTGTAAAGCCCCAGTCAGGTAAGGCTAAAGGTTCATGGCTCATGGAAGAAAAAAGAGAGGAGTGGAAGAGTTCTGCTCAAGTCACACCATTGATGGGCACATTTCTGAAAGGCTGGGAAATTCCATGAACAGAACAATGTGCAGTCTACCCCAGCACAATACAGGACCATAAAAACCAGCATGATGAATGTCATACCACTATGCACAGCACAGTGAGTAGCTGTACATGAGCTTTCAAGGGAATGCAGATGGTGGGATTTCAATGTCCATCATCTGCTTTCCCAGCTTATTGAGGAACCCAGTTTCCAAGAATGAGGAACAAGGTACTAGAAATTACATTTGATTAGCAAAGACTTCCATAAGCAGCCTCTTCTATCTAAATATTCTGTGAGTGCAAACAGTATTCTTCCAATATTTAAATTGCCCACATTTGGGTTGCAAGACAGGCACAAGTTCAAGTTCACTGGTGTGAGTATCTGCATGTGCAAATCCTAGATATGTATCTGTAAAACAGAAATGTACACAGAACTCTCATCATGATGAAGAGACCTAGCCTGGATAGGAATGGAAGATTGCCCATTTCAGAAGACTCTTACTTGCACACAGTTCCAAATTGAAAAGTGTTTTTTATTTTCATGTGTAGTCAAAGAAAGAATTCTAAATAAGCCAGAATATCCAACTAGAGAGACAGATCTTCCCCTTGAAAAAGAAAGCAGACATAGGGAAAAAATTAATTATAAGGAGACTGTAAAGTGTAATTTTTGTTATGGCATAGTGGCTGAACAATAAAAGGTGATTAACTTACATCATAACATCTCATAATTGCATCTAAGATGTTGTAGGTGCAGGACTTAAACAACAGATGAGTTAAAATGCAAGTTCTGCTTTTAATTTGCCTCCTTTTTGTTTTAAGTCTGCTTTATAGCAGCTCTTAAATCTATATTTCTGTTTTAATTTAAAAAAGGCATAATATATCACTTTCTATGTGATGGCATGGAAATTAATTTTACAAACTCTAGTTAGAAGTAGTTATGTTAAGTTTGTACCAATTTCATGAATAAAGATAGCATGTGCTTCATAGTGAGCTCTTCATACTGGCAAAAGAATAAAAATAGGCAAAGAAGCACTTACTGTTATTTAGTCTTGTCAAAGGAAAATGGATTAAAACCTCATTCAAAGAAGGTCGACTCAGCCATGAGTGCCTCTCAGAATCAGACCCTTACACTTCGGCCAAGTTGATAGATATTTCAGTCAAGAGGATTTAGACACTGAGGAGCAGTTGAATAAAAATATTCCCTCTTGGTCTAAATCATGCAGTAAACAGATCCCAGGAGTACTCATGCATTTAAAAATTAGTGTTCTAGGCCGATCCCGCAAGCAACAAGTAAATGGAAATTGTTTAGTTAAGATAATGCAGCACAAACTTTTGCTACATGACGGACTAATGCTTCCATGTCCACTAACCTGCTACACTGTCTCAGATCCTTGGCTGGCTCTGATTTTCATTCTAAGTGATGTTTCCAGACCATCAAAAAGCCATATCATCCTACATGTCTTAACTGACATGTAATCCCACTAGCACCAAGCTACAAATTAACCTCTTTCTTGGTTTTTCCTTTGTGGGCTTCCCAAATGCAGTCAGACAGCTGGAGGACAAATGGCAAAACTGGAAGCATATTCCACTGCGAGTCATTGCTCAGGTAACAGGTTTCTACCTGGAATGAGCACGCATTAGTCCCAAGCACCCTGTCTTTTCTGTTCTGAGAGGACTGAATGCAGTGCTGCTCACAGGCCCGAGGTTCTGTCCTTTCAACCAGTGGAGGCTACAGCTGTTAAGAACAGTGGAGAAAGCAAAAAAGCCATTGCAAAAACCTGAGAGCCAACAGTTTATATGAGCAATGGCTTCAGTCACTGAGATGCTTTTGTATGCATTTCTAATGCATTCATTACCATAATAGCAACAAAACAATTCCTTTTCTTCCTTTCATTTTACTGTTACGGTAATCATTTATATAAAATAGGAGTTACATCAGTCGATTTCATCTAAGGTATTACCCCTGTTCACAAATGTTACCTATATTGGGCAAGCAAGACCTGTAATTCAGAAATGATTGATCTCCAGAGGGTCACAGCTCCAACCACAACATTACTACACACAGAGAAACACAACCCAGCTATTTTCTGCAATAAAAAGCTCTACACTATGGCAGATCAGCTCAACATGCATTAAATGGAGCTCCCAAGAACACATTTTCTAGGGTTTCCCCCAGGATAAACTTTTTGAACCAGTGTTGCATACCCAGGTCAACTCTTTTTGACTCTTGTGTGGAAAAGTATTTCCATATCAAGATTGGATACATGCTTAGTGAGAAAGGAAGGACGTACCTTGTCTTGAAGATATATCTGAGCTCAGTGGAGGATCTCAGCACTATCTCACACACCATTCCCATGTTACCTAAGGACATCAGACCTAGCTAAAAGTATCAAAAAAGCAGTCCACAAATGATTGTTCAAATACCCCAAGAGAAATAGAATGGAGAGGTATTTCAATAGAGTTGCTTCGCAAGTCTCTCCTCTGCCCATTCTACTCAATATTTTCATTTATATAGGGCTAAATGGTTAATGAGAAGTTATAGAGGTGACAAAAGTGGAAGACCAGGACAAATTTTGAAATGAACTGGTGATGTAGCTCTCCAGAATCAACAAGATTAATTTAGCCTGTCTTTGCCTCAAATGGATTGTGAAGGGTTTATTCCGGGCAAGCTATTACAGAACAAATCAATGGGGATAACAATCAGCTAGACAGCTGTGTGTTGGTGAAAGAGCCAGGTTTATAAGGGTCACAAAACTGGCATGGATGCAGTAATCTAGCTCTGCAGAAGGAAGACAATATTCATTTTGGAAACCATTACAGAAATGTGGTGTGCAATAAGACAAAGACATTTCTTCTGTCACACAGAGTGCCAGGGCAAGGCTTCCTCGAGCACTGCATCCTGGCCTGGATTCTTGAACATAAGACAGAGAAAATGCAAGGAAATATGAGCAATAAGAGCAGCAAGAGGTCTGAAAATCTGCAGAGGAAAAAAAAAGGACTATAGTAGTTCAGTTTGTAGAGTGAGGATAGAGAAAGAAATGGAAATCTTGCATCATTATAAAGGCTGTTACAAGTTCTTCTTGATAATTTTACTATATTCAGGGCAGATTCTAGGGAAGACTTCTTAGTAGGGTAGAGAGAGGGTAGCACGGTGAGCACAGAAGATTATGAACTCTGCATCAGTGCAGGATGCACAGATTATGTCACTATCAGCAACTACAATACTAGAACATAGATCTGGGCCCTCAGTCATCCTCCCTGTGAAACCATCAGTTGTTCTGGGTCCATAAGCACTCCCTGTACAGGCCTGGCATTCACATGGGCCAGGGACTATTCCCAAGACAGGCTTAATGGGAGCATTCTTGACAGCAAGATAGGAGAGCTTCGAAGTATATTTCCCTGGGCCATTTGGTCTCAGGGCCAGTGAACTGTGTCAGACACATTTAATGTTTTAGCACTGCAGTCATCCAGTAGAAGTCTGTAGGAAGGCAAACCTGCCTCTGCAGAAGAGGGATTAGGATATATTGTGATATCTTATCTAGTCCTATATGTGTGCAGTTCTGTTTACTTACTATTGACCTTTGTTGGAAAATACAGAAAATTTTGTGCTACAGTACAATCCAAATTAGATCCATTCTCCAGAATCCTTATAAAGAAGCAATGAGGCTGACCTTCATACAAAAGAAAAATCAATTTAATATAAATCAAGTCCAGCATCTCAGCTGGAGATAAACAACTTTTATCAACTAGAAGATGCAGAACTAGATTTATTGTTATATGGCATCACGGGAACAAGCAATACCAAACAATGCAAGGATATTGCACTTCCATCATTTTGGAATTCAGAGGGGGATAGAGGCTCCACACTGCATCACAGCACTCAAAAAACAGCCTCTCAGCCCTACTTGATCACGCTTTACAAACAAAGACAATGTCTGTAACACAGTCACTGCTCCAACTGTGCTGTGATTGATGGCAGCTTAGCTGCCATAGCAAGGAGCTCAGTGTGAGCTCCGTCTGCATAAGCAATTGTTGCCCTAGATGGATTCCTGCTGCTGTGGGGGCACTTAACCTAATCCTGGCTTAGATAAGTCTTTGCTGTAACTTCAGCATAAAAATGGCAAAAGAGCCCTCTCCTTTGGCCAGCTGAGCCACTGGAGACCATCCCTATGATTCCTACAGGACTCAGCATCAAGAAGCACCTTTTATCCATACACTGGGAAATATTTCAGCATGAAGTCAAGGTTTTATGGGGATATAGTCCTCATTGTTACCATTCTTCCCTCACACACTAAAGTCCTACTTCATTTCTCCCATCACATCTTGGCGTCCTATTATTTTGGGAGGCACTTAAAAGAATGAGAGTATGTAGCCACTCCAGTGTCTGGAAGGTGACGCTGGGTGGCCTAGAAAATGGAAGACAGTGTTATGAATTTGCCCACTAATAATGAGCAACACAATCTTCACCTAGCGGTGAGAAAAGGAGCAAAATACTAAGTGGCATGTGCCAGTCCATCAAAGTAGGGAAATCTTGTGGAAACTGCATATTTCCCTGCTGTGAATTTCTTGCTCCTACTCCTTTCCATATTCATAGACTGGCTCAATTTAGGCACTTCCAATTAAGGTATCTAGTTTTATGGATGCAAAAAAAGTGCAGACAAAAACACTGGCTTTAGTGGAGGTAAAAAGAGATGATGAAGAGCCCCAAATTCTTGAAATCTGTCAGAAGAAGGAGTGTAATAAAGGCAGATCAGTAAAACATGCTTTCTGGACCCAAAATATGGTTTAAAAATAGAGAGGGGAAGTTGAGATACTTGAAGTGAGGTAGTTTTAAAATAAATCTAGGCATTCAAACCTGCTTCTGAGGTGGAAGGTGACTTTGAGGAATGCTTAAAGGACCTCACCCACTGTAAAGCCTCAGTCTATTCCCTTGTAATCCCACACCATTTGGTCTAAGTCACCTGAGAGAAAAAAAAAGATGAGCGTATAATTTTTTTCCTATTCCTCCTGGGAGGTCTGCATAGCTTGAAATCTGTATTTTTGTAGCAAATAATGAAATAAATTGACCCCCTTGAGCCCAGCATATAGGTGGAACATTCAGTACACTGCACCTCTGAGTCATTGGACCCAGACCCCTGCTATGTCCAGCAATCACACCACATAAACCACTTCATAAATCTATCTTGTTCCATATTAAAAACTCTGTGGATGGTTGCCCAATTTCTAAGACGTTTTAAGCTCTGTCTGAAGAATGGAAACTTTCTTCAAACTCGCATTTAACAATTTATTCACAAGCAGCTGTACCCTTTGGTTTCGTGGCAGCGAACCATTTTCGTAGCTCTTCACTCTGTACAGCACTAACCCACAACTCCAGTTAGCATCAAAACAGCCTTTCCAGCCTCACAGAAATTTTGCTTTGCCAGAGAGAGCAAGCCAAGCTCTTTTCAATCTTAGAGCATCTCATCGAGTATGATTGACCATCACATGTATGTTTCGTCTTCTTTCCTCTATAATGGAAAATCTCAGGTTTATAATAGTTATTGCTGTAAGTTCCTATTAAATTTTCTCTCATTTCTACAATTCCAATTTAAAGGTTCAGCCAAGTTCCTTATTTGATATTCAAATCCTCGTTTGCAGTGCTGGCACTGCTAACTTTTTCATTAGCAGCACTTTTCATTGCCACACGATTTTCTTTTCATGTTTAATTCATTGATAAAACCAGTAAATACTCAAACTTCATCATCTATGATACATTTTCAAATCCAAGATAAAATACTGCATTTTTTAAAAAAAATTATTCTATACAGCTTCAGTACAACCTATCATACTTAAACTGTCTTATTCTATTTTTCACTTGCCCCCATATCTGATTACTTTAATAAATTTCTTGTTTTCTGATACACACTGGCTTTCTGAATGACAACGGCACGTAAACCTTTGGAAAAAAAAAAAAAGAAAGTTCAGTATCTTCATAAACCTTTCTACCCTAGATTGATTTGGTAAGATTTTTAGCCTGCTGTATTGAACTGCTCAGTAGCATCAGAGTCACTGTTTTATTGAGGTTTTATTTATAAAAGTAGAACCAAGCATAGCCCTTATCATAAGGCTGCTACCTTAATAAAAAAAATGAGTTGATGCTTGCTTGTGATCTGAGCTTTGCCTTGATGCCTGAGGTCAGGTACCTAGTCTCACATGGAAATTCCTAAATAAGTGTGGCCTGAAGCACTGTATGACACCATTCACTGTTGATTTGACTATAGGTCCAATCTATTAGGTTTGCTGTCCTTTTACAGGACAGGAAGGTTTCATTTTGGTGAGAGCTGAAGATAACTAGTGTCTCCATGTTCAGTGTCTGCCTACAAAACATCGCTCTTTACTTTTCATTCTCTTTTGGAGATAGATCAGGCAAGAGAGCAACAGCGTTTTGCTGCCCAGTGCTGTGAGACAGGCAGCCAGATATGGGCTGCTCTGAGGTTGGATTATTCATGCACAGTGAAGAGAAAAAGGCTAGAGACAGTGCACTGTCCTCAAAATTAACCCCTAACAGCAGGGCCCAAAATGGAGCAGAATGAGAAGCACCAAAGTGCTTGTTCATGCCTCTGCCTTCTCTAAAGTCATAAACGTTTGTCTGTTTAGTTTGAACTTGTTACAGTTTTGTGTTTAAATGTGTGTGGAAATGTGCTAGGATTTGGCAGCTCCACATTTTGAAACATTTCCCTGCTCTGTCCCCAGAAAAACCTCTGAGATAAACTTTTTCTAGCAGGGCTGTAAAGACGGACATCTTCCCCCACAAGATTAGCTTCCAGCCAAACCAGAAGCTAGCCTGGGACTTCCTGACTAATGTGAAGCCTCCATGAGTTTCCTGTGCTAATTTATTCCTTCTGTTTTGAGCAGCATTTTAATATTGAGCTCAGCCAGAACCAGGTGGGTGGTAGAAACAGCAACATTTTTTTCCCCCCTCTCTTCTCCAAGGTTCCCCAAACCTGCTGACTAAAAATTTTATTGTGAAGTACTTTGGGTTTCACTCTAAAGTAGAAACAGCAAAGTTTAGGAGCATGTAGAAAGCAAAAGTTAAGTAGAAAATTAACAGGTTGAATTTGAAGAAAATTTTATATCAACTATTGCATGCTTCATCTGAAGGGGTGTACAGTCAAAAATCAGTTTAAATGACAGGAAAGGGAAAAGACAGGTTGGAAGAGATTCAGAGAGAAACCCTGGAAGATTAGTGCTTTTAATAATAAACTCTCCAGTAAGGAGTCTCCACAGACATAATCCAAGTCCACCTTTAGCCTCCCTTGTCCTTGCTAGATTAAGCAAGGACATGGGAGCAACCGGACAGCAAGCCAGTAGGAATCCCCCTGCCCTGGAATAAAATCAGTCAAAGAGTTTTGGAGCTAAGTACTACGAACAAGCTAAGTGCCATGAACAAGCTAAGTGCCACTGCACTGGGGTGGCACTGCATAATGCTGTGCACCTTGTGACAGCTGACACAAGGAGCAAGAACTGCTCCCCCAGGCACATTAATTCAGCAGAGCCCTGAGAACTGCAAAAGCCTGAAGACTTCTGGGACCTGTGTTGCAGCTAGGTGAAGGACAGAAGGAAAAGAAAGACAAGCAAACCTTACATGCCATTTCACATTACGATTGTCCTGCACAGGCTGCACTGAGCACACCACACCTAAGTCTCAGCATTAAAACAGAGGTAGGATGAGGAGAGTAAAGGGAAAGTTCAGTAAAAAAATTATAAGCTGACAAGAAGGCTCTCTGCCGTGTGGTTTGAAGTATATTTTGCAGTATCTAACATGTCCAAACACTGACAATCTATTATCAGCCATCGGCAACGTTCTCAGGTTGTGCTGCTCAGAATCTGTTTTTCAGCAGCAAATCTCAAGTCTGCTAGCTGCTTTCAGTTGTGTCTGCACTGGGAAGAATAAAAAGCTCTGCAGAGAAGCATTATTTGAGCTTTCTACTATTCTCACCGGAATATCCTTTTTCAATTACAAAACAAACCGCTTTATGAATCTTTTAACCAAAACTAACTTTACAAAAGAGGAAACTGTGTATACACATATGGAGAGAGACAAGTATGTCTATGTATGTATATATATGTATTTGTTTTGGTTTTGGGTTCTTTATCTTGCATATTAGGATATATTATGGCTGACTAATAGACTAAAACTCAGAACATGTAACAAATCATTCCATCTGTCTGTCAAAGGTATGAGTCTGTAAACTTAATTACAGAAATAGTGTAGGTTTATGCAAGCAGTAAAAAACTAACAAAACAAAAACATGCTGAAAAGCCCAAAATTTCTCCAGCAAAATCATGATGTCAGATTTTCTCAGTGTGCATATCTGTGTCCCACCTCTTTTTCACCATTATTCTTGCTGAATTCGTAACTTCTTGCTTACAAAGTAATGAAAACACCAAGGGGAATAAAACATCAGGATTCCATGGCATTATGACAAATTTAAAACTAAAAACATCCTACCTGGTGCTTTTCTTTTTTTTTTTCCCTCTTCCTGGTCTGCCAAAGTGCGAACAGCAATGCCATGTATTCAGTGCCTCTGCAGTGCCTTCTTGGACGGCCTCCCAGTGCCTTGGCCCAGACACATGTTGCTCTTCCTTGGCTCTGACCTGTAAGGACATATCTCAGCTAAGAGCCATGGCACTGCACCCTTGGCACTGCTGGTGACAAAGCCCCTTTGCTTTGGAAGCAGACCTGATGTGCCAACACTGTCTCTAAAAAGCAAAGTATGTCATCTCACATGATCTCCCTTCTCTTCCCACCTCTCCACCGCCTCTGGGGCTGGGCAAGGATTAGAGTTTGCTTGAGCATCAGTGAAGCACCACACTGGAGACCAAGGTCTTGGCTGAGCAGTTGTGTGCTGCTGTAGAACAAATATTTGGCAAGCGGTAGGTGTACTCAAATGCTGTGCTAACAGCTCTGGTTTCTTCACTGGGTAGTTGGACTTGATTCTTTACTGTAAAAATGCACATGCCATTTATGTATGGTATATAGTACATTGAACTAGAAAAATCACACAACTTACTGGATATTCTCTGGGGATTCATTGTTTCAGTAGGTGAATAGAATCTAATCCAGAATGAAAATTCAGGATGAAGTGTGAAATCAAAGTCACATAGCCATGTGTCACCTTACAGGAGAGGTTTGGGCATGAGGGCAACTAAGACGTATCAAGAGCAATCCTAAATATTTATATAGGGTTGCAGAAATAAAAGGTGTTTTATAAAAAGCGAAGTGTGTCAGATAGAACTTCTGAAGAGCTAACTTCCAAATAGTGTAAAACAGAACATTATCTCTGGAGATACAATATGGCACCTGTCCCCCTGAAGCAGAAGTCAGTGCTTTAGGCAGGGTAAGTCAGGGTACTAGAATCTCATGTGTGTGTTAGAAACTGACTGGATTTACCACACGTGTACCTCAGCCAGAGCCTGCTGGAAAGACAAGCTTTGGATCCAGAGCACCAAGCCAGGAGCAAGATCATCTTCATAAGATATGGAGTGGTACCCATTTTTTTGTTCAGCATTTTCCAGGTGAAGATTTAATGCAGATTCAGACACGTGGATAAACAAAACATCTCTGAATCATGCTGGGGATCAACTTCTCCTTGAATCTTCTTGTCTATCCTTAGCTAAACTGAATGTAATGCTTCCTTTCAATGAGACAATTTCCTATGAAGACATTAAGAGTTTTAATAATCTTTTTTTTTAAAGAAGAAAAATTATGAAAAATATTCCATCAGAACCAGCAGAAATGCTATCAAACATCAGTTCACCAGCATGCTGACCTGTTGAAGGGAACCCAGCCCAAGAAGCAGATACTTTGGAAACACATGGGTGATGATACCCAGGAACTATTTTTTCCTTTATGGTTTCATGGCATGCCATAGCAGACATGTCTCAAATTAAGTTAAAAGCCTGTAGGGAGTTTGTTGATGGAAGTTTTGATAGGGCTTAAAGCCAATTGGAGCTCACCCACAAGTCTGGGAGGGTTACTATTTTTTTTAAAAAATACAAAATTTAGTTCAAGCTATTTTATTCCTCAGTTTTTACCTATTTCATCTGCAGAGTGGTTAAAACCAGCTTGTTTTGCATATGCCATCAGTATTGTGCAAGTGTGATACACTGCTGTGCTGCTGCCCTGAGATAATGTGCTGCTAACTTGGTACCTCTGTGTTACTGTCATACCTTGCTGCTCACCAGCAGCAGAGTCACCTGAGCTGAAACAACTCTGCCTGATAGTAAATCTGTCTGTATTCCTGTGTAACTTCAATTACATATAACCAGATTATCATAACCTCCCTACACTAGTGCAAAGGGACATTTATTCATGTCATAAATTCTAGAGCTTTAGAGGAAATAATGTTAACTACTTTAAATAGCAGTTGGGTCTTAATGCCCCAGAGAAGTCCTAGAATCATAGAACACCTTAGGTTGGAAGAGATCGTTACAGGTCATCTAGTCCAAACCCTCTGACTTTTACAGGTCATCTGGTCTTACTCTCCTGCAGGGATATATTCAACTAGATCAGGTTTCTCAGACCCCCATCAATCCTTGAATATTTCCAGGGATGGGGCATCCATCACCTCTCTGAATCTACTCTCTTTTAATATAAAACCATAATCCCCTGTCATATTGCAACAAGCCCTGTCCCCATCTTTCTTACAGCACCCTTTAAATATTGAAAGGCCTCAATATGGTCTCCCTTTTCATATATTTGCATAACAGACTTTCATCTTTTTCAGTAAAATTGGTTCAGCTATTTTACTTTCCCCGTACTAGGTATATCTTTCCAATCACTTTGTCACCAGGGTGAGTAGATGTGATGCTATCCAGCTTTTCCACTTCAGCTATCTTGAGGTTTCACCATGAAGTAAATAATGAGAATACCTAAGGGGAAAAGCTGGGTAGTTTATCTGTTCACTTACCAGGGAGAGTCTGGGGCAATGTGGACATAACCCATATCAACTCAGTCAGTGGTAATTTCGTTACCAACACTTGTAAGAAGCTCTTGAGAAAACACTCATCTTTTTATAAAACTTAGTTCAGGTATTTGTAAGTCATGGAGGAACTCTTCTTAGAACACAGGTGGGACCTAGCTCTCTCAGGTCTCAAAAAGTTTCCAAACTCTCAGCTGTTTACAGTGCTTCCTGTTATAAGCAGCTGGGAGAAGGAGGCACATCCAGGGAGAAATTAATCTCTACTGGAGGTAGTTAGTTAAAGTAGGTCAGAGAGATTGCATGTGTGGGTTGCTCTCCAATGAATGTAGTGGAAGCCTAGAGCAATCAGTAGAGAATTAGACAACTAAACCTTAAATATCTGTACTAAGACGCTAATAAATCTGCCCAATATTTTTCTGTCAACCATGAACAGCTACTACAAAAAAAACTTGTGCTCTTGGTCATAGTTTCATGACTTGGCTTGTAAAACATGCCCTGCTCCAGGGTCTCCAATCTCTCCAGAGGCTCCTCAGAGTGTTATGGTTTGTAAGTAGGTCAGCACTCCTGTTAACGTTTTACCACTCCAGTGATAAACCTTTTGTTTCTGCAAAAACAATGTCTAAGTGCTACTTTCTCTAGCGTCTGTTTGGCCATGATAGCATGGATATGGCTTGCAGTATAATATTTGTCCTTTTAAAATAGATCCATTAATTTATTCCCTGTGCAGGAAACCTTTGTACAGATTCACTGCTGGAAGAAAATAATAGCTGTGTAGAGGACAAATGCCTCTGAAAGGGCAGCTTGTTTTAATCCACATGCTGTCCACAATAACTGTGTTTCTTTTCTGTTTTATAGCATAAGCATTATATGGAGTAAATCTAAACTGTGAGGATTGATAAGACTTTTTGGTGTTGTTTGTATAATATTTTCCGAATATTCTGTGATTTTATGTGCAGTAAATTAAATTAAGTAGAAAGGTGAGATGGAAACAATTTGGAGTCTGAAAAGATCAAAAAATAATTTTACACCACTTTTTTCTATCTAACTGCTCCATCTATTTAGATGCAGCAATCCTAATTATGGCTTGGTCTTTATGAACCATCCCTATTTGAAGATAGTGGTATATGACATTATTGTAGCCAAGTATGAGAACTTGGTTAGTAAAATGATGGCGCTCTACTCTTCATACAGAAATGAGGCAAGAATGTATAGCTTGTCCTCTAAGAAAAGCTTGATATTATAATTATTAAACATCTGTATTATTTTCACCTTACAGTATATTAGAAGATCAGTCACATTTTCTTCTTTGCAAAATAAATTCTGAGAACAGGTACGTTTTTTGACCACAGCTTGAAACTTCTTCTTTCAAATGTCTCAGCCAGAGTTAGAAAAGCCAATCATTTATGGAAATATCTGTGAAAAAACTACAGAATAGTTCAAGTCATTTTGAAAAGTTACATTTTCAAGAAGAGTGTTTTTCCTGAGTTTAATAGCAAGGGAGCACAGCTTGCTGCCTTCAGTTCAACAGGACCAGCTGGCCATTTTCTCTCATATTAAGTGAATTGTGGGCATATTGCAGGCATGAAGACTACACACAGCAGTTATCACCAATTCCTTGCTGTGTGTCAGCATACATTTCTAGATTTCACTCCATCAACAACATTCTTCCCTCAGGTTGTTTAATTTTATTTTTTTTTTAAGTTCAGATTTGAAAAGCCTTTATTAATCTAGCAAAATTTGGCAGCAATAACTAACTTGGAAACTTGAACTTCTTCAACTGCAACGTTGAAGTTAAATGGCGCTTTATTTTTTTTAAAGTACATTATATTCGAGTTCTTAATTTAAAAGGACTATGTTATAATGTTTTTGGGTTTTTTGTCTGATGATAGTGTCAGTAAGATAGATTTCAAAATGTATTTGAGGAAATTCTCTAACAGTATTCGAGAATATGGATAACAGTCCAGACCTAGTAAATGACATTTTCTAGTATGTTGGAGACCAGCTAAGTAGCAAAGTCAAAGACTCAGTAAGATTTTGTTTGCAGTGATACCTTTATCTCCAAGGACATTTTATGGTAGTACAGATATGAAGGAGACCAGATGTTCACTTGACCTTATAAACCAAGCAAGTACTCTGCACAAAAATACCATTGGTAAATATTATTCTATAAAGATAGAATATCTATCTTTAATAATATAAAGATTAATTTGGACCTAAATATTTTTGCCATATATCACTCTTTTTAAAATGGGAGAGTCTGAAATGGCTGAAATTTTTTATCATGCAAAAACCAATATGACTTTGTGTTGTTTTACTTACTGTGGTCCATGGGCATAAAAAAAGAAGTTAGATTTGAAAGATCATCTTGATATAGATATAGATGATAGATATATCTAGATACAGGTATATCAAAACATGTTTTGTAATTAATGAGTGCATTATTTTTCATGGCCTTGAACTTCATACTAGATACAAAAGTGCCCGCGCTTCACTGGAAAGTGAGAAACATTACTCAGTTTCCTTAATCTACTTTTGTACGTTCTTATCTCATAAAGGTACCTCCGTGGGGCAGAACTGGAATTGTGTGTCAACAGTCAGAGCAGAGGGATTTCAAATATACCCTGGCCAGGCATGTAATTACAGACAAGCTGTATCTTTGATCCCTCTGCTTCACTCCATGTCCAAACCTCAAGCTCCTGGCTGTCAGAGCAGGAGCCTTGGACCCCTGGCCAGACAGAAACCCCATTGTCTCAGAAACCCAGTTTGTCTCTACCTGGTCCAACCCATGTCCAAGCTGTCTCTTGTGGCATCCCTGTGACTCTGAGAAGCTGTGACACTCCTCCCCTCTCCCTGTGCTAAGCCATGGTTTTAATTCCACATCACCAAAGGTGTCTTTCCAGGAGGTCTTTGGTTGAATACTTCACTGAACACTTGCAATCATTGAGCTTTTAGCTTGAGCACCAAAGCTAACATTGATACAAGATTTTTTTGGCAATACAATACTCAAATCCATCAAAAGATACCTCCAAAGTTCTCCACACATAGACCCATGCAAACTGTAGTTTTAACAACCCCACAGTTTGCAATATCCACATTCTAGAGAAACCTTAATTCCAATAAAGCCTTATTATTATTGTTATATAAATTAAAATATTTCTCTAAAGCAGAAAAGTTTTTCAGATCTCTTCTGCACACATCTTTAAATCATCTGGACTTTTCCCCACCTTCCCAGTCTAATCTTAAGCTCAAAATGATTTATGATGTTATTCTGATGACAAATACTACAGCAATGAGCCAGGGCATGGATATTTTTCAAGTTGAAAACCAGGAAAGAATCATTAGATACATGATAAATCAATTATTTGAACAAAAACACAATCATGATTGAAAAGAAAGAAACAGAAGAGAGTCAATCAATTTTAGTGACTGACAGAAGAAGTAGGATATAGGTAAAAACTAATTTTTTCTATTTTGTGTTCTTATGAGAATGCAATATGCTTAAGAAATTTGTCAGTATATTTCATTGATATACTGTAGCAAAACCTCATGCAGAAGAGGAACCCGTCAGCAAACAGGAGATTGGAAGGAGCAGCTAGGGAATATATTCTCAGTGTTTCAGATCAAATGTGATAGAAACTCATGTGAGTAACAGAACTGACCTAATATAGTATTTGTTCATATTTGAAGCAGCTGTTGTTCAGCTTGACCAGCATTCTTACTTTCAACCATTCACAAAAGATAAGATCTGTCTGAACAGATGTTTGGAGTATGGCTGGTCTTCATTCAACCACTCTTCTTCCCCCATGAACATCAGTAATGTTTATTTGTTACTCAGCATCTGCACTTCTGTTGAGGCTGCTCTGATTCTCTGATTGGGGGGGCAAAAGCAAGTTCTGGATGATACAGGTGATCAGAGGTGATGGTGGGGACAAAGGGATTGTGTCACTAATCACTCGTCTCCTTTAGGGAAATTGGCTCAAGAAACATTTCCTGCGCATGAAAATAGAATCATATTTTTCTATCAGTCATAAAACCTGTGATATAAAGTGATGTGAATAAAGTGAAGGACAGAAGTTGAAGGATAAATCAATAATTCACACACATCACTCACTCACACTCTGCTGTCTGTATAACACCAAGAGAGGGTTATAATGAATTTTCAAAGGCAACAGAGCTTCTTGCTTTCTGCAGCCAAGGCTAACGTTCCCTCTGGCAGGGCTTTTGGCCAGGACTGGATACTGAGCTCTCAGTCCCATAAAGGACACCTCTATCACCTGAGCTGAAGGACTAACTTCTTGACTTACCAATGATGATGACAGCAGGCACACTAAAGGCTCTGCCAGAAATTCAGTGCTGATTCTGGCTGGGGCAATTGAAGCTGACTGCACCCAGTTGTTCTCCCCTCCCTCCAGCACACCTTCCTGCTCCACTGCAGCTGGGGGACAGCATAGATATCCTTAGTTCAGTTACCGGAGCTTACAGCCTCGTGGTTTAGGATGGACTGCTGCTTTAGATGTTTCAGCTGAGGAACCAGATGAAGCAGGACACCTGAGGCTTCGAGTGCATGTACCCCTCTACCCCTGCTTGAAGAGAATTACCTACTGTAATAGATGATCTCTATTTCCATGGCTTACTTCAGCAGGGGACCTCTGACATCCTCTGCTCTTATCTCACTTCTCGCTCCTTTTGATCCGCCAGTGAGCCCCCAGGGGTCATGGAATTAGGTGGAGTAATCAACATTGCTTCACATTAAACCAAAGTATACAAAAAGTGAGAGGACATAACAGTTGAGCAAAGGATGGCTGAAAGCTCCCAGTTTGGTGCAGTCAGCCTCACAATACATCTGCAATATGTTACAGATATGTTGATGCATCAAGCACAACATGAAATATTAATGCACCTGAAAAGAACAAGCAATGACTGACAGGGAATGTAGCAAACAGTGCTGGTAATTTCTGCCTCAGAAAGGGAATCTCAGCCTGTAAAAGGCACATAGCAGCTACTGTGGAGTAAGGAATTGTGGGAAGTCTTCACAGGAGAAGACCCTAAAATTGCTTGCCTTGCTTACACTAGAAGGATGAAGGCTGAGAGAACAGGCATCTGCTGCATATAAATACCTGGTTGTAAACATCAAGGAGGCAAGAGGACTGTCTGGGTGAAAGAACAAGTACAGTCTGATCCCAAAGAAATATAGCCTGAAAATTAAAAGATTGTTGCAAGCTGCAAGTACTTTAGACATCAGCAGTGTACTCAGACTCCATACCTGATCCACTTGTGCTGCAGATATCCACGTGCACAGAGAACTGGAGGGAATTCTACAGTCCAGAAGTAACATGGTTATCTTTAGGCTTCTGGAAAGACTCCAAAGCTTATAAAGAGTCTGAGCTATGCCATTTTGCTGGGGGATCCCTGTTCTTTGTAGAGTCCTTTAAAACTTCTTTCACAGCCCTGCTTTTTGGCAAATGCTCTGTGCCAAACTTACAGTAACCCAGCAGCTGCCTCATAATACTTTCCAGTACACTGAGAAGTTTAAGACTATGGTTAAGAACTAAGCAGTGGGGTGACAGATTTGGCACTGATATTATTGTGGAATTAGGATCCTCCAACAGGTATCAGTATAATCATTCCAGATTGCCATAATTGGAAAAGGAACAAATCCTGCAGGTGTACAGCTGCAATCATTTCACTTACAGCCCTGCAAGAAATACAGGCAAGTCTCAACTATCAAAGACATCATGTGCCAAATTATGTTCTCTGTAGCACTTCAGTGACTTCAGTGGACAAGAGTAAGGTACAACAAAATCATGTTTGTTCCTGATTTTCTTCTTGACTAAGAAGTAATTTATAGCTACCAAAGCGGAATTTAAAATTCCATTAGTCTTAGAAATTCCTCACCACAGCATTTTGGAAAAGCCTTCTTGTCTTTTAACCATTTCTTTATGAAGGATTTAATTCCAATTTTAAAGTTATCCCATGTATCTATAGGTAGGAATCACTTAGAATCTGTGTTCTGCAGCACTCACCTGTCATTTTAATGGCCTACTTTGCAAATGTAAAACTGAAAATTGAAAAGAGCTGAATTCTCTGGTAATAGACTTAGTTTTCCCAAATGGTATTATAGATAGATAGATTTTTTTTAATGGAGTTAACAATACCATATTGAGTACATTGAAATTTACATTTCCATTTATAGGAAGATTTACTGAAGAACCCTAATTTAGTGAGGGAGCTTGCTGTAATGACTTGTAAGTAACTAAGATACAGTAAGCCAATGACATCATTAGCCAAATATACTGAATCTGGTATACTAATAAGCCACATTAATACATTGGGGTGATACATTAATATAATCCACAACATAAGAAAAATAGTCTGCTAAGTTCTGTATAGTTTACTGGTGTGTTTAAAGTGGCTCTTTGGAAAGATAACAAAATATGGCAGAATTACATCATTTATTCGAAAGCATTGTGTTTTGCAATATTGTTCTCCAAGGAAATTCTGTTTTGTTAATCTTGAACTGGTCTCAGAGCCAGAAGGCCCAAGCTGTGCTGCTAACTCTGGAACTGTTCTTGACAGGAAAATTCATTTTACTTCTCCTGAATACTCTTTGTAAGTGGCCACCTTTCCTCCATCTCCAAAGAAAGGCTGCCAGCCTTATTCCATGACTATACTCATCTTGATCTCTGCATTCATAATTGTTGGCTATTCAGAGACATTAGAAAGAAATAAGCAAATTGCTGCAGAATGGCAAAATTATTTAAAGAGAAATGGCAGATCCATAAAACCAGGATTAACCCATAACTGGATTCTTTTGATATTTCTGCTATCCAGCAAAAATGTTGCTCAATAAGCCTCCTACCTGCACACTAACTTGCATGGCTGTTGAGTAAGAAAAGCAGTAAAAACTGTTTGAAAATCTTATTTAGGCACTGAATCTTTTAAAACTGCCTTTCTGGGCAGCTTGATAATACTGTCAACTTGCATTGTTCTTTTGCTTTAAAAGGAAAGTAGGAAGTAAGAAGCAATCCCAGGACTGCATGTGACTTTTTCAACTGGCACCTGCACTAAATTCTTTTCAAGTCTCTTACCAGATGTGCAAAAGTAAACAGCATCTCAGGAGAGAACATGCCTCCTGGCAAAAAAAAAGAAAAGGAGAAAAAAAAAAAGAAAGCATTCATTTTGTGGAATACATTCTACCATTCTTTTAAGATGCATTTTCGTGTCTCTTAGAAGCCTGTGGGTTCAGTATTACTGTGCAATGTACTACAAGTCTCTGCATGGTAGTTCCACACAGTGAGTGCCAGTGAAATTAAAACTAGGTTCTGCTGTATCAGGTTTGAAAGTTAATATGATATACATTTGCCACCATTTAAAATTATTTCCTACTTGTATTTGTCAGCATGTTTGCCATCATGTTTCCATTTTGGATCACAAAGGAACCCTTTGCATCTCAGGGCCAGACCCTCAGCTAAGCAAGTCACTCAGCAGTAAATATTGGCAAGTGCTGACATTTGAAGTGCCTCTGCTGGAACACTTATTTGGCCAATAGAGGTGAAACCTAACACCTTGTGCTTGGTGCTATAGTTCAGGAACCTTTCCATTATTTTAATCCCTGTTTTATCAGGGCTTCTTTGGAAGCAGCTTGTTCTGTTTTGATCTCATTGGCACACCTGTTATTTCTGTCCTTGAATATATTCTGCAGCCTACCCCTGTTCTGCAGTATCCTTCAGGCATTCCTTCTTTGCTTGGCTCAGCAAAAGGCTTGTCCTCTTCTCCCATCAGTCATTTCAACAGTCCTCACAAGGTCCCTATTCCTCAGGCTACTCTCCTCCTCCTGAGGATCTTCCCTCAAATCAGAGAATATTGAAACAACAGTGATGCTGTGTGTGTGATCTTGTTTAAAATCTCTGCCCTCTGGGTTTTCCCCTCTGAAAAAGGATTCTCTCCTATTCTTTGAAGGTTAATTAATATTTGCACAATTCTTTGTCCTTAACTAGCACACTGTAAGTGCCAAGTAGTATTAAATAGTGAGGATTCCAGCCCTGGTGAGGCACAAAGTAAACATCTTTTAGATCTTTTCCAGATATGAAACATTAGGTCTCTCTTTTATCTAGTGAACTGAAGTGCCCTCTTAAAACTCCTGTTTGTCCTAGGAGAAAACCTGCTAGCAATTAAAATCCTCTTTATCCTCCCCCAAAGGAGCCTGAGTTCAGATTTGCCTCCTCCTTACACATTTCCTACATACCTTTGGCTCTCTGCTCTGAGCAGGCTGGCCTCTCTCCATCCCAGTATGAGCAGCCTTGTTCTCGCACTGAATTTCATCAAAACCCTGGACACCTGCCTAGTTAAAAAGTGAAATGACACTGTGTTGCTGTAAGAAATTCATTTGATTGAGCTAGAACATTTTCTGCTTCTGTGCTGGTGTTTACACAGCCAGCCTGTATCACACCCACAGCCCAGCTGGATAACTCCTCTCTGGAGCCACATGATGCCTGAGGTGAGCAGGCTTAGAAGACCTCATGCTGTGGGACCTCAGTGCGCAGCCGTGCAGCTTTGTTCAGCCTGGCAGTACCTTGTAAGCAGCAGGAGGAAACTGCAGACACGTGTTGGTGGCTGGCTGATTCCTGCAGCCACTGAGCATCAAAAGGATTTTTCCAAAGGAAGGCAGCACTGATGGTGGCAGTTGTGTTTGTTCAAATGCTTGGAGAAAGCTGGCACTAATTTTGGACAGGAGCCCGGAGAGAATCTTTTTAATGAGTTGCAAGTTGCAATATGTCTGATCTGTGGATGAAAGCACATTCTTTACAGGGAATAATTGTTAACAATTTTTTTCCAAGAGAGGTGCTTGTTATAATAGAGTCTGTCAAAAAACAGGACCTTCCAACCTCTGAGGCTTTGAGCCTCACTATCAAGGGCAGATTTGCTCCAGTGCCTCTGTAAGAACTGAGGCACACCAGCCTACGATTCTCCCAAGAATTACATTCAATCATCTCTGCCTTTCTTTCAGTTATAAACTTGGCTGTTCTCCTGGAGAACAGCCCTTCTCCCTCTCACATTTTCTAAATCCTCAATCCAAACACGTTTAGGCAAACTTTATGCTTTGAAGGAAAGCAACTGGCTGCAAATCAACTTGGAGGTCACTGTGTGGCCAGCTCTGTGCCAAGCTGTCTGTCTGACACAGTGTAAGGGCTTTTCATGATCCATTTTACTCCATGAAACCTACCAAGTGGCTTTGAGGCTTGCCAAGGCTACTGCTTTGTACAAATTTGTGGCACTGACACTCATAGCAGGAGGTCACCAGCTCAGAGGTTTAATGGGAATGCAGTGTCATAGCCTGGTCTTGGATGTGATCTTGTAGCAGGGATAGTCCCACGGGATCCAGTCCCATGGTCAGGGTGAGCCATCCTGTTCTTGCCCTGGACCCACCTCTGTGCCTTGAAGTGCATGGGAAATCTCTCAAACCATCAGAAGTACAGCCATGCTGGTACAGTCCAGTAGAGTTTCCATAGTGGATGAAATAAGATCATTGAATTATCTCCTCTAATTTTCAAGATTCTTGGATGTAAGTATCTGTTGAAGAGCACACTGTACAAGCTGCTTCTCCTTTACTGTTCTTTCCCAGTGTGATCTGCAAAAAGTCCTTTTTGTGTACATTTTTTGGCAATTGTTACACAGTGTCAATCATCCTTACTACACATCTGTCTTGTCTTTTATTCCTCCACCTTTGCCTGTGCCCCCAGGAGAGCTGTATGTATTTGACAGACAAACAGACCAGCACACAACAAAGCAGCCATACATAGCATAGAGACCACCAGAGAAAACAAGAGAATAGATTAACTTTTGCCTCTACTTTTGAACAAGAATTTGCCCAGAGTAAATGGCTGCTCTTTTAGTTGCACTGCTGAGAATATGTACAACAGCTGCAATGCTTCCAGTCTTCCCCTGTTTTAGTAAGTGGGAACATCCATTTCTGATTATAGTGATAATGATCTTAGCCCTTGACCAGGTTTATCCTGAGTCATTGGCTAGTTTCTATTATTTGCATACAGATAGTGAAAAACACTTGAATCAAAGAACACAGAGTTCTCTTCAAAACAAAGTTTTTTGTCTGTCCTGTCCTCTGCAGCATCTTTTCCTTGGATTTACCCTTTTTTCCCTTAATCAGACATCTGCACTGCACATTTTTGAGCTCTTAGTAGTTACTCACATTCTACTGTAACTAATCCAGAGACTTTTCCAATGGCCAACAATTATTTTCTTATCCTACACATACACATGCACATACAAGAATATATATTGAAAAGAATTACTATCCTGGTGGACTCACAAATTACATGGAAATGCAGCAATGAGGGAAAAAAAACTCAGACAAACTAAACGAGAGTAAGACCTTGGTCTGTAATATACATTCGTTTGTATATGTTGAAGTCATCGACTACTTTCCAACAATTTTGTTTGAGAAAAAATTATCTGGGAAGAGTCTTTCTCTGAGTTACAACAGTGTCTGACCCTGTTCACTTATGAAAATTGAGAACTAATGCTTTGCCTGTTTTGTGGTATTCTAGATAAATCATTTTGGCCACTGAATAAAAACCATTCCTTGTGTGCACATAAGTTCATATTTGACTTTGCATGCAGAAATCTGAACCTGGTAGAGTTCTTCATATGCAAAACAGTTCACTGTCTTTCATGGACTGGAATAAATCTGTATGTACACAAAGACTCAGGCAGCTCCCATTTAAAAAATAAAAATAAAAAAGAAGGGTAATTCTTTTTAAGGTACTTTATTCTCATTCGTTAAAAGTCAGTGAGACTGGCAGAGGACACATTCATCTGGAAATCATCTTGCTGGCAATCTCTACTATAAAGATGAAAAACAGAGTACTTTTCATTAAATTCCGTTCCCTGTTGAACAGCAAGATGTGTTCCATGGACTTTGCTGCAGAAAGCTGATGGACACATAATGCAGCACTGACCTCAATTTATATATTTTCCACCTCCACTTTCTTTTCAGTGAAGCATGACCTGTGTTTAACTGTGCTACCCATACAGTGCTTTATTTGGAACTTTTTCCTACATGTTACCATATACTGTAATCCATAGCTGGGTACATGTAAGGGTTTTCATTGCAATCGCTGATGATGATACAAAGATTTTGTGACAAAGAGGTGGTTTTTTTTTAATCAGTTGCGACATTTTTGATAATGAATTGTAGCAGTGATATCCTGTCCTTCCATTTCCTAGGGTTATGGCACATTGACATTCACAGGGAATTGTTAAATGCCATGAGGTGGCTTCTGCCAGTCTCATACAAGAAACAGCCACTACCTTTTCTGTTGTCATGGGAGTGGAAATTTCTTTTGTTCTGTCTGGATTTATGCTCCATCCCCTTACACTAATCTCTCTGAAAATCCCTGCCTTTAACATCCATATAATGATGTCAGTGAGGATTCCACAAAATCATTTTAAAAAGCTACCAGTCTCCCTTGGGAAAGCAGGATTCATTTCAGGGCATATTTGTCCCTGGCTTATGGAAAAACAAATTTGACTGATAATATCTTGTTCATGGTCATGGAAACAGAAGTAACTGCTGAAGGAGGGGACAGAAAAGAGTGTTTATTTCAGCAGTAAGGCATTCAGCTGGGTGAACTGAGCAGGCAGAAGGAACTCCCACCCAGGGAGCTAGCAGCATTGTCCACCTCATAATGTCATCACAGACCACAAGACAGCCTTCCTTTCCCAGATGAGCCCAAGGGAAGAAAACAGCTGGGTTTCTTCCTTATTGTGGTCCTGTGTCACAGACTCCTCTCAGTGTGCCATGGCTTTGCATCCTCATTTCTTCTGTGACAGGATGGTCTGAAAAGCTGCTGTGGCTGAGCAAAGCCCACTTGGTGTCAGTCTGGCAGGTGCTCACAGCCAGCCCAGAGCAACACCAGTTATGATTTCACAAGTGCAGTCACTCTCCATGCATTCCCCACTGCTCCCTGTGTACTCACAGCTGGAGCAGTGCGTGGGGGATATCAGGGTAGACCCAATGGCTGCACACTCACCCGAAATCCCTGATCAATTTTTTCCAAGGAATCAATGTTATTTATAATGTTATTTTTGTGGTCATGGGGAAAATGGATGGGACAGACAGAATTCTCCCTGAATTGCCATATTTTAAGGAGTTTTTCCAACTCTGATTCCACCATCAAGTTTCTTTCTTCATTCTAAGTTAGGCTTATGAGACGGAGGCTGGATGAATTAGGGATCCAGGACACCCAGCATCACCACCACCAAATCCTTTCCCACTGATAGAAAATCAACCAACATCAGCTGAAAATACAAACATTTCACAACGGAAATGTACACAGTATATACTATACAGAATATTTAATAATGTGTTTCTCTGTCTCTAAAAATACCTTTTGAAATAAAACAGTGTTGTGCAAATATGCATAAGCACATCCTCTGCTTTCAGGTCCTAGGTAATTATTCAGGATTGAATACATATCATATGAGTGCACAGAAAGAAATACCAAGAAGAAATTTTTCAAATACATTTAAAAATTTACTTTGCTAAGATACTGACACGGATATAATGAGACAGCAAATGT
Organism: Drymodes brunneopygia; assembly: GCA_013400955.1. NCBI lineage: Eukaryota > Metazoa > Chordata > Aves > Passeriformes > Petroicidae > Drymodes > Drymodes brunneopygia. The sequence goes on along the minus strand of VZTZ01008489.1, from coordinate 173,750 downwards.
TAACATCTTGTCTTTTTAAATTAGGAACTTGATATTTATAGGCTTTAAACTTAAAAATAAAGTCACATCTTAAAACTTTCAGTTAAAAAAAAAATGCTTATGTTGACAAGTTTGTTAATGCTGCAAAATTTTGCCAGATCAACACAAGCTTCTCAAATCTACTTCACCCTCCAAACAAAAGGGAAGCACTCTGAGAGATTGTGAGCAGAGAGAAAAGTTTGGGAGGGAAAAATGATTTTCCAATATTAGAATCTCCTCAGGTTGATAGGGAGATTTTTTTTAAATATTTTAACACTGGGAACTGTTGAAAGATAACTTTTCTGAAGGCTTTTTCTAGACAAAAATCAGACAGAATAATCTTTTGCAAGGTCTTAAACAAAATGGGGTTATCGTACATAAGCATTAGGTAAACATCTCCTTTAAAATGTCTTTTGAAGAAAAAAACTTCTTTATCTCTTCTTTCTGCAGCACCTCAGCTCTGATTATGCATAGAGCTGTTTTATATCAGGAAGGGAGGGGTTATGAATGATTATGTGGAATACTTGGAATTTTCCAGAAGAAATAGTTTTATCAGATTTATTAGAAACTCCACAGCTAGTACAAAAATTTCTGTTATCATCCTACAGACTGAACTGCCAGGCTAAAATCATACAGAATTAAGGTTACGATTAAAATCAGAGGTTAATCTGAGCGAGCTTTTTTATTATTTCAGTATGACATTCTTCCTCAGCTGGAAGGATTAGTTCTTCTATGTTGTTTTTCTGTTTTATTTTTAAAAAGACATCTATGAGAGAAACAAGACGTATCCTCCAATGTCTTTTATCCCTGTAGAACTGACCTTGCTGGTTCTACTCTACAAATGAGCACACCAAGTAGCTCTTTTGCAGCATATCAATAAACTCCTGGCAGATACTGAAGATCTTTGTATCCTTTATGCTAGTAAAGCCACACTATGGTCAGCCCCTGAGGTCTGTAGAAAAATGATAGTTTCTCCTTGTTCTTTCTGTGACTTTTGGCCTCTGCTTTGTTTTTTTGTTTCACTTTGCATTTTTGCCCATTATCACAAGAAACCCCACTGACTGAAAAATTGTGTCAACAGGGTGTAGACTATTGCAACGTCTGTTAACAAGCCAGGTCGTATATACAATAAATGTGTTTATGCTCATGGGTGGTGTATATTGTGAAAGAAATTTAATGTTTAACTTCTCTACTGTATAATCTAATGCAAGAGCTATTTTTACCTGAAGGAACTGAAAGCCAAATTCTGTTTTTCTATGTTATTCATGAAAAGCAAAAAGCTTTGCAGCGTAACTGAAGCTGGTGAAACAGAGCACAACCGATTGCAATCATTCAATCTATAAATATATCTCCATAAATTTCTTTAAACTTTGTCTAAAAATTTAGACCGTATAGTTACCCCATGGAATCTAGTTGCAGTCTCCAGGAGGGCTGACATTTCCATATGGGTCTGGCCCTGAGGTCCTAATTGCTTCCTCCCTTTCTAGTGCCCTCCCACCTTTTGGCATTGAGTCATCTCAAGGAAAATCTATAACTTACTTTTTTTTTCCTCTTCTATGAGCACATTTTTCCTTACATACAGTCATCACAGATTATCAAGTGGTACTGAGTGATAACTTAGAGTTCCTCACCTTGAAAGACTTTTTTTTTTTTTCTGCTGAGAAGAAATCACTCTTCTCCATCACAGCATCCAAGGATATGGAATGTGTCCTTTTAACAATTTTTGAGAAAGTGCCTTAGATACCAATAGCAAAGAGACAGGTAAGCAGCAAAAATCATGGCATCACTTCCAAACCTTTGGTGTGAAATGATTCATGTCCATCTAAAGCTGACTTGTTACTGTCTGTCTTTCTCATAGTGCTTTTCTACTTTGTTATATGTGATATAAAGGCTTGAATCAATAAAAAGACTCAACTGCTGAGCTACTTTAAAACCACTATTTCTCTGCATGTCTCTTGACACAACACTGGCACGCAGCAATGAGAAAAGCACAGCCTTTATCCTGTGTGACACAAATTGCACCTTTGCTTTCACAGAAGCTTCTGCATGGCATGCATTACACATCTGCTTCTTTAGGCCCAGCCCTGAGTTTGTATGCAAGCCTGGAGTCACTGCTTGCTCTCACAGTCTCTTGGCTTGGATTTTAGTCCACTCTTACAGGCTGCTTAGACCCAGCTGGCTGGAGCTGGCTCTGCCTCAACTCTCTGCAAGCCTCACAAGCTTCTCTATGCCTTCATGCCTCAGACCACCAAATTCCCACTGGCATCCCCTGCCCTCTTCCATGGGTATCAAGTCTGCAAAGCTGCTCTCCCATTTCTAGCACTGCATCAGGTATTTTGTAGACCTTCTGCCTACAACCCCTAGACAAGTGAAGGACTAATCAACAACTGACATGATTTTGCAAATGAAAAAAAAATAATCCAGGTGTCAGTCAGAAGAGATGAAATCTGGCTGAGAAACATATTCAACAGGGTAGCTGAATAGCGAAAAAATTGGAAAAAAGGAAAGAAGTAAAGAAAGAAAATAAAAGCTAACATAAAGCTGCTCAGGAACCTGTATCCATCCCGAAGAGTTCTTGCAAAGCCAGTAACCAGCTGTCATGTGAATGTGCTTCTACTCACCCTCCAGGGTAGCAAAGACAGGTCGTGTTCCCATATAACAGGGACCAGACCCTGGGACAGCCACAGGCAGCCTGACCGAAACAAACCCTTCTGCTCATCTCTCTCTGGGCTCTTCAAGCTCTCTGCCCCCTGCTGTTTGCTCACAGCCCAGCCGACTCAGAGATGCAAGATGCATTTAGGTGATTTCTATATTGAATCTCAGCCAAGATGAACTCCAGGTGGTCCCAGACCTGGTACACTGGCTGGTAGCTGAGTGGCTAAATGTGCCACATTAAAGTCGTGGCCTCTCTCCTGGATCTCTTTTATGGCATCATATAGCATGAAATGGGTCTTTAACAAGTGTGACCAGAGAAGAAGTCATACTCAAATATCTGCTCTAGTTTCCAGAGTGGAACCTGGATAAGGAGGAGTTTCTCGAATCTTCCATCACTCTCTAAAAACTAGAAATAGATACAGCAGAGACATACCAATAACAGGTCCTCTCATGCAGCAGAGTCTGAGCAGCATCTCTCCCTGCCTCCATCTCTTATTTGATGCTACTGTCTCTCACTTGAGTCTTCAGCAGCTTCACTAACAGCCAGGAAAGGACCAAATGGCCTGGCTGGGTGATTAGGGCCTCCACAACAGAAGATAGCTTCCTGTGAGCCTGGAGGATTCACAGAGGGAGATAAAAGCACTGGTGCTCTCCTGCAAGGAGTTTCTTCACTGGTATCAACCCCTGGAAGAGGCTTCTTCCACTCAGTCTTCCCATTTTAGCAATTAGTAAATTGGGCAGTGTACCTTAGTGGGGATACACCCTGGTACCCTCTGCATGCCCTGGAGCAGTTCTCTGAGGAGTGCCATGCTGAGCCCTAAAGGACTGCCTGGCCTTTAGGAGTGGCCAGGCTGGCACAGTGGCACAGTAGCCATGCTGCACACCAGCTCACCTGGGGGTAGCTTTATTCCTAGGCAGGGTGTAAAGACAAGACAGTGCATTCATATGAGGACACAGGAGAGCACAATAGTGATGCAAGGCTACCAAAAAAATTTAAAAATTAAAAAGGAGACATTTTGCCAAAATTAAAGACATTTACAAAAAAGTAACAGCATTCCTCAGTTCTTTCAGTACCTTAGCTGTGGTGGGAGGCTCACTAACTGGTTTTTATGGCTCACCCCAGGCAAACACCTCTCAGAAAGGCTTTTAGAGCAACAACATTTTTTTTCTCATGTTTAGATGAATAGCAGATACAGAGCAGGTGCTCTGGGCAAGTTGCCTCTTCCTTGCATACAGGGAAAGAATCCCCCCCGCTTTGCCTTCCTGCAGGTGTGCCAATCCTCCCTTGTGACAATGTTCTACAGCACTATGTGGTGCTGGGCAGGGCATCTCGCTCTTAAATTTGAATGTATGTTTTGTTGTGTATTTCTGAGGTAAGTCCTTTTAAACCAAGTTCACTACAAATGTCATCAATTAAATGCATCTTTCCATAATATAACCAAAATTAGCCTACTCTTAACACATTGTAGTTTAAGCACAGTAGTTATGAGTAATAAAACTGAGATACAGAGTGTCTGAATTAGTTGGCATGTCTGCTGTTAGCTCTGGAGAAAATGTTACAGGTTGATTGTCTGTGGCTGAAGAAACCATATGAACCCCCAGGATGATTTACGAGTGGGTTGCATGTAGTGGGCAGGAAAGAAAGGTGATGCAGGGTGCTCAGCAGAACAGGTCCTTGTACCCTCCTACAGACACCACCTCATTGTTGATGCTGGTGCATCAGCCCCAGGTGCAGCAATTGTTTGTCTATGCTGTGCTGACAGCAACCATCCCACCACAGGAGGAGCAGGGAGAGCTATGGAGACTGGGACTGCTCTTTTCCCCTGCTGCAAACCAGCAGCCAGGCCCCAGGCACTAAAGCCCTGCTTCTTCCATTGATGTGACACAGCCAGAGCAGCCCACAGCAGCAAAGGAGCTGTTTGACATGGCACAGCTGCACAAAGGGCTCATTCTCCCTCGCCACCCCATTACCAGCTTGGGAATCAAAGGATTTTGCTCTCCCCAGCAGCTGAGCAGGCAAGGTTTACATACAGCTTTCCCCTACCACTGTGTTTTAATCTCTGCTGCAGCAAAGTCCCCAGATAGGACCACAGCAGCTACTGTGCCTTATTCCCAGGGCTGTTCATTCCTGCCCTCATTCACTTTGAATGTCCCAGCACATACAAAAAGAAATTACTATAAAACATTTGCATCAAACCCAGTGCCATCAGGAGTTTCTATGCATTTTGAAAAAAGCCCAGGTTGGTATAGAAAGTTCCCCATTGCTACAGACAAACAGGAGGGCCTGAGTGAGGGCAGTGCCTCTTCTGGCCATGAACCAATTTTGTGATGCCCTCAGACAGGTGAGCTAAAAGTCCACAGAGGTTGATGACCCACTTGTTTTGTTTTTCTGGTCCCTGTAAGCAACAGCGACCATCTCAATTTTTCCTGCCACACGGGACTGCAGACCTACTTCTAAGTTTTACAAGGATGATTCAGGGATCCAAAAGGGCAGGGGGGAGCAGAGGCAACAGTAGAAATGAAGCCTACTTCTATTTCTGCTTCAAAACTATTCGACCAAAGAGCACAGCAGGGTCTGAATGACTGGTACTTACATGGGAATGTGGTGAGATCTTAAAATCCATCACAAAAGGTTTTTCCAGTGGTATTTGTCAGTGATTTGTCAATAAGCAAGACCTTGCACACAGTGAAGGTGGCTGACATCTGCAGTGGAGGAGGTAGGAAGGAAACAAGTTGAGAGTACAATTGAGATAACCTGTAATGAGATCACCAAGAAATGGCAAAGAGGAGGGTGCAGCTCGTCAGCAGAAACTGGAACAAGTACATGCTCCCGAGCGTGGAGCATAAACTGGGAACCTGGCTGCAAGGAGTCAGGTGTCAGGGATGGGGTGATGCTTTTAGCACTTGACTTTTTTACTCTTAAAGCCACAAAAAAAGTAAAGTTTATTACACAGCATCTGCGAGTGGTTTAAAAGTATCTATGAAACCAAGAAGAAAAAACATGAAAAACTCCTCTGTAGATTTGCTTCCATCAGCTCCCATATGGTGGGAGGACTATTCAAGGAGAACTTCCAGCTCTTTCTCATGATTATTCCATAATGTAAAATATGAACATTGTGTGGAGGAGGTTAGGGAAAGGATTTTCTTCTGTTTCCTATGTTTAAAACTCATTTTCCTGACAGTTGTTTTTTAATCTTAAAAGGAAAAATAAGGTTTACTGAATTATGCCAGGTGGCTAATTAAAAGCTGTTCTAGAGAAAATACAGACCCTTGCTAGTATATAGAACTGTTAAGACAATAACTTTTATAAAGAAAAGCTTTGAAAACTTTTTTTAACAAGGAAGCCATAAACAGAGTTTGTGTGCAAAATTAATAAACTTATGTAGAGTTTACAAATTCCACAGGGACTCTCAGCTACCACTGGAAGGAGAAAAATTGGGCCTAGGATACAGCTACCCCCTCCCTTCCTTTGTTCCATTTGTGAGTTTTCATGCATTAAGGCTATTTTGAGTTCCATAACCAAACAGAAGAAACAAATCAAAACCAATATCCCTAATAAAAATCTTCCCTCTACAGTGACAACAGGAGTTATGTAAGACACTTAAATAATGGAACTCTTAAATGGGAGAATTGAAAATGTCAGGCTGTAGCCATAAGAAGAAGAAATAAGCAATGTGAATGTAAAGATTTTTTCTGGAAGTGTCACAAATCAGAAAATGAAAACCACTCAGCTCATACTCATAAAGCTTAGAAATTGTCCCAGCACCAGTTCTCAGTCTGCAGGCAAGTGGTGACCACAGCTACTCTTTAGCCACCAGCCATGAACTCCAGAAAAAAAAAAATACAGACTAATATCTCCTATTGTTTGAACTTGGAGACCCAAGTCCAGAAAATATCTTCCAACCACTGTTCTGAGATCACAGAGCAGACTCCTTTCCATTTTTCCAAGACAGGTTCCTCTGGCATATTGTGGACTTGCAGCAGAGTCCAAATCCTGCCTCCCACTCTATTTTTACCTTTTTTACAGGTTTTTCCCTGATACAGTGAGAGTTCCTGAGCCCTACAAGCCAAAGTGAATTTCTTAGCCAGACACTGAAGGGGGAAATCAGGCAGAAATTTCAAGTATGCAGGACAACCGATACAATTTATATTTTCTGATCACCCTTATATAAAAAGAGGCTCATGTGTAGTGTTTCAAGCTGGGTTAAATAATTTCACCTCTGAAGTTATGTCTGCTGTTGCTCTGGCGTTTCAGTCCCATTTTCTGGATTGGTTTAGTTTTGTTCAAGTGAAAACAATAGTTCTCAAGTGAAAGGACATTGTCATTGATGGAAACAATGTAGACTAACAGTTGGAAACAGCAATAGCCATAGAAAGAGCAGAGCACTGCATCTTGGCTCAGGCACTGGATCAAGTGAGGTAAATCCACTGTACAGTTTGTGTTGCCCTTTTTAGTTGAATCCATCTCCAAACAACAGCTGCTGCACAGCAAGTTTTTGGTGTTGAATCACATTTTCATCTCATGGTCATTAATAATTTTCCTAAAAAGGAAACAGGCCCCTTAATGCCCCTGGTTGCTCCTTGCAGGTGCTGCAGCCAGCACAGCACTGATGCCTCCTTCCCACCTCTGCCTTCCAGCGCCGTCTGTGCTGGGAGCTGGGGGTCCTCACACCTGCTTATGTGGCTTCTTCTCTGCCAACACTTTAAAAAATGGCAAAAGCAACATGATTTAAAATGCCAGTCCAAATCCATCGGTGTCTGCTGGGCTTTCCTGTGGGAAGCAGAAAAAGCTCAGAGGTATTCCTCATGACCACCTTCCTGCAGTGCCCTGTATGTCCTCTCTGGGGGACTGTGAATCTGGGGAGGGTTTTGCTGGCTTCAGGATTTTGAGGGAGGCTGTGGAGTTCAGAGTCTAACACAAATCCATATATGTCAACCAATTTAATAAAACTTGGGTAAAAATATTGCATGGAAAATGAAACACACAGCATAACCAAAACATCCCCTCATCATGCAACCCTGGAGGGTGGGTACCCTTCTCTGACATCCACCAGCAGTATGGCATTGCCACCAGAGACCAGCAGCAGGCGTGAGCAGACAGTGGTTGCTGCCTGGTGCTGATAGTTGTTCATTCTGTGGAACAGAAAGGAGGTGTCATTATTCCTGCTAACACAGAGTGAAGTGTTTCAGTAATAACTCTGAAACAGAGATGCTGGTAAGAAGTGACTAGTATGCCTAAACAGGCCCCTCTAATGCCATTTCATATGCTGAGCCCTCCTTACAGAGCTGTCAGGTCTGACACTGGAGCTCTGGGAAAGCAATTGCCCTTCTGGATCAGCCACTGGAAGTCAGACAGAAAAGCAAGGGCATCTCAAGTAATGCTAGACACGCATGTTCAGGAACCTCAGTCATTCCCAGAGGATCTAGAGGCATGCCCTTCATTTGCTGTATTGTTTGAGCAATGTTCTCTGTAGCAAAAATAGACACAAAGGACATGTAAAACAAAAGCTAAAAGCTATTTAACTGCGAAGAACAATTTTCACCTGAGCACTATGTGGTTTCTGGAGTAGGAAAAAATTACCTACTTTTCTCTCATTGTTAATATTCCTTTTTATTAGTGTTAGTCTTTCCAGCTCTACAGGCTCTTTCTCTGGCTCTTGAGGCACTTTCCGGGTAGTTAATCCTGTCCTCTTGCAGAATAGGCAGCTATAATCTTACTTGGCATGTGGGTTGCCAGCACTATTAAATGCAGGGCCATTATGTTACTTGGTAAAAGCGACCGACCCCCACCTGGCTACAACCTCCTTTCAGGAAGGTTTGCAATAAGGTCTCCCCTGGGCCTCCTTTTCTCCAGGCTAAACAACCCCAGCTCTCATCAGCCATTCCTCATGAGACTTGTGCTCCAGATCCTTCACCAGCTTTGTTGACCTTCTCTGGACTTGCTCCAGCACCTCAAAGTACTTCTGGTAGTGAGGGGCCCAAAATTGAACTCAGGATTCACAGTGTGGCCTCACCAGTGCTGAGTGCAAGGGAACGGTCACTGCCTGAGTCCGGCTGGACACACTTTTTCTGATACAATTCCGTATCTGATGTGTCCCTTGTTACTCTGCCCTTCCATGAAACTTCTCTTAGTTCATTCCTCCTTGTTCAAAGATATTCAGAAATCCAAGCCCAACACTGCACTTTCATTTAATTTCTCTCTTCATTAGAGCCCTTTCTCCTCCTCCACTCTTGGATGACCTTCTGGACCCTGCCAGTTTTCTTATGGAATATGTTTTCCACATATTTTTGCACAGTACCTAAGAATCTGTTTTGAGCACAATATTCTTCTTATGAGGAGGGAATGCTCCATCTAGATTTCCCATCTCAAAACCTGTTCAGTCCTTTGGTGAGATTTGTGGGTGTATCTGCATGACCTGCAGTTCCAGATGCAAAGCCCTGGAAAGCTACAGTCACCCAAGTGTAAGTTGTACTTCTGGAGACTTCATGTGATGGACTCACTGTTTTCACACTTCACTCAGTTCTCATATTTCTGCAGGAAATATCTCATTCCTCAGTTGTTTTCTACCAAATACAGTATCTGTGAAACTCAGCTTTCACAGGTTTGGCAATTTTTGTGGTTTTAACTTCTGCTTTTGAAAGATAGTAGTAGGTCCCAGCAGATTCATCTTTCCTCCTACTTTTTAAAATGTAAATAATTGATTGAATGTGGTAAAAACTTTCAGGTATTTGTGGATGGAAAAATAAAAGCCTGGTTCCCAAAACATGTGTTTAATAGATGGTAGTAAAAATGCACTACTCATTTTCTATTTGAAAAACAGTTTTTAAACCCTCCTTTTAAAGAAATCAAACAAGGAACAAATTTTCTACTGTTTTAAAAATTTTACTATTAAAAATAATTGTTCCAAAGTAGATCCTAATTAAGTTGCCAATCCTACAATATTTTCAACACTCACAACCTTGCAGAACTTTTTCTCAAAGAGAAAAAACTGAAGTGGTTATGAGTGATCACTTGCAAAGTGGTCTAAATGATGATCCAGTGTTAGCTGTAGCAATTCTTTGCAGAGAACAGTTAGATCTGCTGGCTGTTTCCTTCATGCTGCAGTAGTAGAACAAAGATATTTCATAATAGCACACCTACATTCTTCTAAACAGGGTTTTTCATCTGGTTTTTGAGCACTGTGCATACGTACAGACATCTATGGTCATACATATGTTTGTATGAAATACTTATGCACAAAACTAGTTCACAGTTCTTCTCTTTCTTGTGTTTGCCTTCACAATCAACATTGCCCAGAAGTTGATCCAAGTAAAACCCACCTGCAACTTGGAGAGCAAGTTGCCAGTTTTTGCACTGAAAGCCTCATCACTGCCATTCTCTGTGTCCTACTTACTGGCATTGAAGATGCTCAAACAGTGATGGTCAGAGAGTCTGAAAAGCAGCGAGCACTCCCCAGAGCTCTCATTGGCCTTATGTAAAACCCTTCCATTCTTTATTGCCATTAAAGCTGATCTGCAGTATTCAGACATGCTCTTTGGAGCTCTTTGGAGAGGATGTATTTCTCATTATTTATTTACTGAAAAACAGAGAGGCCCCATTCTCAGTGGGACCATATGCTGATCTAATATCATCCTGCTGATCAGATACATTCACATAAAATTCTCCCTAACACGGTGTCCACTATGCCCCCTGGTTTTCTCATAAAGTCTAAAGTTACTTCTAATTTCAGAGCAAGCACCTCTCCTGCTATACTTGCCCAGCTTACCCAAGGCATGTCAGTAAAGGTGATCTTCTACCTGGCTGAGATAATTAAGTTGTTACAGACTGGGTAATCCAGGCAGGCTGTGCAGCACGTCTGCCACTGACAGGGGCAATTTTCTCACTAAAATTAGGCAGACCTTCAGAAGAGGGAAGAGGTGTATGTGCTTACAGCAAAAAGAGAACATGACACAGTATGACAGCTTTATGCTGAACCCCAGACAAGGGGATGTAAAGCACAGCTCCTGGACTCAGTGGCATGTGCTTTAACACAACTGTAGGAAGGCAGCTGCATGCAAGCATAAAAAATTCTTGTAAATGTATGCAAGCACATAAAAGAGGCTGGACACAAAACAGAGCTTATCCCTAGCATGCAGAACTTTTCTTCTGAAGAAGCCACTTACCACAAGCTCAATTCTCTCCTCCCACCATTGCAAGAAAATGTGGAAAGGGTCCTTGCCTCCCTTCTCCCTTCCTCACCTTATGGTTTCCATTTTATTAAAGCGGATTGATTTCCAGGTTGAGTATCACCAGAAATCCCTCCCTAACAGAAACACAGGAGACAAGCAGTTGTCATGGGGAAATGCTGGCTCCCTGCTGATAACTTTGTGGTGGCTCAGGCAATTGTCTCCTTATTTTTCCACTGAGATGGAGTGATAAAACACCTTAGTGCCAAAGGGGTATGAACATGTGCAGTGAACACAGTACTTGCTTCACTTCCCTGAAGTCGTGCTAGCAGTAGTACTTTTGGGCTTGCTTTGTCCCACCCCTGTGCATACTTCAGTTGCCAGTAGTGGGAAGCCCAGACAGTGCTGAAGGCAGGAGGAGCAAAGAGGGAATGTAGGCTGCCCCTCACGAAAACACCCAGGGGGTCCTTTGTGAGTAAGAGGAACAGCCAGGCAGAAACCACAGGGTTTCTGGCAGTGCCCTCTCCATTCTGACACTGTCCTTTGAAAGATTATGAATACAAGGAAAAGAAAGCACCTTGTTCCACCTTTGTTTAATGCAAAACTGCAGATTGAATTCATTGTGTGTGTCTGATGAGAAAATGATGAAAGAAGCCTCAAGTCCTTTCTATTGGAAGCTTCTGCAATGCAGTGCACAGGTTATCCACACCTTTTACTGAACCGGTTCCTTAGAGGAAAGGCTGAATACTCATGAATGGTAAAAGAGAAAAGGAACTGCTTTTAATTACAATATTCAAATATTCCTTTCAGTATGAACTATTCCTCTTAAGATTCTGAAAAGAACAACTGTTTGTTACTGCAGCACACTCAGTCATGAACATTTTCCTAGGAAGCATGACTGGGGGTATATTTAAAACATAAACGCACCTAGGAGAAGGCTGAAGCTGGAAATTTCCAAATTAATGTTTTTTCTTCCTCCCCCTTTTCTATCTTGTCTGCCTACATCACACGCAGCCTACTTTCCTGTCTTCCTAATGCGTCAGGGTGATGTCCTGTGAGGATTTTAGCTACTTCATCACTTTATACCTGTAGTTCAACAGTAACATTCCAAAGTCCTCGGGAGGCACTTTTCTATCAACATTATACATCCCCTCGGTTGCCTATACATGGGAGGAGATTCATAACTGATGTAGTTGGTGTCACAAGATTCCAGCGGCACAGCAGTCAATACGGAATGCGGCACTAATTGCGAACAGCACCTATCTGCTCAAATTACTGTCGGAATGCTAACCTTGGGAAAAGATATTTTTATGCATAAGCTTTTCTGCAAAAGAAATATTACTGGAAGCGAAACAGCCAGGCTTCCAGTTGAGGGAATGAGCTCTGCTTTTGCCCTTGTTACTGCTGCTTTCACAAAGGAAGAAAATATATCTTCAGATCAATTTCCCACTGAGGTTAATAAAAAAAACCCAAAAAACAAGTGGCCATGGTAATTCTGAAAGGAAAAAATATCTAGATCCTTTTATTTTATGGAGACAATGTTGTTTGTTTTAGAAAAGTAGAAATTTCTCAGATGACTTAAAGATACAAAATGTAATGTGAAAAATATTCTCATTTGCAGTACAGCATTTTTAATGGGGTGTCTGTATTTTATGTGGCATAGCACACAGAAAAACTTTTAGGATACCTAGAGAAGTGTTTTTCAAACACATGTCACAAGGGACTGATTTTAGGATAGTTCTGTGCCACTTGCTTCTACAAAAATCTATATGGGTTTTGCAAGAGGGTCTGACTTTCAGGGGTGAGGATCCCTTGGCCACCCTGGGCAGCAGTTTGGGTTCAGGAGAAGAAGGAAATTTTACATTTACCAGAAGCTCCGCACAAAACAATTCCCCAGGAACAAAACAACAGTGGAGAAAAGGACCTGTTTCAGGAATTCGGAGAGAGAGAACAGAAAAAGGGTGCCAGTTGCATTCACTGGCAAACCAATTAGTACAAACTAATGATCTTGATGACCACAGTGTGATCCAAGACCCAAGGAAAATATTTCTTTCCCAGAATAATCAGACCCTTGCAACCTGAAAATTGTATAAGATTTCTGAGGGAGAAAAATGAAAAAAAAAGGAAAAGATAAAAAAATTATTAAAGCAAAGAATTCTTAAGACTGGGGAAATAACCTTCATACTTTAACTTCATCTTTCCATAACAGACTGCTTGTTTTAGAGACGGACACCATTTATGTCAGCAAACTGTTGATTAGGATTTATTTAATCTCTCACAAAAACCTCCCACCTGGAGTGGAGGAAGTGTTTTCAAATCATACTGCTGACCAGAATAGCTCCTTATTTCTCAGCATGCCGTTTCTATCATAGGTACAGGTTTTCCCGCTGCACTTGAGAACTATTCAGTATCAAAACCCATCATGAATTATACACTGAGATCTCACATACGAAATGTTCTCAGGTTTACTCACCCTACTGTTAACTTCTCTGAAAGCCAGTTAAATTACCTTTCAATGTAGACAGACTCTTCAAAGCAATACGGATCCTGTGTTCATTTTCCAAAAACAGGCAATCAGCTAAATCTGGGGGTTCGTTCTCATCCCTCTTGTATTCCCTGTACTGCAGTTTTAGCTCACTGCTCATCTTTTGCTACAAGGACCAGTAGCAAAGTAAGTAAGGTGATGCACTGTGATGCCTAAGACACATATTCATCTTGCTCCAGATTCATCCTAAAACCTACTCCCTGTTGTCCTGGCTTAAAATAGGTATCTGGACAAAGGCACTGGGAAGTGAAAAGTTGCCAAATATGATGTAAACTTTTTATACATATGCTCTAAAAATGGTGAATGTTCAAAAAGCATGAAAAATCTACCAGTATCTTTAAGACAAAAATATACTCCACAGAGAAAAAAAAAATTAATAACTGCAAGCTGAAAGAAATCCCCTTTCCCAGAATCACAGGATGGTTAAGGTTAGAAGGGATCACTGGAGGTCATCTAGTCCAACCTCCCTGCTCAAGCAGGATCCCCTAGAGCATGCTATTCATGATTCTGTCCAAACGGCTTTAGAATATCTCCAGGGAAGGAGATACTCACAATGCATGTAAATGAAATAATGAGGTATTTTAATATCACTTCTATTCATTCACATGCTATTCATTCCCTGAGCAATCCAGGTTGAAAATGAAACTTTTGCATTCACAATCCTACAAGCAAAAAGCTGAGGCAGCAAAACCGAAGTTCAATTAGCAGTTACCTGGCAGCTCAATTAGCAATTCCCTCCAATGAGCTCCACCTGGGCTGTTATGGCCCACTGGCTCTGGGATAGTTCACCAGCAGCAGCAGCAGCTAGCTAGGTTATTTGGTTCTGTACTGTTATCATGAGAAATTGAAACAGTGCTAAAGTAATTATTCTTCAGGACACAAGAAAAATTAGTGTTTTGACTAATGAAACATGGTAAGTGATGAAGCCTCCATTAATATTATCATTTTTTTTTAATGTGTTGGATGATGAAGCATTAAGGTCTTTGTAGCAGTTGCTGATTTCAGCTTTTAGGAATACTGACCTTTTAAATCTGATTGTTCAAGTGACTGTATCCTGAATTGCTATTCTTGAGAGTTTTTCATAGGTTAAATACAATATAAGGGAAACAAATTCTCCAAACTTGACCCTCTGAAGAGCTGAGTGACAGCAGCCTTCTAACTACTTCTATTACCATTTGCTGACTGGATTTTATTATTTTTTTTAACTAGGGAATAAAGGTTAGATGTGGGACAAACATTAATTTGTTCAAAGCAGCATCCAGTCAGAGGTATGAGCAAAGAAAGTACTATGTCCAAAGAAAGGATTATCGAAGCAGCTGGTCCACAGATCATCTGTAACTTTGAAAGCAGCTCTATTTGAGCTATTTCATATCTCCATCTGGTTCCCTCATTGTCAGAAAAGCAACTGCATATAAATAAATCTTCAATGAATGATGTAGGAGGGTTTTTTCTTTTGACAAACCAGTATTCAGTCAGATTTTTTCATTTTTACAAATGATTCTGCATTTAACAGGCAGATAATTCTGAGGAAACTGTTTCAATCACCTCATACAGAAGCCCTCACCAAAGTTCAAGCTGATTTTGCCTGACTTAATCCTATAAATCTTCAGGTCACTTCTCTCATTTCATGATTTTTCAGGACAGGAAATTAGCTGATGGAAAACATATGGAAAAATTACCTTCTTTTCCTCTTATTGAAAAGAAGCGTTGAAAATATTCTCTAATCCAGGATCCAAAATTTGTAGCAAAATGCATTTTTTCTCTTTCAAAGTACAGCAAAGTCAGTCAGCAGAGTCAAAACAAAATTTCTTTTGCTTAGTTTTCCTTTCTGCCATCTCACTCTCTGTAGTCCTTTTCTCTGTCTTCAAGGATGGAGGCAAAATACAAGGACAAAAGCTATAGAGCATCCACTGACCTTACATGAAGTTTCCCAAGTCACACAAACTCAATGGAGGAGGCTGACCACTCTCCAGTTGGGCTGGTGGGAATTTCTTTGTCCGTGCTTGGATTGACACTGACCACTAAAGCCAACAACTAGAGAGAGAGCACATAGCCTGGGAGACCATTCAGAGCTTGACTGGGAATTTGCACTGGGAGCATTTTCTTTCTTCATGGAATACCACGGAAAAGCCCACATGGCTAGGATACAGTGTCATGCACAGCCAGGGGACCCCTCCACTGCCTTGCTGGGTGTCAGAAATGGCACAGCTCTGCCAGAGCAAAGCTCTCAGCTAAAATACACGTCAGTGTTCACAGAGAGTGTCCCTACCCGCAAAACTCTCAGGGTGACAGCTCAGAGTAGCTGACACAAGACAGAGTGAAAACTCTGCTAGGATTAAAAATGTAATAACAGTAACCATGGAGATATTTTCCACCTGTACTTCTCTGAGATAAGGTATTACAAGAATTTCTTACAGAATCAACAGTATGTGGTGCCATCTCCCAGGTGACAGAATCTGAGGAAGTGGTCTCACATTTCACCAGAGGAGGTTTAGACTGGATATGAGGAAAAAACTTTCCATGGAAAGGGTTGTAAAGCATTGGAACAGACTGCCCAGGGTAGTGGTGGGGTCACAGTGCCTGGAAGCTTTCAAAAAATATGTGGATGTGGCACTTGAGGACATGGCTTAATGGTGAACATGGTGATGGTGCTGGGGTGACAGTTGGACTTGATAAACATAGAGGTCTTTTCCTCCCTTAACAGTTCTGTGATTCCAGTGTCATGTTAGATGGAGTAAGATCAGATTAATTAGTAGATCAAATGTAGCTGTCATTAGAGAAAGGCTGTGCAATTAGCAGGAATGTTTTTATAAGCTCCAATTTGTTCAGAATCTGTTCTGATGGTATGAAAGCCCAAACAGTCACAAAGTTTGCTGCAACAACAGCAGATCAAGGCCACCTCTTCCAAAACACTGGATTACCCTTCTTCCCCAGTCTGTTGTATAATACTGTCAATACCAGATTGCTGTGCACAGCTGTTTCAGCTTCATGTTCGAGTTCCTTCCTTCACTAAATATTTCACTGTTTCTCAGTGCAGCAATACATACTAGGGCTTTTGGGCATGGATTTTTCCCTTCTGGGGTCTGTCTCTCTGCTCTCCCCCTTACCTAGCCACAGCTGGCACCACAGAGGCTTCTTTCCAGCATAGGCTCTCCAAAATCTGCTGCTCCAGAATCTCTTTGTAACCCATTCTCTTCAAAAAGCTGGACTTCACCGTTGCTTAGCTGCATAGCTTTGCATGACATAGAATTTGGCCCTTTTTTAGTCCAATTTACGTGGATAGCCAGTATTGCACTGTCGCAGTCATCAGAGATGACACGGGGTATGGAAGAGTCCAACTGGTCAGTGGCTTGAATCCAAAATCCTTGACCTTCATCTCACCTATGCTATATTTAATTGGTTCCATCTAATTTCTCTAGTATCTAATTTTACATCATTATCAGCCTCTTTTACTGTGGCTCCAATAAAATAAACAGGAGTTAATGCTCTTTATTCTATAATATCTGTGCTTTAGGCTAGTGTAAGGGGAGTTTCTTTTAATTGCAGACCACAAGTGGCTGCACACCAGGGGTGTTTTTCTCTTCAAAAGGTCACCATTACCCAGGCAACTACTAAAAATTTGATCCATAGTTTCACACAGTTGTACTTGGCACATTGCATAGCCCTAGTATGGATTTACTTGTAAAGACATTTCTAAAAAAAACAAAACCATATTGTGTCTGTTGTACCCCCCAGCTGCATAAGATAGTAGCCAGGATCTCCTCCCACATAAATGTAGGGAGTTAAATTTTCCAGGGACTTCTGGAGGTGAGGAATTGACCATCATATCCTGATCTGATCTAGTTCTGTTTTAGCACCCATGTGCAGAATGAAGGTGGCTGAGAATGTGGGCATGGAAGGCATTAAAATATTTGCATTTATATGTGGTGTACATTTTTAACTCTCTTATTCTAAAAGGCAGAGTGCAGTATAATGTCAAATGCCATAGGACTTTTCTCTCTCCAAAGAAAATGTAGTTGCAGAGAGCTACAATTTAGAGTGCACACAGAGCCAACAGCAGTGGATTTCACTGCTGTAGTGGAATTCTCATCTGTCATATATCCTGCAGAGAACTGGGTTTCTATCCTGCCTTTTTAACTGATTATTCATCAAATGTTGGGGTTATTGCATGGTAAGTGACCACCAATGGGAGTAACACAGCTGTCTGGAGAGCTCCTGGATGATAAGAGGTGATACAAGCAGGACACAAGGATTGTGGTAGAGAGGTGTAAGTGTGAGCATGACACACCTATGAGCACTGACACAGTACTACCTAAGCTGTTAAAACACAGTCACATTTAAGAAAGCACAGTCTGAAACCTGAGGTTCAGCCACTTGCAATTTCAGCATTAAATGAAGGAGACATCTGATACTCATATGAAACAGGAATGGTCACATTTCACAGAGTCACTCATCTCAGCCTTTTCCACACAGAGCAGTGATGGTGTTTCAGGACACTCTTTCCATCTACCCCATGAAGCCCTCTGAGCTGCATCAAAGATCACCTTGCTATGCAGACTGCTCCTTGGCCAGTGAAAAGAGAAATCTGATGCATGCTCTTTCATGCCTCACAGAAATTAAGTTTACCAGACATCTTAATGAACAGTAAATTTAGACAAAGTAAACCGTAATTTTTTTTCTCACCTTAATTTTTTACCAAAGTGCATGACCACACAGCTTCTAAAAACCATTAGAAAGTGGTAAAGATAGTTCCTTGGTTGCTAATTTTAGAGGGACCATCATGATTTGAGTAGTCTGTCTCACCCACTCTGTCAGGAACACTGACGTCCCTCTTGGCATTCTGATGCTGATGGCTTGCATTATGGGAAGATCTGCAATTGTGAAGGACTCGTGCATTTTTTCCACTCCAGGAGTGGATGTTGGGTGCCAGCTTCTGAGATTGGCAGACCAGAAAAACCCCAGCCTAACACTGCAGCTGCTGACCTCAGGGTGATTCNGGTTTCTTGGATTTACAAGCATGCATGGCTTTTCTAGGACAGACAGTTATTCCTACTCACCTGCAACCTTAACTCCTTCTGTCCCACAGACTAAGAGCACTGCAGATTAACTTTGGGTTTTGCCAGCAAATTTGTTCCCTCACAAAGGTAGAAGTGAAATGCCAGCTGTGAAGGAGGTGAATTTCCCAAATAGGAGACAGGTTGGTTATTTGTGAAGCAGTGAGGACCTTGGTGGCTGTGAGAGTAAATCAGTCACATTTACGTGGCATTTCACATTCAGAAAAGACCTTTTCCTTAACCGTGAGGAGTGATCATTCCATGACAGTGTTGAAATTGGTCAGTCTGTAAATAGTATCTTCTGTGGCCCATGGCACAGTTTCTGGAGGATTAAAATAATTTTTGGCACTCTCAGATTATACTCACAAACATTTATTTAATCTCTCTCTCTCTGTATTCTCATTGTGTGAATGGAAAGACAAATGTAAGAACATTGAAATATGATGCTTTGAGAACACAGATCTGGACTTGTGCCCTGCGTCACTTCAACTTCTCTGCCTCTAGATCACACATAAACTGCTCAACAGTTCAGCTGCTCCATATATCACATCAAGCCTTAAAGTCTGGGCTCACTCTCCTCAACCTCTAATAGACCCTGTGAGAAATACAAGCACAGCTTTACACTCTGTCTCAGTTGTTTCCAAAACCCAAGAAACTGTTGCAATAAAGAGAGAAAAAATGAGTTTAAAAGGAGAAAATAAATTGAATCTGTCAAACCAAATAGCAAGTGGGCTGGCTGGTTAGTTAAATAATTTTTATTGGCTTTTTCCAACTAATCTGCCTGCAGGATTTATTAGTCTTCTACTATATCCTCAAATAAAGCATCTGACTTTAGTTCCAGTTTATGCTTTAGCCATTAATAATATTGTACATCCTAGAGAGCATTTATATTATTTATTAATTTTATCTAACCATAATTACAGTCATTGTGACTGTTTAATGAAAAGTTACTCTGGGCCAAGTTTCTAGAATTCAAATTGCATTTAATCATTTTTACAGAGAGGGCTTTTGGAATGTTTGGTTCCTTACCCGAGGGCTTCCTTCTGGCCAGAAAATGTTATGGAGAAGGGATAACTATAATGGGTTGTGCCCTGGCCCCATCCAAAAGAAAAACACTGCCATGCCTTGTTGTTCTGTGTCAGAGTTGTTCCAAGTGGCGCCATTCAGGTTTGCACCAATGTCCACACACAATTCTCATCACGCCAGAACCAGGGCACACAAGGAGAGAGGAGGCAGAAACACACTTTGCACCTCTCACCTCTCTGGTTCCTGCAGTAACGCTGAGATCAAAGCTGCTGTTTTCAAGGCTAGACATGCACTCACAGCTCCACAGTCTATGGTAATGAGCCAACAAGTACGTCCTTGTGCAGCCCACTTCTGGGTTGCTTCGTGGCTGTGAAAATGAGAAGTCTGAGTTACATAAAAAGATGTCTTCTTTATTTTTCTCATAGTTTTCCTATGTGGATCTTGTCAGTTTGCTGAAGAGCAGACAGTATGTGGCTCTCAATCTTCAAAGTCATTCCTTCATACTGTAGTTTTGTCCTTTCAAAGTTTAGAGCAGCTGCTAACCTCCAGCCATTCAAGAGATGGCTCTGAGTGAGATCTCTTCTGTTGTTCAGGAATCCTACACGTCATTACTTTGAAGTGGGCAGGAGAAAGTTTCCTCCATTTATTTATGCCACAGGAAAGGTTTCAGTGAGTCAACTCTTTTCAGTATAGAAATGGCACTGCTGTAGGCTACAGAGAAGGGACAAAACGATGCAGAACTTTGGCTGCTTCTCCTTTTTTCTTTATCAAAACTTATAAGTTCGATAGGCTGTAAGGAGAGAAATCTGACCCAGCTTATCTAAATGCAGAGAATCTCCTTCAAAGAAGATCTCAAGGCATTCATATGTGGTAGGTTCAATGCTCCATGAATATATTTGAGAGAAAATTTTCCATTAATAAAAGTAGTATTAATCTACATAAGGCAACCAGAAAGCATTCAAACAAGATTATCTTACTCTATGTGGGTTAAATTCATACATTCATTTGCTGCTGGTGAACAAGCTGGCTTTAGGACCTTTGCCCATATGAGACCATAATTATTTCTTATTTTGCAGTCAGCTGAGTTTCTACTTTTTCCAGCTTTTTAACTTGAACAAGTCCAGCATTAGCCTAAAGTCTTTCTACTCCTTCAGCTCTAAGTTGTTCTCTATATCGTGGCCCCAAGATAATTCTAATTACTCAGACATTTTCATGCATAAAGTCTTACAGAATGGATTGAGATTTCATTTTAATTTTAAATTTAGATCCTGAATTTTAAATTCAGGTCTGCATCCCTGAAAGTCCAAATCAGGGACCTGGTCACATCATGTATCTGGTCTTGCCACCCACAAAACCTCTGGGGTGTTGAGAGGTGACTACTCAGCAGGGATGTGAAAACCTGCTCTGGGATCCCAGTGTTTCCACACAGCACTTCTCAGGGATCATGCTGTTTCACCACAACACTAGATTTCAGCACCTGAGGGCTCACACCTTCTTCTGAGATACACAGAGAAGGCAGTCAGACATTTAGCACTCATGGAGTGGAGTGCACAGATTTGGACTTTTGGAGAGAGACTGAGGAAAGTGACAAACATGGCCAGGGAAAAAGAACAAGGAAATAAATAGACCAAAAAGGGAGCATACTACAGTGCCTGACGTGGATGCTTGAAGACAGATGCACGATTTTGTTGCTTGCTCAGACTCACGAGTGAGGTCCCTGGTGTGGGGGTGGGTTCAGCAGTCCTGACGCTGCTCCTGGAGCTGGCAGTGACACCAGCTCTAGCCCAGTGCCAGCTGTGCCACAGCCCAAACAGGGCTGCAGGACAGGGGTGAGATGGCAGGTGGAGGTGCAAACACTGAAGAGATTCCATGCAGGGCAGGCAAGCAGAGCCTTCCCATCCCAAGTGCAACTCTCTTTACAGGGTGCTGCAGTCTGTCGTCTTCTACCCGTGACAAACCCAAAAGCAGTTGATTCCAGAGCAGGAGAGCTCTCACGGAAGGTGTGTCAATCCCTGTTAAATGTTAGGCAGCATCAACACAAGCCCTGAAAACTTTTGTGTCTGAAGTTTACCTTACACTGCAGATAGCCACCACCACAGGGTGGATGGCCAGTCACAGCTTCAGAGGGTTTGTGCACCCATCCATTGGAGTGGGCTCTGCTGGGACAGACACAACCACAGGCCAGGGAAATCACAGGGAAGAACAACACGGGTAGGATGGGAAAGCAAATTATTTGAAGGAAGGTATGAGTTATGACAGGCTTTTTTGCTATTGTTTTATTTTTTATTTAAAGCAAATAATAAAAAAAAGAATTATTAAGGATGCCAGTATTAAAATTGGATAAAAGAGGAGAGACTCTCATGTGAAAAATAAAGCATATATTAAAAACTATAATAAAGGTGCGCAAATTCTGTAACATTTTTCAAGTTATAGTGACATTAATAAACACAGTGCTGAGAACTTGAATAAAATATAATTCTCTTGTTCTTTTAACCACTTAGTTCTCAATCTCATCTGTTTTAAAACCTCAGTTGCAGTAATATCTCAGTCATCCTGATTAAATCAACAGGACTAAGGGCTGAACCCTTAGCAAAGTACTGCTTTTTTCACATGACCACTTCACATGTCATTTGAGACATTTAAAAATAAATATTGACTGTACAAATGAATATTATATATATTAACAAAAGTTATAACATAAAAATATAAGGTACATAATTGCTGCTGTACCCTTAAGTAACTATTTTGTCAAATGCCAGAAAATAGCTATCATTTTATAGTTGAAAATAAACAGCAGCTTGCAAACTAGCCATGATCTGAAGGCAGCCATATAATGCTGTTAAAGCCTTTAGACTCCATGCTTCTTTACTCCACAGGGGAGAGAATGCTGGATGAGCAGGAGAGAATCCCAGGACATCTGATAGCCAGCAAGAGACAGAGAGAATGAGGGAGCACAGGGTGGCTCTTATCTAGAAAAAGAAATAGCAGCTGACACAGCTGTGAGCAGGCTTATATTATTTTATTTCCAATGTACAACTGGCATGCTTAGCAAACATTTCTTGAGATTTGAGGGCTCTATCTCCCAAGCATTGCAAGCAGGATGAGCATGGGTGCCCACTGCCTCCCCTGCACCTCAAGGTTATTAAAAGAATGAAGACATAAGCATGGATTTAATGCCACTGGAACCTGTTCAACACCGTGGATTAAACTGTACCTAGTCACAATGAGATCCGTAAATTTTTTGCTCAGGGTCAGCCATTAAACTTCATTAGCTTGCAGTCCCTACTAAGTTCCACTGAAGTCAGAGCTGTGACCTGTCCCCAGAGACACCCAAACCCTGACGCAGGCAAGCAGCAGTCACTGCAGCACAGCTTGGCCTGAGCTTCTGGCTGGGCCATGGCTGCAGGACCAGTGATCCACATCAGGAGGGGACAATCCAGATTGAACTGATCACTAGAATTTGCCCCTTTAAAATTGCTTGTAGAAAAACTCTGGGAATACTGCAGTTGTGGGGGCACAGGGAGTCCAACAGCAAGTGCTGCAGGAGGGGCACACTGTTACCTCATGCCATACCCTCCCATTTACTATCTTTTACATGACTGCTGCCTGAACTGGAAATGTTGAAATTCTGTCCAGAGGGAGACTCTATGCCTTGCCTGGGGTTGGCATGGCAGAGAAAGGCCAGGAGGCCCTCACTGATCCCCACAGAAGCCCATCATCCACCACTTGCCTGTGCCCCTGCCTCTCATAGCATGGCAGGTTTTAATGCAGGAATCCAGGAAAATCCAGGAAAAAGCAACAAACCCACCCATGGACGAGGCCAGCTTTGGAGTTTAGATTTGTCTGTCAGCCATGAGCACAGCTGAAGAGCTAAGAAAAAGAAGGACCATGGTTAATCTCTTTTATATTGCTCTAACTATAACCCTTGCAAAAAGCAGCCACTGAAATAAATACTTGACTGATAGGAAAAGGACAAGTGGGATGTTTTTACTTTTACAAAGGGTAAGCTTTTTTCTATTTGTCATCCAGCTAGGAATTATTGCTTGGTTTTCTGTTTTTGCAGGAGAGACCAGCTACACATCAGAAAGTCTGCAGTGTGAACAGGGCATTTTAGGCCATGAAGATACCTGTCTTCACCATGACTTCCATTGTAACTTTGTCTTAAATCTGGCTGCTGCTCTGCGTGTCCTCATCTTCCCTTCTCTTCTCACAGACTGCTATCAAATTTTCCACTGCTCAGCCTTTCCCACTGCAGGTTTTCATGCCCTCCTTTCCACAGTGACTTCCCCAGCCCTTTGCTTTTCTGCTGTCTCTTCTCCCTTTCCTTATAGTTACAGAAATATTCTATACATATTTTTGAGCTGCAAGATTTCCCTCTTCTCTTCTGCCAATACTCTCATTCAGAGTCTCCCCTTTCACTGGTTCCTCATCAATTTTCTCCCTAATACCCAATTTTCATGTTCCCATCTCGTGCTGCATCGTTACCGTACTGCACAGTGCCCCATTTAAATTTAAGCTGGTCACATCCTTGCACGACTTAAACCTACATGCCCAGTTTTGTTAAAACATTTGAAAGAACCCACAATGGTATCTTTACCACAAACACCTGCAAACAGCCCACCCTCCCCTTCTCCTTGCTGAAATCACATGCTTTATTCTTCTTCTATACCTGACCTCTTTACTGTTTCCTTTATATCCTCCCTGATGATTTAATTTTTCTTCTTTGAGCTCTGTTCTCCCATAGTTTGGGTTCTGCCTCTCTTCCCAAAGAAAATGATACTTGGGAGAAAACATGCTCTTGAAACTCATATTTCACATTTTACTGCATTTCTTCCCTGCATCATGAAATTCATTGAATCCTCAGTTGTTACCCCAGTCTGCAATTGTTTCCAGCTTTGGCCTGGATCTCTTCCAAGCTGCTTTTTATTTTCACCAGTCTCCACAAACCAAGTGGAGTTTCTAGCCTCATCTTGGCTTTATTCCAGGGCCTGAGCAGCCTCTTGATCTTTCTGCTGTTCTTGCATAGTCACACATGGCTCCTCCACCATGTGCTGCCTCCCCCCTCCCAGCTGCCCACCACAGAGTGTTTCATGGTGTTATTCTCTCCTATTGATCTCCTCCCTCTTTCCATTGACTCTAGCAATGGAATTGGCCAGCATTCTGGGTATTCTCCTTCCCTCTCCAGCCTTCTGCGCGATCCAAGCCACACAGAAGGTTTCAGCTTCCACGTGTATGTCCAGGGCATTGCACTACAATCTGGGCTCCTTTTCTCCAGTCTAGGATCTGACTGCCTCTCTCTAAAGCTCCCTGTTTATCTGTAACTATTGACAAGCAGAGGGGTAGTTAGGGGAAATTAATGTCATACAAAGCAGGCAGCTAATGCATGTGAAAGCTTCTCTCTGCTCAGTCTGGGCTTCTTCAGCTTCATGATGCTGATTGGAGTTTTTAAACCTTGCTGGGACAGCAATTGGAGACTTCTTGTGATTGAATAACAGTTTCTGACACAAGTAGGGAGAAAACCTGGGGTGAAGAGTTAGGGACGTTATTGCACCCTATCCTTCTGATGAGAAAAAAATAGCAGTAATCTGAAATGCTCTTGTGAAAGCAGGATACACAAAGTGGAAATGTGTGTCACGTCTTATTTTTCTGTGGACATGATCCAGCACCAGAATGGGAGAGAAAACAGCTGATGTGGGATACAAGTGAAAGCAACAGGATTCCTTGGTCCATGATAATATGCTGTGGCAATTTTTCGGTGACAGGGAAGGAGCATTTCATGGGAGAGAGCAATGTGAGTCCTGCTGCACTAGGAGGGCTTCTCTGTTGTGCTTAAAGGGAGTAACTGACATTTGCCCATGGCACATCTGCCTGACGGGCACTGGGGTGTTCCTCAGGCCTGGCTCACAGCAGAACTGACAAGGTGGAGACTAATGTTTTTCTTTCTGTTCTGAAGTGCATCCTTTTACTGGCAGGATTTGGGCAAGAATCCTCTGCAAAGGCCAAAAAGGCTATGGATGGACGAAGCAGCAGCCCTATAGGAGCGGTCTATAGGGAATGTTTAAATATAAGCAAAAAAAGGTCATGACAGCTCTGCTGTTTTTGAACTCAAATATAGGAAATCTGATCAACAGGATGGACAGTTCTTAAAAAAGAGGCAAACATTTTCCAGGAACACCTATATGATATGCTATTTCCCCTCTTCTGGGAAAGAAGAAACACTCCAGGGAAAGTAAAGATTATTCTACTTTAGTATGTTGGAGGCACACTTTCCAAGAAGCAAGGAGGTAGTGGACACTATCTGGAGTTTAGATAATAGCCATTAACATTCCAGATAAAAGGTCTAGAAGGAAGGAAAGTCTGCAGTCAAATAATCAGTTTCTTGACTGGGTAACATTGATTCCTTCTATTAAGCACACACTCTTCAATGACTGCAGCTTTACCCACCCCAGTTTTTTCCCTGCCTATTTTAGTGTACAGGATGTCTGGTGCACTCTGATTTTGTAACCACTTCAACCATATTTTTTATTAGATTGTCACTTTGTGGACTCCTCCCAGGGCCAGGACTCATCTTGGATCAACCTTGGTATCACCTTTGATGTTTTTTGCTCCCAGAATCAAAGCTGCTCAAGCTTCCAACACTCCTGTGCAAACCCATGCTCAAAATGATCCTTCTGTCCAGAAGGTCAGAAATTCCTATGGAGTCTCCCATTTGCCTTTGTCTGGGCAGAGGTGACCAAGCACAGATTTCCAGGGGCAGCTGAAGAAGTTGTATCCTGACTGGCTGCTCAGCTTGCACAGCACCTCCCTTACCACAGGAGATGGCCACAACTGCAGAGACTGGTCCTGCAGACACATTTTTGTGCTCTTGAGTCTGTGGTGATTCAGCCACTTGCTTTCATAAATGAGCTTAGTGATTTAGTTAACTTTATTTTAAATGAAGCATGCCAAATGAATCCACCAGCTTCAGTAACTCTTACTAATAATAGTACTTTTCCTTTATTCCCCTGGCTTATTATTAGTAAAGAATGACACAATTTGCTGAAAGTATTCAGCTCTAAGTCCACAAATACAGTGTGGGGAGTTTCAGCCTGGATGAAAATTTTCCAAAGCTACTAGCACATGAAAACAGGGTTTTATGATAGAACCAGAAATTTAAGCAATATAACTAAGGCACTGCTGCAGTTATGTAGTCTGGAGACAACTATTCTCACCAAATGCAGTGGTTTAGTCATACATTGCTCAGCCATGGATAATTCCCCTATGGCTCAAAAGCAGGAGACCCATGATCAGTGCCCTAAGCCTTGTAGCCTTGAGCAGATAGCCTGGATAGAAGGCAAGGTAAACAACATTTACTTCTTTCCTGCTGTGTCCTGATCATCACTGTGGGACTGGTTCTCCAAGATGAAGATATCCTAGAGGGTGATCAGGGAAGCCCATTGGAAGAGCAGAGCCTCATTTGACACAGGAGGAGGCAGCCACAATTTCCTAATTTGGTTTGAGTTACTGCTGTGACGCTTGAGCAGCTCCATTCCCTGAGGTGCTGGTGATATTTGTGTGGATGCAGATTTTAACCTTTTTAATCTTTACTTTGTTTCCATTTCCAAAAGGCCACAAGATTATTTGCATGATTAGTCAATTTGAGTAGAACAAAGAGCAGGCACACACCAAAAGAAAGGAAAAACAAGGAGTTATCATAGGGACATTTCTGCCATCCTGTATCACTGTATGATAGCAGAGTATGGGGAAGGGAGGTGCAGGGAAACATTGCTTTCTGATAACTACAATCTGCAACACTGAATTTTCCTTTGCAAAGGAAAGGAAAACACTAGTAAAGATGTATTCTTTCTTCCTCTCTGTCTCCTTGGTGAGAATTTCAAGGAAGCAAACTGCTGTGTGGCTGCTTTCTGACACCAGGCTGAACAGAACCATGATTGCATCAGCACTGTTACAATGGCAGGTTTGCAAAGGGGAGGGACTTTACTCAAAGGGTTCAGACTTTATCCATGTCTCCCATAATGACAGAGTTCCTTGCAGGATATGTGTTGAAATTCCTCTGCAAGATCTCTCAGGCTTTTTGGCAGCATTTTACTTTTTTTCAGTCTTTTTCTTGAGCAAGAACTCACTCTCTCTACCAATAGTAGGTAACCACCCAAACACTTGATTTCTATGAAACATCTCCAGAAAAGCAACATCTCTTGCATAGTAGTTTCAGCTCAACCCCATTCTTCCCTTCCTTCCCTTTTCCCACTGATGTGTTTGCAACTCAGATACCTGTCAGGGAATGGGTTTGTCAGTCTCTACCCTGCACCATGGAGTGAGGGCTGTGTGCATGGCTTCCTGTCCTGGCCTGCCATCATCAGAAGGGCTTTGCAAAGCAATAGGAACAGAACATATATGTTTGATAGGCAGGCTGGAAAACACTGCATTCATGTACATGCCAACAGCCGTGCCTCAGAAACAGAGTGAGCAGCAGCTTATTGGTGGGTAGGATTGTGAGAAAAACACATTTGATGGCAGGGAGCAAAGAAAACAGTCCAAAGAATATTAGTATTCCCACTGATCTTTAAGACTTGGAAATAATACTGCCTTTCATGACTTAAGCA
The DNA here is from genome assembly GCA_013400955.1 of Drymodes brunneopygia. Classification (NCBI taxonomy): domain Eukaryota; kingdom Metazoa; phylum Chordata; class Aves; order Passeriformes; family Petroicidae; genus Drymodes; species Drymodes brunneopygia. The sequence goes on along the minus strand of VZTZ01008489.1, from coordinate 145,683 downwards.
TTTAAGGAGCTACAGCTGCAACCCTGCTCTGCCTCTTTTGGTCACCCTCAAAATACTTCAACCAGTGTTGCAGCTGATATCTGTCACTCAGACTTGCTGTGGTGACTGAAATGGCCTTAGGGGAGTGGTGACCAGCATGTCAGGTTTTGTACAACCAGGAGGTGTGAGAACATTGCCACTACTCCTCAGTGCCTGTGAATAAGTAAATATTACTGCACTAGACCCAAATGCAGAGGACTCATAGAGGAAACTCACATTTCAGTGCCATTAATTCATATGCTCACAATTCTTCCAAAACTTCAGTTTCTTTTCAAAGGTCAGTAGTTTTCAACTCTAAATTGACAGGCAGCTAAAACCTAATATACCTTAAAAGAAAAAGATGCTTGAATCTGAGACAGCCAGGACAGTGGTGAATTTCTTGAACAGCAAATCATTAGGCTAGTCCAAGTGAAGGTCTTTTAAGAAACTTTTACTGGAACTGTGATTTCTTATTCTTTACAAATCAAGTAACTCCCACTGAAGTTTTATAAATGAAAATATGAAACCACTGGCTGTCAAAACAAGAGATTAGGAATGCATAGCCCTAAATCAGTTCTGTTTGGTTGATAAGCGGAACAGCAGGATTTTTACCCTTCCTTTTTTTTTTTTTTACACAACTCATAGCTGTGCACAGTAATTTAAATGCAGAGCTAATGCTACCTCTGCCAGGATGTAGAGTGACAAAGATGGATAACAGAATGATGGAGTGTTGATTCACTGGAAGTTTTTTACAATCCTGAACACCAAGCAAAATGGTTCTATTGAGTAATGGCACCAAACATTTCCCAATCCATATTCATTTAATTGTAAAGTTGACAGTTCTGTTTGCACGCACTATAGTGCAAAGCCAGAATATACACTAGAAGCCAAAAAATGCTGGTCTTTTGCATGAAGCAGAATGGAAAACAAAGTTCAAGATTCCTGTTGTTCTTATATCTCTTGCTTGCAATGGTGAGTTAGTTTGAGCATTGGCTAGAAAATACTGGACCCACAGACACTGTTTATTTTAGCTTTCTATTACCTGTTATAAACTTGACAAAATACATCCCATGCAACAGCTGCACATTCTCAACATTAAAAAGTAACAATAGCCAAAGGGCTTTTTTTCTTCATCATCTCTTACTGAACTAAAAATGTCAAGTTAGAAAAAGGACTGGTAGCAAATAACAGTCATTGTCACATACAGTGCAGTACATGTGACACACAGCAGAAAAATGATGCTTCCACTCAGGATTACTTCATGTATATACAGCAACCAGTGCTGCTTCAGCCCATCCCCATGGGGACACGCAAGCTTCGGCTGAATACATGGTGACAGTCCCAGCAATTTAATTTCTGTGACTGTGCATCAGATTTCTGATGAGTATTAAGATTCTCTCATAAACATGAACTATAGGAACAGCTTTATTTACTCAGAAAAAGCCCACCAGGTTCAGTGTCTTCTGTCTAAGAAGTAGGTAAAAGCAAATGTCTGGAATATGAGTACTGTAAAAAGAAACATGTAAGATGTTAACTCAGCCATGCCCAGTCTCCAGTTGAATGAAGCTCCAGGAGTTTCAGACTAATTTTTTCTGGTGTATCTGTTCTGTGATCTTGTCTCACTTTGAGTATAAATTCCTTATATTTCTTCTACTGCTTGATTAAAGAGATCCAACTCTGATATGTCTTGTTCCTCTCTCCTACTAGCTTCATTTGATGCCTTCTCATTCCTTACAGGGATAGAAAACAAACAGTCCATCCCTGTTCTCCATCCTCCACCAATCTCTTGCATTTTTATAGTCCTCTGTCATAGTTACCATTCAGTTGTCTGTGTTTCAGGTTGAGATGTCCTAGCTCCCTCAGCTGTGCTTCACACTGAAACTGTGTTGCTCACCCTCCTCTCAACCCCTCCTAGTCCTCACTGCACCTCTCCTGAGCCAGAGGAATCAAAGCAGCACAGAGCACTAAAGACATACGTGAATCATGGGCTTCTGCCAGTGGCACAGTGCTGTTCTCCCTTCCTTTCCTCCTCCCTAACCTGGCTGGGATTTAGGATGTTTTGAAGTCCTCTGTGCAGTGGTTCTCCCCCAGCTGTACTCCCTAAACACAGCACACAGAGCACTGTGCATTTCTATTTGAAGCTCCAGTGCTTCTTTCTCTAGCACAAATGCTGTCATCCCTTTAGTGATGTGGCTGGGACAAGGACTCGGTCTTACTGTCTCTCAGGGCAGCACACTTTCAGGCTCAGGTCCTGCTACTGCCCTGTAAATAGTATTTCCCCACCTCAGCAGCCTAGGAATTCACAGGACAAATGGAGTCCACGAAGCATTCAATTCACCACTTCACAAAGCCATTCCTGCATCCTCTCATCAGAATGCACCATGATAAAAAGATTTTACAGCTGTTTTCTGGAAACTTGTCATGGTGTCAATGTTCAAAGCTTCATAGAGCAGTTCAGACCCACTGCTAAGGGCTGCCTGAAGTGGTTTTGCTCTTCAGGGCCACAGAGAAGTTATATATCTCTCTCTGGCAATGCAAAGCTACCTCTCTCCTTTACTCCAGGGTCTGGCAGTCTGGGCTGCTTACTCCTCTCATCTGTAAGCTGGGTGCCCAAGTCCACACCTGGAAAGCAAAGGGGCTCCCTCCACTAAGACCATTGTGTTTTGCCAGTCACAGTGGGAGCTGGATCAAGCTGATCCCTGAGCTCTTGTAAGCAGCAGTGCCTGGCTGTCACCCTGCAATAAACAGCCTGTAAAGCATTTTAAATAAAAAATGAATGATTGTGTTAGTGCTCTGCGTGAGCAATTCTGTGGACTCAGCGCTCCAATAAATCACCTGCGCACGGGGTGAGTGCAATGCTCAGGAACTGGAGGGAGGTTTGCAGGTTGCAGAGAGACTGAGCACAAAATCCCTCTCTGGGAATGAGGGGGGGTAAGGGGAAGGGAGAAAACAGGAAGAATAATTACAGGTCCTGCATCTCTTTGATAAAGGAGGAGATTTTCAATATTTCAACCCTACTTGCGTAAATTAGAAACCTATTGGTAGAGGAGAATTGGAGCAGGTTTGTAACTCACCAGTCAATGTAGTCATCATAGCATGAAATCATGCTACAAGGCCAAAAATATGTTTTGCTAACCATCCATTAAATCTTAATCTCAAGTTTTGCAAGCCATTAAAATTGCAGAGAAACTTTCCACTTCAGTCAAGTAAATCAGGAGCAGAAACAACCCTTGGCGAGGCAATCAACTCAGAAATGAGCATAGGCTTCTCTTCACTTTTCAAGTCCCATATTTGTAATTTTATTTTAAAATTAATACAACACTCACAGAAAGTTTTGAACTGGAAGAGCCTGGAACAAAGCTCAGAAGTAATTAAATGCTGGCTTCAGCTTTGCAGGATCTATTTATTGACTCCTCTCAACATGCCTTTGATCTGACTTGAAGTAACAATGCCTCAGACAGAAGTAACTCAATTTTCCAGCTTTCCTAAATGTTGCTCTCTCTTCTAAGATTATTGGTGCTACCTTAGTGCAGATGGACCAGACAGCTGGTTGGTTCTCACTAGCACTTGAGCCAAGGAAAAGTATTCTGGTCTTTGGATAAAAATTCAGCCACTGCACTACTGAGCAATCTCTGCCTGTGCTGTTGTGGAGAATCAGCAGAATTGGGCACCACCATTTGTGGTATCCCTAAAAGTGGTACTGGATGAATTGGTCTTGGGGAACAAGATTATTTCATTTTGAAAGGTCCCTCACGCCTGCACTGGGATGTGAATGAGTGACTGGATTTTTCCAAGTTCTGAACATCCAGCAGGTTCCTCAGAGCTGGGGGTCCAACTTTTCAGACACCTCTTTTCTGAAAGCTTTTTCCAAGAATCTGTTTCACACCCACCTCCATCGCCTTCAGTTAGCAAAGTGTGAGAACCTGACGTGTAAATGACAATGGAGCTGAGCTATGGCTGAAATCTTCCCTTTAATTCACTGACATTTCTGGGACAGTGAAACTAAAAATGTCTGAACATTCAGAAGAAGAGCTTTTGTTTTGTACACTAATAGTTCCCCTTGTTCTGCTTATGCAATTGTCATCGTTTATTCTGATTCCCAACCCAGCAGTTTGGAGTGTCAAGTGGATACCAGGGATGGTGAGACTCACAAACACTGCCCTTTTCCCTGCTCTTAAAACACAAAGGAACATATGCACCGGCTGCAGCCCCTCCAGGGCTTGCTTCCCCTAACCAGGCACTCATTCCTGTAGCTTCTGTGCTGACAAGACCATCACCTTTTTATGGTGAGCCTGTCACAGCAAAGAGAGGAGCTGTAAAACCATATGCCTGAGCAGGTCCCCTCTGCCAGCAGCCTCTCCCCATTGCTGCTTGCAGCCCTCACACACCTTGCTGAAGTGATTCATCTCAGTCATCTGTCACTAATACACATGGAGATAAGCTGACTTCTCTCAGGTCCAGGTTCCATGATCTTACAAAGTTAAATGAAGAAATCCCCAACTCCAAACCACAGCTGTGAACTGCTCTCCTCAAAATCCAGTTGCACAGCCTGCCACATAAACACACAAAAGTCTAAAGATGTCCATGCAAAATCAAAATATTGTAGGAAATGCTTCAAGAATTTTAGGAAAACAGGTAAAAAGAATCCAAAGATGCCATTTATGCTGTATTTTAAATTTTACTTAAGTTACAAGCACAGTGAAATAGGTGGGCAAGTTTTAATGAGAGACGTTGTTTTGTTTGGAGAAGGCAGGGATTTTAACATGTACCTTTTCAGTCACAGAAATCATGTAGCTACAGGTTTTGTGCAGAAATACAGTTTCCTGTCCTTTGAGTTTAATCTGGTGATGCTAAACAGGGAGGCCATTTGTCCTTTTTTTTAATGCCAGAGTCACTTTTTACTGATGCTCTCCCACTTAAAGGCTTGGACTTCTGACTTTGTAGAGCCTTTTGGCTCCTCACAGTCCTTGCAATTTTTATTGATAACACTATTCACTTTACCCTAGACTAGCACGCTTTATTCAGAGCCTATCCTCACCCTGCACACAAACTGTCTCCCTCCCTTGCTGAAATAGATGTCTCCCCAGGGGGTTCCAATGTTCTCAGAGCAAGTCCTGACCACACCTCTAACGTGACTGGGGTGCGGAGAGCTGTGCTGGGCACCCACAGCATCACAGCCCCCTCAGCACAGAATGCAATGTTTGCACTGGACCCTGGCTGAGGAGTGGGACAGGGTGCCCACAGTGAGCCTCACACACCAGGGCCACTTCTTGATATCCCCACCCAAGCCAAGCACTCTAATGCTAGCAAATGTATCAGCCTTACCAGCAGTAGTCACAACACCTTGCCCTTCATCCCACTGTCAGGGGATAGATGTGAAGCCAAACTCAAGAAACTGGAGCAAAACAGGATCTCATGCTGAAGATCCTCTACTGCAGCTTTAATTTGCAAAACATCATTCAAAATAAGAGAGAGCTCAACATTTCTCTTTTCGTCCCAACCACTTGAACAGGAGCAGTGAATAACTAAGAATATTCCCAGATGTGCTTCAAGCCTAGAGTAAAACCAGAGTCAGATTGGCACACAGGGTACACCTGGATGTACCTTTTAGTTCATTCTTGTGACTACTTGCAGTAATTTAACATGTGCCTCTGCTCCCACTGACAAACAGTCTCTGAGATTTATTAGCAATTTTGGATCCTTTTTAAAAGGAGTCAGAAGTGCTTAGCTCAACAAGCAAGAGAAAGATTGGGCCAATGTAAATTCTATGAAATTCTAAAGGTGGTGTGCCTGTCATGCCAGAAGAACTGATAAATACAATTGACCTAAACTGAAGAATTTATCCTATATGACTTTGTGTACCAAGCCACATCTGCATGACTAGTAATTCAGAAGATCTGCAGAAACTTTGTAAAAGCAAGTCCCCAACTGCATCTGGGAGGCTGAGGTGGGGAATTAGAGGCATAGGGTCACTGCAGTAGAGGAAGTAGGATATGGGATCTGGGTTAGGAGTCTAGAGTTAGAGGGGGTAGCTTGCAGACAACCTCCAGGGAATGCACATGAGAATGAGAGGGGGAGTGTGTATATTTAGAAAGTGACCTGGAAAACATAATTCGTGGCTTCTGTTGTGCTGAGAGAGAACTGAACCAATGTAAATGTTTGTCCTCTCTTCCTTACTGCAAATCAAGTGAATGCCTAGCTCATAGGGATTGTTTTCCAGATCTGTATAATTGCATAATTCTAATTAAAAGCTCCAAATTTGTTACTCACTTGTGCAAACCCCCCGAACAGCCCTGAGACGAAACCTGTAACTGAGATATGTGAAATTTCACAGCCATTACCCTTTTTGCCAAAGCAGTACTAGTCAAAGCCCTCTGACTGGGTTCTAGCACCTTGCCTTTGAAAAAGAGTGTCAAAAATGTGCTCTGCTCCAGAGAACAGCTGCATCCTGCACCAAAGACTGCTCCAGGAGTTCCCCAGTTGGCACTGACTGATCAGTGGACATTTGAGAAATGTGCTTCTCACATTAAACACAGGGCACTTTATTTGAGAATTATTATTGAAGATGCAAAGTAATGAGTTTATTCTGCCATGAGAAAAATTGTAGACATTTAAGTGGATTATTAGAAACAATTACTAAAGAAAAACAAGAACAATTACAAAATAAAAAGGGATGAGGAAATAAAAGAACCCTGTAGGGTATGCCATTAAAAACTTTCCACTTCAAGTTTTATCTCCCATCTTTCTCTTGTCAAAGGTGTCTGCTCTTTTTCAAGGGTAAGGGAAGGCAGGCATCAGATGCAGACTCAAAGTCTCTAATTCCTTTTCCCCTCCATCCCGAGGTTGGAATATCCTGTACTAGTTATCCCTTTCTTATGAGTACCTACCTTCCTAGGTCCTCTGACCCAGTACAGCAGCATTATATAGTGAAGGGAGAGCAGGTTCCCATCCTGTGGAAATTAACCTTTCATTTGGCTTTCCGACTTGGCATGTCTTCACTCTTTGCTCTTTTTTTTGGCTCCTGCAACTTTTGAAAAACACTGTGTAAAACCTCCAAAATCATAAAACGTGAAAAACAAGCAATTCATCATCATTTTTTCAGGCTCAAAATATTATTGCCAAAATAATAGTGTCTGGTGCATACATGCATGCAAAGTGCCGATTTTTCCAATCTGAAAACTTTTTATTTTTTCACTAGGTTAAAAGCCATAGAAATTCAGAAGTTATGATCAAGATCTGCATTGCAAGTTTAATACACAGGTAGTTATTTTGAAGATAATGTAATCTGCGATAAAAAATTGTGTGAGTTTATAAGGAGTAAATCACACTGAAATCTGACTGTTGTGCTTGATGAAATTATGAAAATAAATGGGAAATAGGAATAAGGTTGATGGGTTATTTTGATTTTGCAAAGCACGTGAAAAAGTGGTATGAAATCTACAAAAAGATTACATCAGAACTGGCTAGAAGATGAACAAATGGTTTCAAAGAGATTAAAAAACTGTAACAAGGGATAACAAATAATTTTCCTGATAAAATATCAGTAACTGTGTGATGAGATACAGAAAAAATATTGTAGATTTTGACAATACTTCAAGACTGCATAAGTCCTTTAAAAATCTAGATTTTGATCCTCTTTATGAAGACAAACCAAAGAAAATCCCAGGAGCCTTTGAACCTATGGGCATAATAATCACATTTCAAATGCAATAGGAAGAGAGCTGGCTTTGAGAAATAAAATGTACAAGTTTAAAATAAATCAGAAGTGAGTTTAATTTCCTACTCATTCAGATATCTCTGTAAACATTACTAATGCCTTATAAACATTTTTTGCTGATGATCCAGAAAACACATTCCATGTATAGGAGGTGCTGAGATGGAGAGGTTTAGCAAAACCATGCAGCTCTGAAATGATAATTTAATGAGGATCAGAAAGAGCATAAATATTAAGCAAATGAAATCTATCCCAGAAAAAAATTTAGGTTGCTGTAAAGCAAGCAAGATAAAAAATTATAAACCATATAGAGAGCTGAAATAGCAGCGAGGTAAAGCAGGGAGGGACTGGTGCAAGCTGAGGCTGTGCACACTGGTACACACAGCTTGGGGTGGGCTGGGGCTCTGCACACAATCTCTACAGGTCTGAAACTCAGTGCTTGAATTTTATTTGCAAGCACAATGAAGCCCTAGAAAAAGCAACTGAGGCAAAAACTTTTTAAAGATTCTATGAAAACCACATAAAAGGAGCCAAAACTTGGTGTCACTGAGTAGCTGACGGGTTTCTGCTTCCATCAGTCTAAAACCCAGTTTATGTATTCAAGGAACAAGCTCCCTTTTCCCATTTTTCTTCATATTTTTATGTCCAGCCCACAAATACTTCCCTTATATCACCCGAAGAGTGTTCTAATGATTTTACTTGCATTTCTTGCCTGTTATGAGGGCATGCAGAAAAACAAAACAGTAAAATGGATGAGAAAAAGTTGGCAGAATCTTCCTAAAACTCAAGACAGGCTTCAAATGAGAAGAGGGCAAGGTTTTCACTCTATTTTTATTTCAGTTGGAAACAGCTGCTCACCATTAATTGTGATTCTGATGAAAACCGACAAGCATGACCTGTTGAACACTATTGGCCCTATAGTATTTTCCAGGTTCTGCAATTAGTAATATGTCAAACAATGGGATATTTGTGCATGAAGAGGAGATGCAAAAAATATTTCCCTGCAGTAGGTGACTGCCTACAGGCTGATTTGATTTACTGAATTGAGAGAATGGCACTCCTCTAAAATTGTTCACAGTTAAAATAACTTCTACCCAGATCATCAAAAAAATGTCCTGCTCAAGACAAAGAATGCCCCCTAGGCACAGATATAAAAATAATGGATATTATCTACTAGTGTGCTGTCTTGGAGTTTGGAGTTAAGTTAGGGCCATACCGTCCCCAGGAAGGAGTATTGAGTTTTCTGAGAGGCCGCAGGGTGTTTTACATTCCTAACTGCACGGATGTGAGAAGATTGGAGACTTTCAGAGGGAGAAGAAGAGGAGATAGGGAAGACTGAAGAAGGCCAAGACTGTCTGAAAGGTCAGATCATCTGGACAAGGTACCTGGTGAACATAGGACTCAGGGGGATCTTACCAATTCAAAACCATCTGAAAGGGTAACTGTTGTTCTCTTTTAATGAGTTCTGCTCATCTTGTTACCTGTTTAGTCACCATTTTCATAAAGAAAGAGTGGCCACAATTAGTGTATTCAGTACCCTATATTAACTCTGCAAAAATGTCAGTGAGCATTTCTGGACACTAAAATACAGGCTGGAAGAATGACACACCAGGTTTTTATCTCCCACATATCAATACTTAGAAATGCTCAGACCACTTTCAAGTCCCACTTCAGCCCCTGGGTGCAAAAATCTTCCATCATGTGTAACGAGACCAGAGCAGGGGGACTTTGGCCCACCCAGTGACCACTGTCCTTCTGAATGTTGTATCTCAGAGTGTCACCAGCTGCCATAGCAGACCATAGACACAATTTTCCTTCTGAGTGTCATGAATTAACTTCAGAGACAAGATGCTGTCTCATCAGGCCTTTTTTTTTTGCTCCAGTGACAAGACAGGACATTCCAGAAGTGGCTGTTTGCTTTCCATTGGAAACAAAGGTATATCTTCCACTAAAGGAGAAAGTGGTGCTTGGATGGGCAAAGGGGACATTGCCCTGAATCAGAAATATTAAATATCTCAGTGTTAGAAGGACAATGTGTATGGTAATTGCTCATCAGATTTTCTTGAAGAGAGCTAGATGAGCCATGCAATAATTTTAAGATGTCTGATTTCCATTAGAAAAAGAAACAAGATTAGATTCTGGGTATAGCAAAGTGCTTGCCAGTTGTTTTTCAAGTAAATAAAAATGTTGATATGTACTTGGAAAATTTTCAAAGTAAGAGTCTTGATGAAAATAATCACTCCAAAACAGATTTGGAAAGTAAAGGTGTATTTTTGGTACCAAATACAACATTCTATTTTCCAGTTCTTGAAGCATAGTGTAGCCTATATGTATGTTGTCACCTCTGATTCAGGTGTATTGATCTAAACTTCCTATTGGGAATGATCCTTGGACCACGCAATGTGACGTTATAAGTTGTATGTAAGAGAAAAATGTAATCTAAGAACCATCTGTATCAAAATACTTTTCTGATTTTTTTAGATAGAATAAATATAATTATCGTCAAGAAAGTTAAACTAAATTAATTCTTCAGTGACAAATGGCATATTTCTATTCTAAAATACTACCTCATTCCTTTCTTTACTCTCCCCCTAGGTCTTCATTATCATAAATTTCTTTTAAGACAAACTGCTCCTTAGGTTTTTTACTAATAAATAGGAGTTCAGTAGTTACATTATCTATGGGATAATTAATATAAATCAAACACTTCTAGATCCTACTCTTAATGCCCATATATATAAAAAGACCTTACACATTTTACAGAGATATGGGGTGGTAGATGGGTGCATAGATATGATGGCAGCATTCACTGTAAGACAGAGAACATAAGAACATAAGTGTAATATTTCAGAGATCCAAGGGCCCCATTAAATAATCCTGGCTTATTTCTCAAACAGCTGGTGATAAGAAGTATTTAACTTGTTAATTAAAAATTTGCCACTGATTACAGCTGCAGCTTCCTACTCAGCATGACTGAAATGGCAACTGATAATTATTTGAATGTGAACACAACTGCTGTGGTCATTCAGGAGCACAGAAGGGTGCAATGTCACTGCTGCTGACAGCCTTGGTGAAAGAGGTGAATGATTCTGTGCTTCTTGGCAAATTCCCTGTCTCCTGCACCTGCCTGGACAACTCAGGAAACTATTTCAAATACACAAGAGCAACAGCCTCTTTTTTAAAAAAAAGAAGCACAGCCCAAGACAATGTTATTTTCTTGTTCAGTTTTAAAGAAATACATATGGGCAAATCTTGTACTAGTTTATTGTCTATTGGAGTGAAGGAGTGCTCTTCAGACTCAGAGTCTCAGTGACATGATTGGGAGAGGCCACTGGAAAAGAACTGATTGATGAAGAAGTACTAGGGAGTAATCAACATAACATATGTATTTCATGTGAAACCACATCCTCATCCATGAAATCTGCCATATGCTGAGGTGGCTCAAAAAGGAAAAAAAAAAGCCCTAACCAAATGAGAGAAGACTTTAATTCCCAAACTGTCATTTTAGATTTTATCAAAGATGGACAGAAGGTTCCTTTGGGGATAAAGGGAAACAGCTGAAATGCACAGAAACTTCAGTTATTTGTGTCATTTTTGAGAGGCTCTGTTTCTTTGAAGACAGAGCAAGACAAAAATCCACAAAAAAAAAAAAAAAAGAGAGAGAGCAAAAAAATCAACAAGAAAGGGAAAATTTCATTCATCTCCTCATCTCCATGTTGGACAGTTTTTCTTATCAGAGGAAGACTTACTCCTGGAGGAGGACAAGGGCCTGTCATCCCTCCTGGGTCCAGGCAAGCTCATGCCAGCTCCAGGTCACGTAAGAAGGTTTTGTTTTTAGTGCCTGCCCTAGCTGTAAGGTTCACTGCAGTGTTGCAAGATGCCAAGCTGGTCAAAGACACCTTTTGAAACAGAAACCAAAAGCAGAGGAGATTTGGAGTTTGGAAAACCAAAGGAACATGATAAACTGTTTTGAAGTTTTCGTCCCCAGCTGACACCTAGAACCATCTCTTGCTCAGAGACATCTCTTGAACAGGCTTTCAAGAGGGACCCCGCGGGGTCACAAGCCCTGCCTGCAAAACTCCTGCAGTGTGGGCTCCTCTCTCCATGGGACCATGGGTCCTGCCAGGAGCCTGCTCCAGCACAGGCTTCCCACAGGGTCACAGCATCCACCTGCTCCAGTGTGGGTTCCTCCAGGGGCTGCAGGTGGATCTCTGCTCCAGCCATGGCCATCCATGGGCTACACGGGCAGGGCTGCCTCACCGTGGCCTGCACCACAGCCTGCAAGCGAATCTCTGCTCTGGCACCTGGAGCACTTCCTCCCCTCACTTCTTCACTTGGTGTCTGCAGGGCTGTTCTTCTCACATATCCTCATTCCTCTCCCCAGCTGCAGGCTGTTGGGCAGTTTCCTACCCCTCCACTTCTTAAATGTGTCACCCCAGAGGTGCCACCACTGTCACTGGTGGGCTCTGCCTTGACTGGTCTTGGTGCCAGCTGGTATTGGCTCTGTCAGATATGAGGGAAGCCTCTGGCAGCTGCTCACAGAAGCCACCCCTGTAGCCCCTTTGTTACCAAACCCTTGCCACACAATCCTGATACAGCACTGCATTTATTAATTTTTGCCTTCACATTCCTGTGTACCAGTCACAATTTTAGCACAGTTTCCAAATTCAGTAAAGATGGTTTTCTTCTTTGAATTCATTCATTCTTATTTACTTAACTTCTACTGAAATGTATGAACAATTTTATTAAATAAGCAGAGTGGCTTTTAACAAGATTTATGAGTGCAGGTCTCCATCCAGCCAATGACTGGATAATCACAGGGAAGCAAATGCTACCAAGAAATCTGCCTGCAGCCTGGATGATTGCTTCTTACCAAAGAAACACAACCCAAAATCTCAATTTTTCAGTTTGCTCCAGGATCAATGTCTTTTGTGTGTTCCTTATGGGTGGCCATCTCCTTTCCTTTCCTCCGGCACCTGGCAAAGTACTCCTGAAAAGTAGAAGTCCCTTGTGAGATAGGAAATTTACTGAGTAAAAGGCATGCTACAAAACTCAACTGCTTTAAGATTTTTATTTTCAGATAGGCTCACTAGGCTTCAGTGAAGAGAGTAAATAATTAAAGGGTAATTATAAGGCACCTCACATATTCTGAAATGGCACATGTGAAATATATTATTTCATAATCAGCCACATGGGAACCCCTAGGAAAAGTCCAGATCTCAAGAGGTGAGAAAGGGCACAGTCATAAGATGGACATATACAAAGAGGCCCAAAAATATATGGTCCCAAAAACTGTCTTTTGAGAAATGCCATTTCACCACTGAATGGCTATTTTGCCTGATACTATTCATTTTTATGGGTTGAAGCTATTACTGTAGTTATGGGAATTTTTATCTTAAAAAGGTGGTGATGAGTCACCTGGTCAATTTAGCACAAACGAGATTTAACTGGAGGCTTTCTGAATGGTAATGCCTTCCTAAACTCAGAGCTCAATTAAGTAACTGAAGAGTGATTTCCTTTAGGAGAGCTTAGGCACAGGTGGAAGTAAGAAACATGGTCTGGGTAGGAAATTCCAGCCCAGAAATTATACTGTAGATCTAGAGTTTAACAGGGAGTTTTAATCAGTTGGGAATAATGCTTTTATACAATAAAAATGAAAAAGTTCCATGTAAACTTCAGAGGCAATGCCCACCCAGCAGAGCACATGTTTGGGCACCCAGACTACCCACGGGTCTAAGCATGCAGGGAGCTGCAGGAAGTTCAGGATTGTCTAAAAGTCCCACCAGGAAAGCTCTTGCCCACTGCCTGGTTATTGTTGTTGTGAAGGGCGTCAGCAGTTCAGACATTCAACACTCACCCTGCCTCGTGTTGGTCCATTGCCCCAAGCCAGCCCTTTGCCCCCCCTGCATGGTCAAGTAGCCAGGAACACACAGGAAGTCGTGCCAGGTTCTCTGCTGTGCATGCCCACAGCTCTGCTGAAGCCATAGGACAGGTATCCTTCCATGTGAGGCCAGAAAAAAGCTCTGACAGTGCTCCTGGGATTCCTTTCCCTCTTTTCCATCCTCTGACGTTTCACCAGCAGCCAGCATAAGAGCAAAGCCAGTGTCATATTGGTTTTGGCAACATGTTCTCTTCAATTAAGAAAAATCTTTCTTTAAAGATGTTTTGAATGATGTGGTTTTGTCTTTTAAAAGGGCTGTGTTTAGGCTGTGGGAGACCATCTGAAATATTTTCATCACATTTTGAAAGAGATATTTATGCAATACTTTCTTACAAGTTACTGGAAGCTTCGTCGAACTTACTAGCGTTAAGGAGTCCCATACAAAATTAATTTTCCTTTTTAATTTTCTTTGTTTAAGTTAGTTGGATGGAATCATACCATTTGTAAAATGTACTGACTGCTGCTATTTCCAAGCAAGGCATAGAGAACTTATGGAAAAAATTGTTCTGGAGGTGCAAGAAGAGAACTAGCAGTTGGTTTACTAGATTAGCATAAAGGTACCTTTCAGCTGAGAGGCCAACTTCTAAAAGCTGTCCTTTTTCTGCCAAAAAGTAGGCTGGACATTACAAAAGAGACAAATACCAAGACTGGAAAAGCAATTAATCCTTGACAGATACCTTTCAGGAATTGCATGTTTTCTGATGTCACTACCTTTGCATTTGGGTTGGTTTCTAAAAAGATTCAGTATTATTATCATATCACTTTTTGGAAAATGCTAAAACATGGTCTCACAAGGACTACAGAACTTGTGCCCAGTTCCATTTTGAAGAAGAGATTCTGGACAGCCACACTATGAATCTGAGCCTGAGGGACAGCTTTGATGACACTAACCTCAGGGAGAAGGACCTGCATTCCCACAGCATTCATTAGATGTAATGGAAATGGAAACATAGGTTAGAAAGAATGAAGAGACTAAAATAGCCTATGAGAATAGGGGGGTTATTTTTACACTCCAATGCACATGGAGTGCCCATTAATTTTAATAGGAGCTTTGCACTGCAATTATTAATAGGAGAACATGCCCTCTTGTATTCTTTTATGGCACTCTGGCCATATTCAGTGACTTTGCAAAGGAAGGCTGAAGTACTGTCAACACAGGGGGAATGGAGAAAGGAAATGAAGCAGCTGTAGTAGGGTAGCTGTAGAGGGTCCTATAATATAAACCAAAATTAATTAAGAAATGGGACTAGGGTTGAGGTCTCTGACAAGACACTGACCCTAAGAAGAGGAGGTCAAGGAAATGTGCTGCAAGTTACTGTGGAGAACCCCATTTACTTTTCTAGAAACAGAAGAGAAATACATCTGAAGAGGTCATCCAGCTATTAAAACACCTAAATGTTTCAGGCTGTCACCAACCTGAGAACCTGGCTGTGTTCATTTGGCCTTAAGGCTGCCAGAAATATTTAAAAACTTCCAAGTGGAGGATTAATGGGTGCACCATTATCATGATGGATGCTGAGCAGCACAAACCAGGTCTCTACGTAGGTCTTCTTAGACTCTGGTGAGCAGAGTCTAAGAAGGGAAAAATCTGCCCTCCTCTTCCAAAGCCAGGAAATGGTCTCAGCTGAGACATTGGGAATCTGTGTCACTCTGCCTTGCTACATGTCCTGTGTATTACTATTACGGCTAATATTTCCGGACTACCATGATGGCATAATCAGGGACTGTGAGCTTATAGAGCTGCATCCAAAAACCAATCCCCAAAAGCCAAAAATATTCATAGAGTCATAGAATGGTTTGGGCTGGAAGGGCCATCTCATTCTGGCCCCTTTGCCACGGCCAGGGACACCTTTCACTAGACCAGGTTCATCAGAGCCCCATCCTGCCTGGCCTCAAACACTTCCAGGGATGGGGCATCCACAGCTTCTCTGGGCAACCTGATCCAGTGCCTCACCACACTCACAGTAAAGAGTATAATAATGAGGGAATATAATTTGGTTTTGCATGTAGCTCAGGAAATCCATAAATAAGTATAGGCAAGATGAGGTGAAGTATGACAGTGAGACAACACGTCTGGCTGAAGTCATACCACGCTGTTAACTTCACCATTATCAGTTGCCTTTCCTGCAAGTTATGAAATGTCAATACTTACGTAATGTTAGAATCATGTTTTTACTTTGTGGACCTATTTTTCATTAAATTAAATGCTTACAAGCATCAGTTTAATTTTCCTTCATTACAGACATTTTCCTTAGTATAACAAAGAGCTAAAGGAACATAAAAAGTAAATTATTTCTAAAATCCTGGTGTTTTTATGCCTATTAACATTGGCTTTTCTGATTCAGAGTAGAAGTTAAGATTTATTGAGTGACATCTGGTTAATTAAATGTCTATTTCCTATGGTGTGCCACAGGAATCATAATGCAGAAAGTCAACATTGAGAGAGTAATTAAAGTGCACTTAAAGAGCAGAACTAACCTTGTAGTTCACTGTAATTAGAAACAAAATGGGAACAATATGTTTAGAGAATTACCTCCTTTATTGGGTTGCCATCAACAGAAACCTGTTTATGTATTTGAATTCTCATTTTGCAAGCTTCCATTTTACTTGTACCCATCAGTGTAACTTAATATCTCAGCATGGATGACAATATCAGAAGTAAGCAGAGTTCAGTTCTCTTTTCAAGACATGATGTCTCAGAGGCACTGAAGTTACTTTGGTGTGCAGCATCTCTTTCTAGGTTTTCATTTCATTTGCTTTGACTGCATCAGCTCCAGAAGTTTTAGAAAGTTACCAATAATATTGCAGTCATTGGTAAATACCTGTTAGAAAGTAATATAGAACACTACTCTAAGTTCAAAGTAAAAAGAAAAATTAAGACAGAAAAAATATCAGCTAAATCTTTCATCAATGGAGATTAATTTATTTGAGCCTCCTAGCTAGGTTACCTAGTGTCATAAATCTCTTCAGCTTTCAGGATGGCTACAAAAGGAACAATTACAGTGTCTAATATTGTGACTTAAAGGAATGCAGAACAGTATTTAGTAAACTTTTCTTTATATAAACAAACTACATTTCTATTCCAATGGATGAGAAAAATCCTCTTTTATTTATAAAGAACATGGATGTAAGAGGCAAGGCAATACAGGGCAGAGCCTTATGTGTGCACATGGTGCACAGCAGCCTGGAAAAGTGTGCTTGATCAGGGTTCTGGCATGGGATTGCTGGCAAGAGCTCCATCTGGTGTAACTGTCACAGGCACAAGGATGACTGCAGGGCTGAAATACCATCAATTTATGAGCTGTCAGCTGCATCTGGAAGATCAGAAATTAAGCAAATGAAAACTTCTCAACAGCCCAACTCATCTAACTTTGATTCCTGCCTGAACAAAGAAAAAACCCTCAAGGTGAAGACTGACAAAGCAGAGGCATTTTACCTACCCTAGCTACTGCCACCATGGCATATGTTTGTTTACAAGAGCTCTAAGGATTCAGACATCATGTTTTTCTTCAGCAGAGCATCTAGGCCTTTATTTTTGCCCTTTATCTAAAAATCTTGGTGTCAATTCCTTGCTGCTCTGCCACTGGGTCTCCTGGGTCAACTTGTCTGGGCACCTCTGAACTAAAAACATGTGATTAATTTTATATTACTAGCCTCAGCTCAGTTTTCCATGTTGATTATCTATTTGTTATGTACCAGCTTCAGGTTTTCCATGGTCTGTCTTTTCTGATGGAAGTTTTGCTATTTGTGAAATATTCCTTATTTTTAAGAATTGTTATTGTAGAATTACAAACAAACAAACAAAAACAGCAATTAAAAAACCAAACAAAACAAACCAAAACCAAATACAAACCCAAAAACAAAAGCAAAAAGGAAAACTCACAACAAACCACACAGTATTTTGCCCTAGAACAGAAGGAATGCCATGAGTTTGCTTACACCTGATATCAGACTTTGGCCAGGCACATGTTCTCTTCCTCTGTTTCCCATTTTAAGCCTGCAAAGCTCCTCTTTGGAGGCAATTGTCCTGATTGCTCATCCTAAATCAAGCTCCACATCAGCCCACTGCACTATCTTCAGAAAGCTCTTTTAAATAAATTAGTCTCACAATAACTTTCTTTGCAACTCGTTAGCATTCCCATTTCAGGTAGAAGATAATATATGCAACACATTAACACTCTTTACAGAACCTTTATGTTTCTTTTTAAACTGAACAGGCATGAGAATACGTCTAGTTTCTCCCCAACTCTTGCACTCTAATAACTCACTTAGCACACTATTACCAAATTGTACATTACTTTCATATTACCTTTTCTCGCAATTTTGTTTTCAGAATTGCCATTCTTTCATTTTCTCATTTCTCAGAAATGCTTTGCACTCTGCTAGGAATTTATTCAAATAAACACCAAGACTGATCCAAGCACCTGGATTTTTTTTTCTTTTCTCTTTAACATGTATAGGAAAAAGTGCATGAAACGAATAAGGATTACTCTCAGTGTTTCAAATATTTTCAGTGGTGGCAGATTTTCTCACCACCTCACAGTCCATCACAAAAGAGAGAGCTTTTAAGTTTCTTTGCCCTTATCTCCATCCTGTCTTAATGGTCCACTAGTTCCACTTGCTTACATCCCAAATTTTACATCTTCCATGGAATTGTGGAATGTGGATGTGGAAGATCTCATGAGGCTTTTAGCAGCTTCTTCATATCTAATATCTCTCAAAATAGCAGCAGCAGCACTATGCCTCTATTCTTCTCCATATCAGACCACCATGAAGAACAATTTATCCATACACAGGTCTAGGAATGAGCTGTTGCCCTGAATATCATCTGGCAGATCATACACAGTGAGTATTTGGGAGAAAAACTCAGAGCCAAAGCAATAAAATTAAGTCCTTATTAACTGCAATTGTACTCATTGTTAACCCAAACATCCATTCCAGTGCTCAAATCTGCCACTTTGTGATTACATGACACAGTCAATTGAATCTGGAGCGCTTGGTTGACTTCTCCCACACACAGAGTATTTCTCTCCACAGGGTTTAGTCCCAGTTTAAAGACTTGGAGTGGGACAAAATCCATTGTATACTCAAGGGCATTTCACCATTTAACTGAATTCCTGCATCTCATTTCTGGTCTCTGAAGTTCTCTGTGTGTTTCTATCTATTCAATGACTTAATTTGGAATCTTAAATTTGGTTTTTTTTGCCATGAGAAGTCTTTCCAGGGAATGAGGAGCCAAGTTGCATTGTGCTGGGTGACTTCCAGCTTGCAGTCACTCTTGCCTCCTCTGTTGTGGCTCTTCTTGGACAGCCGCAGCACTTTGCCATGTGGGTACAGCCAAGTGCAGCTTTACTGGACTTTGGAGTGAGTCCTTTTCCAGAAGATTGGTTCAGTTTGGTTTCTCAACCCACACTGGGCAGGCAGGCTCATTGCCACAGCTGTGATGTCAAATTTAAAGGAAAAGAAAATGGAAAATACTCAAAGTCAGATGTGCTTTGTCTGGGACCACAGAACTATTTCCTGGCTTTTAATTATGGTCTAATGTAAATGCATGTACATTTTAGCTATATCTGTGTGCCTGCCCTAACCAAAGGCTAAGTTATGATTTCTCACATTTGCTTCTCCGAACCCGCCCCTCAACTACTGCATTTCCAGATGCTATAAATGCCAGCAGAGTTTGGAAAGGTGCCTCTCTCAGGATACACAGGGAGCATCTGGATGAAGACAGAGGTTCAGTCCTCCCTAGAGGATAAGTGCTTCAGCTGCTTGGGTCTCTTGCAAAGGGCAGACAGGATCTTGGAATAATCATGTCTGCAAGTAGCATGTGAGTTCTAAGCAAACTCCCAAATCAGGGGTAATTTGGGTGCCTGTAGCTTCATTTTTATATTCATAAAGTGTTTTCATTAATAGTATTTAAAAACTAAACAAATATTTTCAATTTTTTAACTCCACAGTTTTATTTTCATTCAATATTACACATTGAAAACCCAAGATGAAGCTGGAGGATGATGCATTTTCTCTTTATTCTTTCCCTTTTCTCTATCACCAAATGCCTGTCATTTTCTAATTTCATTCTTTTTTTCCCAGTTTCTCTAAACTTCTGAAAAGTTTCTCAAGTTTGAGTATCAGTTTCAAGGGTGTTAAAATAGCAATTAATCACAGCTTTAATTTTTCTCCTTCTTCCTCTGAGACTTTTTGAAAGTGGAAGAAATCTTGAAAAGTTAAGTCAAAAAGAGAGTAAGAAAAAAAGAGAAAAGTCCCTCTGAATCTAATTCATTTTATCACACTCAGTTAAAAAAGTGCATGCAGATGGGAGTTGTGTAGGCTGAGGTGGAGAGAAGTTAAAATAATATTGATTTTAAAAGATCTGGTGAAAAGTATCACCTGGAAATAACTCGCACAATAAAAAGTAATCAAAAATTGTTTGAAAAGTTGTTTTCCTCTTTCAATAACCTTCCATTCCTCTAGAGGAACTATATCCCAGTAGAAGGCTTAAGCAGAAAAAAATATAAATATTCCGAAGTCATCCTTGAATTGTTCATTTTAATTAGGGTTTTGTGAAAAGAAGTTCCAAAGGGAACAAAATAGTCACAAAAGCATCTATTTGTGGAATCAAAAAAAAAAAAAAAAGAAGTGTCTGTGTACAGCCACCAAATCTCTATCTGAGAACTGTTGCATTTTATATAGCTGAAGGTTTGCTTGACTTCACATTCCACTTAAATTGTTAGATTTTAAAAGAGAGTCTACTTCTAAATGAACAATCTTGTATTCCAACCACCTGCTAAAGTAAATATCAAAGCAGTTTCCAGTTTACCTAAACACTCCAAATGAAAACTGTAGGTGTCTACAAATAGTGAAGTGATACTACTACTATATTTGCATGTAGCAGAAGAGGCAAAAAGCCCAAGTACAAATCTAGGGCATGAGGATAAGTAGCTGAAGCAGACAGGCTTTTGTACCAGAAGGGAGGTACCTCTTGCACAGGATGAAAGTCCAGTAACCCCTGTGCTAAGACAGGAAACAACATTATATAAACAACATTATAGACCCTACTGCAATATTAGAATATTAGTTTAGTACAACTGACAGAGGCTCAAGAAAGAAATTAATTGAATTGTGTTGATTTAAGTCAATTTAGAGGCAAAAAAACATTACAATCTCATAAGTAAAGGTTATTCCAATTACAAATCCCAGCACTTCATCTTTTTTAGGAAGGGATTACAAGAATCAAGAAATATTATAGGAAAAAATTACAGTGGTGGGAGTATAATGAGTTAAACTGAAATCTCATTAATGAGGAAGCTAAGCAGACTGCATGATAATTTGTAACTCCAATATAAGAGAAACTGAGGAAGAAGCAAATAAAGCCAGGAGGAGCTCAGTCTGTATTGTGTTTTAAATACTTACAAGCTAAGAACATACCTTGTATGGTTTAAAAGTATTTTGTCACCTGTGAAACACACTCATCCATATAATTTATCTGAAGGAGATCTATTCATGTGTTCATTGCTCTTTGCCACAGTCACAGAGCTAGACAAAAGCCTTTCTTTTTGGCATCCTTTATATATAGATGACATATGGTGGCAGCATCTTGCATTACTTATTTGTAATTCTGGGTACATAGAATAAACTCATGCCAGCAAAACTTCTTCTGAATACTGTTGTCCTCATGAAAGCCTTGTGTGACTGCCCACCAGGACAGGAGTGCCCTCCAGGCTCAGAGAAACTCTCTCAGTTAACTTCAGTGGATGGCAATGCCCAACAAAAATGATGTCATATTCACACCACTATCAGTCAAGTGCAAAAGGATCCAGCATAGCCTCAGTTGATAAATTTGTGATTCTCACTTGACCATAAACCTCTCTCTCCTTCCCTCCCACTCTTCGAACACAGAAATATCTCCATAATTTATCTAAATCAAATTAAGCAAACCAGTAAGTTAATTGATTTATGTATTTTAAGAGCAGCAGGAACCTCTGGGGTTATGGATTCTGGTCTTCATAATGATGATGTGGAATATAATCTAATTATTGCTGGGTCACCATTATCAATGTCATAAAGTGATGCCAGCACGAGTCTTCTAGAGGGACACACAGGCTTGATCAGAGACTTCAGGCCATGGCACTCCAGAACAGCTAAGGACACCATGTACCTCTGGTTGCCTACAGAATGTTGAAAAGAAGCACCTTATTCCACTTGGGGTTTGAGCTGATTTGGCCCAAGGCGCTTGTGAAATCTTCCACTGGCAAACTGAAAAGGATACCAAACCCCTTTCTGCCAGTGTATATCATTTCAGACTATGATGAGGTGGCCTAAATGAAAACAAGTAAGGAGCTGTGTATTTCCTGAAGACAAAAATTAACATCTATCAGCCCTAAATTAGAGAGATGAATTAGTACAATCATTGTAATAGCTTGCATGAAGCCAAACTAACATTGGCTGCTATGTTTTAAGGGGAAAAAATCATTCCTTCTTCTATTTTGTACACACGACTATTTGTTGAATATTAATATATTTAGATGTTAAATTCCTATTCCCTCCACAAGGCATTATATAGTAATATATATGCAAAATATTGAAACAGAAATAGATTCGCCTACACATCAGCATTTCAAACGCTCATTAACGCCAGGACAAACAAAACACCGTGTTCCAGTCCTCTCTACATCATCTGTTATTTGGAAACACTGGGTATAATGAGGCAGAACCTTAATATTTGTCGGTGAAAAAAAAAGTTATTCTTCATCTTTCATTTCCAACAAACATGATGCAATGCCCTTACACAGGAATCAGAAAGCCCCAGGCCTGGATCAAGGAGACACAGATCCACAACACAGATGCCCCCAGGAAGGAACTTTTTTCCCATGTACTCACCAGCGCTTTATGGTGCTTCTGCCACTTCTCTTGGTCCATCTCCTTACTGTTTGTTCTTTGTTTCAAGCCAAGAGACTAGGGAGTCTGTTTTTCATTAAGGACTAACCTGAACATATTTGTGTGGATGCTCCAGTGCAAGAAAAAATGTAATTTATTGTATGAGACTTTTTCAATGCTACACAGTGAATTTATTAATCTACTGTGACCAGTGCTGAGGCCAGCTGAGATCACCAGTCAGTGGCCATATTTAGTCAGAGTGCAGCTTTGTGACATATGATGTTATTATTGTTATTAGATGTACCTGGGGAGTTTGCAACAGAGGAAACAAGATGTGTTTCAAGGAGGAGAATGCTCCTCAACAGCACGGACATTTTGTTTTCACACCTGTTCAGGCAGCTTCTACTGTGATCGTGTAATGACAGGTGGGAAAACCTAAAAAGCAATAACACAATGTATGCTGACATTATTTCAGGTTACTGTTTGTGAGGAAGTTTCTGATGGGACAAGATGGAACTGGATGATAAAATATTCTGGAAACCCTGATTCTAACCTAAAGTATATATTTCGTGAGACCAGGCGTGTTGCCAAATCATCAATTCACTGCTGTCCTCGTCTTTTCCAAAGTAATTCTCGGAAGAGTTCTGTTATGACAAAGTACTCTGTAGGAAAGGTGTGACATTTTCCATTTATTTTGTGTTAGAATAAACTACGTAAAGGAAAAAAAAAAAGAGCATAAAGCATCACCAAAAAAATGAGGTGGTGTTTTTCTTAACAAAAAAATGAACAATGCTGGAACAGTAGTTCCCAACTGCAACAGCAACCCACTAAAGAGAACTGTTTGAATGATAATATTGCAAATCATGGCAAGTAATTTTAAAATATTTAATTAAATCACCTTTTCTTGCTTTTCAGATGTATTTAGGTTATTTTATGTGAGGGGGGTTTTTTATTGCTTTCTTGTGTTGTAAGAGTGACATTTTTAATACTATCTCTTGATCTCAGAAAAAAAATCAAAACAGAATAATTAGCCTTATAAAAATTTAAAGTCAGTAATAAATGTATTGAACAGTTTTATATTCTTTTTTGTCATCCTCCACCAAGGTCTTGAGCAGTTTTCAAATATTTTTCTAGTTTCCCAGGTTTTCCCCTTCTTATCTTATTGAGAGATGGAATCTGCTCTGAAATCTGAATGTCACCAGAAAGCTTAGGAACATATTACCAATTTTCTAAATATATGTGTGCCATTGAGGCATTTCAGCACACAGGATGCCAGACAGATGTGTATAAAACTGAAATTTGAGGGTATATAGCTATTCCTCTGATTTGTAACCTCTTTTCCATGCTTCAGTCCTGTAAATCTGCTAAACAAGATAAGTATACCTGTTAAAAAAGGTATAAGTCACCAGAAAAAATCACCTCCTTCTTCTCAGATGTTTGCCATTCTACAAAAGCCATCAGCAGATGCCATTTAACTCAAGAGAGAATAATTTTTAGCTTGCAGGAATGACAATAAAATGATATAGGCATAAAAACAACCTGTTTCTCATAAGCACCACACAAACTGACAGTCCTTTATTGACCTCTGTGCAGCTCCAGCAGTGGCCAAAGATTACTCTCCTATGAGCCAGAGAAGTGCTGTGAGTGTAAGGGACAGCTGTCAGGATAGACTGTAAAAAACAAATCCCTTGGACTCCCCATACACCCATCTCATCCCTGGTGAAACTCTAGGAAAGCTCCAGCCCCCAAAGGTGTTTTGCACCTCAGACCCAGCTTAGCAGCACTCACTGAAACAACTTTTGTTGCTGCTTTTCACACAAAAAGAACCCACTAAATTCCACACTGCCATCATCAGCCTCCATGGGATTTTATTCCTCATATATCAGTGGCATCAGTCTTCCTTTCAATCCTGTGAAAAATTAGGGTGAGCCTCAAAGCAATGCAGGCTCCACTCGGCCAAGGGAGGCAGCCAGTGTCACCACCAGGACCACACTTCTGGGGATGGCAGCATGGGAGGTTAGTATTATTTGTAGTCACCAGCAATTAAAGAATAGAGAATCACAACTTTTAAGCAACATGCCATCAAAAAGCAAATTAAACACCAGTCCCTTCATATTCTAAAAGTTTTCAAATATTTGTGGAAATAAGAGATCTACTTTTCTCAAGGCATCATCTTTCCTCTGCTATAATTTCTTTTCTACCACACAAGGAGCAGTGATTTTGGTGTGTGGCTGACACTTCTACTGCCTGCCTTGACCATGGCAACAGAGATTTATCATCCCATCTCCTGGTGGCCAGAAAATGCTTAAACCTGATTGATGCTCTAAAAAATGTGGAAACATACCTATTAGTACTAACCTTTCCCCAGGAAACCACTCAGCAAGGACAGTCCCACACTCCAGTTGATTTCTACAGTGGTCTCCCCGTGTTAGGAATGATTAAGGGAGTCCTTGTCCTCGTTAAGTCCTATTGCCAGGGAATAAATGAGGAGGGAGGAAGGTGGCACAGTGATATTGCCAATAACAAGCATAAGCCAAGAAAGTGAGGGTACAGGAGGTCTTTACAGTCACCTGCACAGCTGACTCAGCTCACTCACCAAAGAATATTTATTGTCTAAATAGCTCCCAAATCATTTTCTGTGCCAGACAGGAGCTACAGGCAGGAGGCAGGGCAGTGCTAGCTGGCTGTGCACCTGCAGGCTCTGGAGATGTTCTCAGATGTGGAAGTCATCCCTGAGGCAGTGCTCCTTGGGCAGCTTTGATCAGAAATAACTCGTTTGCACTGTCAGGACCCTACTCACAGGAGTCACAACAGCCAGAAGCAGACTGCAGGTAGTGCAGGAAATAAAATGCCAACATCTGACCAGCAGAACAAGGCCACTGAAATTTTCACAGTGAATTAGTACAAATTCTAGATGGCAATAAGGCTACACTGTCAAATAGTAAGGAAACGCATCCTAGTTAACTTGTTTTTCCTTAACTCTGAAAGAAGCATTACGACTTGTGAAGATTTTAACTTGTGGTTGTGCAAAAAATGTGTCTCTTGTGACACCTCTTATTTCTCTGGAAACTTCTGGTATAATTTCCTGTTCTTTTTATCCATATGCTCCTCCACAGACTGATGGAGCCCAATATGAATGAGAATCAGATCCTTGGTTGCCCTTTTGCTGTTCAGGACCCTCAATATCCCTCTTCAGAATGGGGTAAAACATACCACTTGTCAAAGTCCTGGGGCACAGCACTCAGTCATTCAGTGACTTTCATAATGACACAGTTTTCGGTCACAGACCTGATACAGATTTAAATCTGAAAACTGAAAACCTCTTTTAATAGAGTAAGGCCTTTTATTCCAGCCATTTAAGGCCACATCCACAAAGACTTACGTCCTATAATTAGAATTTGTTCTCTAGGAACTGCAAACATAACAGATGGTCAAACAAAGGGCAAATCTGTGGTCTGCTTGGGATAATGCTGTACATGAGCTTGTTTATGTCAGGTTGCAGAATGAATGGAATACAATATGACAAAACAACTACACTTTTCTCACTTGGCAAGAACCAGACAATGAAGTTACTGCAGAGCTTGCAGTGGTGGAGTTGGCAGTATAGCTCATTTTAATAAATTGTATTACATTAGGCATTTAATTTGTTTAGAAGAAGTCAGGATTCCTTCAAGTGAGCTAATTCATGTCCTTTTAATGCCCAAGAGTAGGCAGTAGAAAGCACTACATACTTACACACGTATGTATACGGGCACACCCATGTATACATTTTATACTTCGTGGATGCAGCAGGCAGCAATAGTTGGGAAGCCACCTTTGTGTGTAGAAGCTGTCCTTCCACTCCTCCTCCTCCTCCTCCTTGCTCATCATTTCAGCTTTCTGTCAAATCCTACTTCTATACCACTTGTTTAAGTCTGTGAGCTGTGCTTTGTATACAAATATATTTAAATGCCTCAATTCTTAGGATTCCATCTTTCTGTCAGTTGCTGTTTCCACTGCTAAATACACAGAAATTCATGTTGCTCAAGGCTATTGTTCTCTCAGCATCATTTATATCAAATATTCACAGCTTCTGGGTCTTCCTAGTACTTCTTAATAGGTGACATATCAAATGCATGTAATCAGACTGATATCATGCACTTCACATTCTAATTTAACCCTGTATTTGTATCAAATCAGTCATTTGTTGACAGAGACCATGTCACTCATCACACAAGTATTGTGTTTGGAAGAAGCCATGAAATGGATATAACAGGGACTGCCTCTGTGCTCAATGATGCACTAAATAGTTTAGCTAAGGTGCTAGATCCAGACCTCCCTACCCACCTGCGTGGAGCAATGAGAAATTCTCCAGTAAGACAGAAGAAAGGAAAGGTGTTAGATCTAAAACAAAGGTGTTCTCTTTGGTATGGGTAGGAGAAAGAATGAGAAATGGAGACGGGACAACTACAATTTTCTGATAACTCACATAAACCTTGTCTGAAAAATCAGCTGGTTTTGATACTTTTTCTCCTGGTATCGTGTTTAGATATTAGGAGCAGAGACAAATCTTGACAGCAACTCTGAAACTACTTGCTTTGATTTCTCAGCAAAGAATTTGTGACACTGAATTTTAGAAGCCATTCCAAAAAAAAGAGGAGATACATTAATACAATGCATTTTAAAAGCCTCATGTCATGTTGCATTTACTCTTGAAACATGACAGATGAATTTCTGACAGCAGAAGACATTAAGGATGCATTCATGTATTTCCTAAGGAAAATAAGTACAAAAAAACATCCCTCAAAAGGAGAAAAGCCTGATAAAACACTTCAGCATCAAGAGAGAGGGAGGTGTACTGGGAGATAATTTTGTGACAGCAAACCAAAAAATGCCATTGATGAGACTAAGTAACTTCTCTTAATCATGAAAAATAAAATCTGGTTTAATAAAAAGCAGGGCACAGAGGAATCATCTTAGAGATTTGTCTGTTTGTTTGTTTGTTAGGCAATCACTTTTAAATTAGCTTTGAAATTTCTGATCCTCCAATACTTCTTCAGATTGCCTGCTTTCTTTGCTTATTGTTATTTATGTGATAACAACAAAGGCTCAGGGATCTGGGGCTTAGCACACTAAGTTTAGACTGGAGATGCAAGATTCCTGCCCACACAGTCTGAAATGCACCCCACTGATCTCCCCAGGATCCACTGCCCTGGCCCAGCAGCTGCCTGTGCACAAGGAACATGCTGCTACCAAGCCACCAGACAAGGGCACATGAAGGTCTCATTCCAGGAACATCACAGTCAGAGCACAAAAAAGCCCTGACCACACACCTGGCCAGCACAGCAGACAACTCCTTGCGTGGGAGGCAAGAGGAGGGAGTCATTCAGGGGGACACTGTGCTCCTCGTGAGAGGTCATGAGAGCCTGCATCTGCCAGAAGGGCTTGGTGGGGCACCACAGGTGCTGGTGGCTGGTGCAGATCCTCACACCTTGCTGGAAAGCTCTGTAAGCCCCCAGAGCCCCAGCTGGATGGCACAGCAGGAGCAGAACTAATTACTGTTCATGGAGGAACATGATGGAAATGTCTACATAACATAGTGCTTAACTTTCTTTTCTTAATAGAGGGGCTATTAAAAAGATGTTTTTTTCCTCATTGAGGGTTCCAACTCAACATCAGAGTTTCAGCTCAGTTTTCCATTCAGTTAGGGCTATTAAAGTCATCTTGATATTCGAGAAGTTTAAATGATTTACAGAATACATAAGCTTGGGCTCAGTAGATAAAAGAAGCTGTTTTTTCATTGTGAGCCTTATGGATTTGATACTAAAAAAAGGCAGCATGTCCTACTCAAATACGCCCTGTTACAATGCCAGATGGGAATCTGGCACTAGAAGCTGGAGCTGGCAATACGCAGGAGTCCTGATTTGTGATGTGAAAGGCTAAATAATGCTCAGAAATAACTGTCAATCATTGATAGAGATGGAACCATTTTGGTAAAATGAAGTCTAAGTAGCCCATCTGAATAATTTATTGCTGCAGCATAATCTGCAGATTTCAGCTGTGATTACAATATAAGACTCTATTAAAGACTAAAAAGTACAGAGAATAAAGCTCAGAATAAATCAGAATTGTAAAGCCCCAGTCAGCAAGAGGAGAGTAAAAGTTCTCAGCTCTGTGCACTGAAGACATTGTTTCAGAAGTTTCTGAGAGTTTTGTGCAGGAGTTCAGATGACAAGTTAGAAATCTAACCAGCATTCTGGGTTTTTTTCCAGAAAGATGCTGAAGTTCTTCTTGAAGTTAATGCAAATTGTGGGCATCAATGTTTCTGATAATTCAAGAACTTAGGAATACAGCTTTCAGTTTGGATTCCATAAAATTCAATGCTTGAACATTGCCACAAGAAAACTGGGTATTTCTGAGGAAAGTTCTGTCTCTGCAGATTTTTGACAGAGAAACTAGCTCAGTAAGACCTACTCTTCACTTATGCCTCTAAACTCTATTATTAGTATTAAATTGTTAGATAGATAAATATTGAAAGCACTTTATAAATGGACCTTAAGTCAGATAGTTGGACTTAACCCCTGTTCCTATAACAATGTATTTTCAGCTCAGTAACCACTGCATGGGACGAGCCTTAACTTACCCTGAAATGCTTTTTATGACTTGGACAGCTGTTTATGGACATTGTTTTTATTCTTAGAGTTTTGAAGGCACGAGTGATTTCAAGTCCACCCCCAAAACAGCTTTGGAGATGGCAGCTGTCTCCTTCCTCTACACAAAGGAGTCTCAGTCAATGACAGTGGCTTCTGGGCAGTTTATGATAAGCATAAATAAAGAAACCAGAGCTTGCTGCACAGGCTCTGAGAAGCACAGGAATGAAGGAAAAAATTAAAAACGCAGTGGTCCAGATGAAAACCTGATGGATAGAAATGCAGCAGTAATGTCTGCACAGATGTCTCCCAGTAGAACCTGTCTTCAGTCTCTCCCTGTTAAGGCTGCGATGAATGACATGGAAGGAACAAAGACTGTGCTTTCAATTTAGCAAGGAGAGGATGTAACTTCAAAATTAAAGCAAAACCTAAAAATGTGCTTTTCTCAGCAAAAAGTGATAACTAGATTAAACCTCCCACTGAGAACAGGTCCAAGCAGAGGGAATGCAGCTGTAAACAAAAAATTTCTTGCAATTATATTTGTGTCGTCTGGCCATTGTTGGATCCCCAAAGACTTCTAAGAAAGGGAAGAGAAAGAAACAGATCCTGATAGAGATGAAGGCAGCTGAAAGGTATCGCAGGCAAATTTGGACACGTAAGTTCAAACTGCCTCACTGGGTCTCTTCACCAGCCATGTTCCCCAAACATATGAAGATATAGGCAAAATAAAAACAGCAACAACAAAAATTTAAGAAAAGAACTCTATGCTGTGGAAACATACATGTAAAAATAGTGCATACAGGTAAACAGCTGAATTTCAGAGTAACCCCCTACATTTTTGGAATTGCCCTTTTTCACCTTGTGTACTTTCAAACTTTTTAAAAAGGTCAGCCCTAATGCTGGTTGCCCCATGCCCTGCACCCTCCACTCCAGGGGGACATACTGGAGCTGTCTGTGTTGGCATCTGTGGCAGAAGCTGTAGTTCTGTGTTTTCCAGTTTTTAAGGACATAATGTGTTGCTGGGTTAGACCAACAGAGAGTCCCACCCAATACTGATCTCAGTGGTGACAGTGAAAGAGGTTATTTATGGGAGCACATGAGCCTCAACACTTTCTCATACTTTACTTTTACCAGATTACTGTATATTCCTGCCAGTTTCTCTTTATATTCTTGTTGGACATAGATGTGTTTAATCCCTTTTTAAACCTGCTGGCATGTCCTCATTCATGTCCACTGGTGCCAAACTCCAGAAGCTCACCACCTGTTTTCACAGCAGCCTTT
The DNA here is from genome assembly GCA_013400955.1 of Drymodes brunneopygia. Taxonomy (NCBI): domain Eukaryota; kingdom Metazoa; phylum Chordata; class Aves; order Passeriformes; family Petroicidae; genus Drymodes; species Drymodes brunneopygia. The sequence goes on along the minus strand of VZTZ01008489.1, from coordinate 115,229 downwards.
CCTGCATCTGTTTTTTACCATTCTGCTTGTTTCAATCAGTGCACCTTTTTTGGGATATTTGATGTCTGCTGATACCACAGGCAGCACACCTGGGATCTCCACAGTTCTGAAAAACCCGACTGAAATTCCCCTTCACACTTCTTCCCTGCCAAGGAGGTGACTTCTCAGGAGGTATGGTTGATTTAGAAATATTGTTTTCATTAATCAGATGCAATTTGTCAAAACTGGCAATGATTGTATAGTAATGAGAGTCCTTGGAAAATGCAGTAGTCAGTGGTGTGAAATGGCATTTACCAACAGTAATTACTGTATTTTTCTATCCCTGTGCTTAGCTAAAGAAAATAGCTGTGACAGTAGTTGGCAAACCAAGTCCTCATGATAAATTCCATTCCACCAGCAACCCTGTGGAATGGAATAACCCTGGCTTATTTTGGTTAGTTCTCTTGCCCTTCACTGCACAACAAAAGTAAAACCTGCTCTAGTGTGTGGTAGTTTGTAATTTATCTATCAAAGGTATTTATAGAGCACTGGTCCCTGGAGAATTCATGCTCTAGACCCACTGATGTGTTAGAAGAAAGGGAATAGGGCTTATTACAAGGGATTTTCTTGGCAAAAGGCTTGATGAAGCTGTTTGTATAGACCTTCCTTTGAAAAGCTAAAGGTTTCCGGAAAATATTATTAAAAGAAATGTTGCTGTCTGAGTGCAAAAAAGGTGAAGAAAAGGAGATAGCCTAAGCTGTACAAAAACATCTGTTTGAAGAATAAATGTAAATAAAGTTCAGAAATCAAGAAATTTTTTCATATACCAAGAAAATTATTTCAGTTCATTTATTTCAGGTAGTTCCATTCCTGCCCAAAGCACCAGGGTTCCGAGCACCCAACTGAAATAAAAGGTCATCCTGGTCAATCAGAATCATGTTTTCATAGCAACACTGGTTGTTGTGCCATCTTACAACCATGGCACAGGAAAAGGTTATGGAGATTGAGGTCTAGTGAGGGACATGAGTGTTTTGGATTTTCCCCTTTGACCGCGCCTTATGCCCATCATCCCAATATTCATCTCCTCTGAAGGATCTGGAAAAGAAACAAACCTGCTAAACCACACAGGCTGGAAAAACCCTGGTTTTAAACTTCTCATCTCCAGCCACAAGACAAATGAAGAATCTTGTGTCTCAGTGTCTTACAGTGTGATTTATGCCCTGCTCAACACCACCCTGAGCCCAAACTGACCCTGGTAAAACGGCTCGATGGGAGCCAAAGCCTAACCCAGACATGAGGCTAATGCTGTACTCCATAAACACTTAGAAATACTGCGTGCAAGAAAGATGAATGAAGGCTGTTAGCTGGACCACGAGGGCTGGTTTGAGCACTGTCTCAGTGCAGGGTGAAGAGGTGCAGCCTGCCAGCCCCACATTGCTCCTCCTAGCACATTGAGCCCACCCAAATATCAGAAATGTTGCCAACAGCCTCCTTCCTGCTCTCCTGTCTCCAGAGGGCATTGTCAAGAAATCTTCCTGGCAGCATTTTAAAAGCAGATGAGATCAAGCACGCATTTAAGAATAAATATATTTAAAACAACAAGCCCTTAAAACCCATCTGTTGCTGCAGAACATAAATTCAAATACTACTCAAACACACTTTTACTCAGTGCTCGTGAGAAAAAGGATGAAGCTATTTGCTGATTTCCTTGACGATATTCATAATACATGCCCCTCCTTGGGACTAAAAAGCTGTCTATTTTTCGTGGCTATGCAGCACAAAGTGGCTCATTTTAAGGCAGGTTCTCCTACAGCCACTGGGCAAGAAAAAGTGAAGGGTTTGAAGAATGGAGGTGGAGGGATATTAGGGGGTGAGACCTAAACACCCTACAACTAATTCACTAGTGGGTGAAGAAGAGACAGAAAGCTGGAGTGGGATGGAAAAAAGCAAACTTCCAACAGAGAGAAACTGGAGCTCCCTTTTCCAGTGTCCAGGAGTGGGACAGTGGATTCATGGTATTTTTTTCTCAGCCTTGCTGGAAGAGGAAAGCAGAGTTTTACCTCCCACAGGTGAGAAATGGGCAGTGGGGGTGCCCAGCACAGGTACTATGTAAGAACAGGGAAAGGGACATCTACTGCCCCATGGAGCTGGCTGGGAGGCACACAGCTGCCAGTTTGGCAATCCAAATGACTTCATTTCAGCAAAGGCTTTCTATCTGTCATCACTACAGGAGTCTGTGGTTTCTTCCTTTGTAAGACAGCAGCTGGCCATCTGGGTGACCTTCCTGTGTGTGAGAGAGGGTTTAAGAAGCTTCTCACAGCAAATCAGGCTGGTTTCTCTCACCTTCACAGCCAGACAAGGAAGGAGGGCCTTGGGGCGCAATCCCAGATTGGATGGGCAGAAACCAAAGCTCCTGGGTTTGTTTTTGCCTGCCCCCCCATAGTTTCCCCTCCTCCCCACCCTGGTGACGTTGGAGGCAGCAGCGGCTCCCTGGTGCTGCATGACTGACTGTTATCAATTTGATGTGATGCCAAGGCTTTCCAGCAGAGCACCAGTGAAAGAATGGAACAGCAATTTAACAGCCTGTATCTCAGCTAAGTATAAATGAATTTTCACAGGCAGAAATGGAGAGGAAAAAGCATTATCTACCCCAAGCACTTGCCTTCAGCTGAAAAATCTCAAAAGCCTGACACAAGCAGTGCTGTTAGATTTTCTTATAAAAGGGCTCCAAGAATTCTTATAATAGCACATAATACCCTAAATATAGGGTTAGTAGTGACTTCCCTAAAAAGAGACAGCTATAACACAAGTGCTACTTGATAAAAAAAAATATTTTAAGCTGCATGTTCCAAAGAAGTTTCCTCACCCAAGATATTTCTATTTAGTTAATAGAAAGAAAAATATTAATGAACAGTATGCTGGGCATTACTTTTGATCAAACCAATGGCTTCCTCTTCTTTCTTACGTGTGTTTTACATTGAAAAAAATCAAAAAGGACAGCAGTAATCCCAAGACTAAAAAATATAAGTTATGAAAACAAGTTAGAAAACTACATTCATAAGCAGAGATTTAATAGAAGTGACCAAAATCATAAATAACTGAGAACATTGAGATAACAGAAGCTTCCTTTTTAGCTATAGTGCAGAAGGCTGAATACGGAGAACACAATTGGAAGTTAAAGAAAAATAAATTCAAAGTAAACTTTAAAAAAATTACTTTTCATCTCTCATAGCTGTAAGCAGGTTAAATGACCTGCTGCTCAAAGCTGTGAGGTGATGACCTTGGGATTGTTCAGGAAGGGGACTGGACTAGAAAGTGTTGTAAAATAAGGAAACTGCACCAAGTGAAATAGTTGCTACTTCCTGACTCCTATTTGTTCTGCTTTTATAAATGTTTCTGCTTTAAATATCATCTGCCCATGCTGGTAAAACTAACATTCTACACCGTGATTTTTCAAGCTTGTAAAAATATAAAGTATTTATTAGACCAAGAAAGTGATAAGTTTCTGTAAAACCTTGAGATTTAAGTAACTTGATATTTAGGATGCAGCATGCAAGCATCATCCTGATGTTTTAGATACATGAGAAAACAAACACTGCTGATCTCTATACACACAACAGGTGTAATCATGCTAATGACAGGAATCAGAACCCACCACTGATGTGAGAAATAGACCTGTCATGCACATTTGTTCTAAAAGGGAGGTTTTCTTCAAGATGAAAACACTGAAATAAGCTCTTCTGTGCCATCAGCATTACATGACAGCCTGGAAAGATCACTGTGAATCAGCATCTCTCTGGTGCCCTGGTAACCACCCACAACCTGCATGAAGCAGGACTGCCTTTGCTGTGGTTTCCTGGAGAGTGATTCTGCATGGCAGCTGTGAGGCACTAAAGGCAAGGCTGTTTTTGTTTAGCACTTCCACTTGCCATATTAATTTAAGCATGGATTCAGAAAGCTGCTCTGGCTCATGAATTCAACCAGGCATGCAGGAAGGCATGTCTGAAATCCTTCTGAAACAAGGTCTGAGTCACTGCTCCAGAGCCAGTGAAATCAATGTCTTCCTTGGATTTTGGATCAAAGCAAAAGCTGGTGTAGTTGGATTTTTTCTCTCCACCTGCTCCATCCAAGCACCTTGATACTGCCCATGCAGATTATGAGCCGTGTCCTGATGGTACAGAAACAACAGCATCTTTTGCTGTGAGAGCTCACACGCACTAATGGATTAAAGCATGGCAAGGGTTTGATTGCATGCACCAACATGAGCCACCCTTCAAAACAGAAAGTGAACAAATGCTGGTAATTGAAATTTGGCTGTTATAACGCAATTCTTCAAGGAGAATAATTTTAAATGTGGGCAGTTCATCAGATTTGTAGATGGTATCTTTTTTGCTAGGGCTATCTTTGGTTGTCTCCCTCTTTTTTTTTTTTTGTTTTGTTTTATTTTGTGGGGATTTGTGTGTATTCTACAACAGAGATGGTTCAATTGTACCTGGTTTCCTCTATCACACATTATTGTAATTGTAGATACATATAATTAGGAGTTTATATCATAAGTACAGAGGTAACAGTGGCAAACAACTCATGTTGTGGACACTAGCAAACACAACCTAAGTTTTAATTTTCCATTGGTTTCTTTCCCAACAACCTTTAAAAGTTTGAAATGCATTTAGTCAAAGTCATCACACTGACTGAGAAAAAAGCAAGATTTTTAGATCAAGATTTAATTAGCTGTCTCCTAAACACAAGACAGAATTTTACTTAGGTTTTTAGGGGTAATTTTACATTACCTTCTAACTGCATGTCCCAAAAAGAGAGTTTTTTCCAACAAACTTCTGTTCACAGCCTTGATTTAATTATGCAGATAATAAATGGTTGTGAAGCAGTTATTCTGCTCTTCCTTTGATCCACTATTAGAATTGTCATTATTTACATGACTTTGATCACACATGAGAGTAAATTCAGTACAAAAAACATTTAAAACTAAAAGATATGTCCAAAGATAGCCCACTGCATTTCCTTGAAAGAGCCAAGATATCATCTATTAGATTTTTCTGGTGTATGAAAAGTTCTCCAGACCCATTTACTGAAGGTAACTCAGACAGTTTCTGCAGTTGGTATCAAGGAGAGGGTAAGGTATCCTGATCAAGGTGCTGGCTCAGCACTTGTACAGACTCCTTGAATGACTCCTCAGAGATGCCTTCATCTCTCCCCATGCCAAAATGCTGATGAATTTGCACTGATGGTGTCTGCTCTTATCACTCTCTGGAAGCAATGTGTAAAGAAGGAAGAGCGCTGACCCATGGGTGTGGAGACTGTGAACTGCCCTTTTATGTGACTCACTTGGTATGTGAAAGCTTTATCAAAGTCCTCCTTCTTTAAGAGCTGTCACTCTCCTATTTTATATAGAAAAATATTAGTTTAAAGAGTGACATATGAGCAGTCCATTACATTTCTTATTGTTTCAAGTGGTTTTTTATAATTTCTTAAGAAAGGATTACTGGTCCATAATTGCCAAGGCCATTACTATTGGGATTTTTCATTTGGGCTTTGTTTTTCTATGAAAAACTGTTTGGCATTCGCCAGTCCTCTGAGGTGTAATATTAAAGTCTGTACCAAGTTGATAGAAAAACTCTTAGGTCTCAGATTAGCAGAGTTCAGAAAATGGACAGAAAGTCATGTTCAATGGTTTGGCAAGCTCATCTTCTCTTGATACCTTTAACCTCAAACAGTGAGTCAGGTCTCCTTTCCATAAGGACGAAGACTGGACAAGACTATTTTTGGCATCTTCTGGTGAAAATGGAGGTGAGAAAATGGCCTTACTTCTGTGCTGTGTTCACCTTTGACTATCCTGCTTCTTCTCAGACTCTCCAGCTAATCTCATCTTTGATTCTGCTTCCAGTTTTCAGTAAAACTCTGTCCACTGAGGTAAAGAGGAGAGATTGTAGCAAACTCAGCACAGCTCTTAAGACCTGCATTTTGCAGAACTGGAATGGATCCCTTTGGACATGTTCTTTGTCCCCTTCCTGAAGAACAAGAGCAGAGATTTGTTTCACAAACAAGTCTTAGGAGAGGAAAGGAAAACAGTTCTCTTTTATTATTATCTAATTTTATTAAAGCTTCTCCCCAAAGAGAGAGGGAGAAGGGCTGTGTGTCTTCAGATCATCTGTGCCCGCAGTACATTCAACATTTGCACTAAAATGGTGCAAAGAGTGAAAAGAGCACTAGGTCATACCTGTACCATTCATATTTTATTCATGCTTTAAATAAAAAGTTTAAATGAGAAACATCAAATATAAATCTTGACAGATGCTTACTAATGTTTTCTTTATTCATCTGTATGAAAATGTAACAAACACTTCAGTCTGACAGCTTATTTCTTTTTTTTTCCCTGAAAAATTAACAGACCTCTTCCTGTTTGTTCACAGCAATAAAGAAATTACGTACATATACATAATTAGCTGCAATTTAAATATAGAAACATATGGATACATGGAGGAAAATATTCCCAAATGTGCCTATTTCTGTATTTCAGTGGGTGTTTAGGTTATTTTGATAGAAATTACATTAGAATGAGAGCACATCTATAGAATTTTGTTAATTCTAATGCAGTTACTTGACTTGTATAATGGTGCATAATTATGTAATTCGGGTAGATATACTCAGTACTTGCAATATGGAACTATCTGGGAAAATGCCATTCAGAAATGCCAGCACATTGTGGTGGCATGTATGGGCTGGTTGAAATAAGGCAACCACAAAAGTTCCTCTCTGTCCCATTTCTCACATGAATTCCCATTTGCTCACTGTGCTGCACAGCCACCCTTGCCTTGCTGCCTTGCTTACATTCATGTTAACATTTCTTTCATGTCCGCTGGCATCTTCATATGTGTTTCACTACTAATTATTTTCCTCTATTGGGAAGTAAGACATTGCTCGCATCTTATCTAACTATGCACCACTTCTTATCTAACCATATACAGCGAGCCTTTCATTTTCCAGGGGTTTCCATTCACTTCTGGGTGACCATCCAGCATGAGAAAAGAGACCAAAACCAGCACTGGCTTCTGACCTTGGTCTTAATTCAGTAAAGCAGCAAAATTGCCCTTTCACTGCAAAGGTACCACATTGGGTGCACGTATCAAGACACTGGGGAGCTGCAAGATGTAAGAGATGGTTGTGGGCTACCCCGTGCCAGGCACAGACATTTCCACGCAAAGGCAGGAGCAGCAGAGAGGAGCAAACCCCCATTCCCAGCTCCCCTGCACTTCTCCGGGGGTAAAAGATCAGTAGTGAAACAGCGAGCATGAAAAACAGGGAAGGAAAGGTGCTGGTTTAATGTTTTTAGTTTTGTTTGTCCCTACTCTAATCTATTTAGTCAGCAATAAATTGAAAGTATTTTTCCCCTAGTCAAGTCCTATTTTCTTCCCCCATCCCACTGAAGGGGGTGAAGTGACCAGCTGGTTGGGAGTTTGGCTGTTAGCCATGGCTAAGCCTCAGCAAAAAGATTTTCTTTGGATGTTGGTGTTCTAAATCACTCAGACCTAAGAGAATTTCCACCAAGCCAAAAATTTCTGAAACAAGACTCAAGCCCTGCCTGAGCTCTGCCCTCCTCTTATTCCTGTGCCAACATTTCAACAATCCATTTAGATGCAACAGCTAAGCAAAGCATTTGAGCAGAATTTAGGAGTTAATGATTAGAAACTTTCTTCGGTTCTCTTTCTGCCGGTTCCTGGGAGGCCTCCAGAAGTGTGCCACATTATTCTTACTTAGCTTGCTTTCTCAGAATACTGAACTGGCTTTGTATTTCCAACTAGTTTAACAGACCTTCTCTGAGTATCTCCAAAGAAAGAAGGAAGGCAGGCACTCACACACACACACCAGACACACACAGAAACAGGAGAAATCTACAGTGAGACATAATTAACCATTGAACAGCTGCTAACAGGAGCATTTGTTGAAGATCTAAAACTACTTTTCAAGAGCAAGAAATGTTACCCCTGCACTTCCAGGGACTGCTGCTGTTCTTGGGGGGGAGGGGGGTCCAGGTTCCCAGATCTCCAGTGTGGGGCCCTTAGCTCTAAAAAACTGTGAGTTTTACTTTAACACTGTGCTCTGCAATTCATTATGAATCTCATTAAAGGAAACAAGTCATATCATTTTGAAGGCAATGAGCAGTGTGACAGGCAGTGACCTCTTGAACTGAACACCATCACCCTTGCTCTGAATTTCTTTAACATTGCAGGCACACAGGGAGAGCTATAATCTGTGTTTTCTTATCTGCTTTTGCTGGGGACAGTCCAGCTCCCACAGATATTTACAATGTATTATATGAATTTGCTCAGTATTCTCCCAACTCAGAAGTCCCAGTGTCCTTTTAAGGTCTGCAGATATTCTTGGAAAGGATGTCATTACCCAATCTGACAAGTTCATGCAGCAAGCATGCACTGAGTACACTTTAATACAAACATTGTTAATTGAACTTTGTCAAATACCAGTCATCATTAGAAGGAAAGTAGCTGCCATTTTAAATCAGCTTCATACTGTAGTTATAGGTTTCTAATATATCTTTAATTACAGTGATTACAAGCCTTTATAAATTATCAGCTAAGTCTTTGCCTTCATCTCCCTCTGCTTTAATTTATTGTTCCTAAAAAGAGGATAATTATCATTTGCAGCCAGCTGCTCCTTAAACACACTTGAGAAACAGGATTTGTTTCTGAAGCTCTTAGTTGCTTCTCCCTTTACATTTTTTTACACAAACACATTTCATATGCTTTTTCTTTTTGAGAGAAAAGGCTCACAGACTCCCTAACTGGCCATCACAAGTTTCTGAGTTTAGGAGGACTTCCAGTGGATGCCAGGAACATGCCCATGAGGACCCAGGTGGTCCAGGCCACCAATGCCCTGGCCTCTGTCAGTACGACTGAGTCAAGATCTGCCAAGGATGGCAGGTGCAGTGTGTCCCTGCCCCAAAATGTGTGAGAGCCTTGCACTCATCCAGCCAAGCAGAAGGGTCCCTGTGATCGCAAGAAGGGAAATGTGAACAAGAATTAAATGAAATGGCAACATATCAGAGAGAGCAAGAAGGATATGTTAACTTGTCTTTGTTTTCTGGGTTTTTTTTTGTCAGTCTTGTGGTCTGTTCTGTTGAAATACAACAGCCAGTAATATCATACACATATATACATATATGTGTGTGTGTGTGTGTGTGTTTATGCCTGAGTATGTGAAAAGCTGTTTCTCTCAGAGCCTGTCTCTTGCTTGCTCTGCTAAATTAGGCTCAGCTTTGCAGCCTCACGTCATCTGGTGCTCCTCTCCCCCCCATTAGCATTAGGTAAATCACGTCATAATGAATTGTAAACTTGGAATATTCATTAGAAAAAGATCCAGGAATATTTTATCTTTGTCCTAGTAACAACCCTAACAGAAGAAGCTACTGGAAAATTCTTATTACGATTTTGAACTCAGAGCAGCACAAAAGAACCAAGAGAAAGCTGAAATAGCTGTAGATAAAATCTTATTTAGAAAAACAGGGCCATGATACAAGGAACACAGCCATCAGTCCCCTTCAGGGTAACAGGCAATGCCTCTCATGAAGTTTTGTTGACACAAATAGGACTGCTGTGAGTGAACTAAGGGGAGTGGTAATGAATCCAGCTTAATGTAGCATTCCAAATTTCAGGGCTCTGTAAGAATTAGAGGTAGGTAACACAGACAGCAGGACTGTAACACGTGTGTGTTAGAGACAGCTTTGGCAGAGGACAGATAAATTAGCACTGTAAAATATGGCACTTTCAACAATGGATTAAAATCCACGGTTGCTTTTGCACAGAGCACTGTTGCTGCCTTTGGCTTGCAGTTGACGTTGGTCAGCACACCCATGGAAGCTTGATTGAATGTATCCCTTTGTTAAATTCATAGGAAATTGTGCAGGCAACCTCGATGGCCTTTATTAGCAGAGTGTTAATGATTCATCTGTGTATCAAAGAGACAAGAGGAAGGTACAAGCATCATTTTCTCACAAACATGTAAGATAATCACGCAGAAGAAAGCTGGGTTGACTCTTTCCCTTTGGTTTTTAATGCTCCCCTAGCCTTTTTCAAGTGGATGTCTGAAACAATAGGAGTCGCGCTAGTGCTAAGGGAAATACTTAACTATTTCAAGATATTTTTTAACCTCACGCTCATACCTCTGAGATCAGTAGTGCTTATCAGTGTGCTATCAGGTTACTCTGCAGTACAAAGAAGATCCAGAGCAGGCACAGGCTGATGGTCATATTTCTGTTGAATAACCTTCACAAACAGCGAGGGATTTATTCCAATTTTATGGAATCAGGAGCAGTGGCTGCAGAGGACAGCTGAAACATGATCTTGTGTAAAGCTTCTCAGTACAAAGTTAGCCCAACCAAATTTCTGGAACAAATCTGAATCCACAGGGTGAGTTTATATCATGTCAACCCACTGCATAATTTTGAGTCCAGTGTTAGGAACTCAGCCAGACATACCACGCCTTGAGCCAAAGTCCAAGAAGTCTTTTCACAGTACCAGAGAGGTTAATTCACTTCTGAATTCACCTGAACTCGTTAGAGTGAGTGTTTTCTGTTGACTCCAGGAGAGTTATTCTAACACCAACCAAGGCTAAGTCAAAAGTCATAGAAGTTTCTGATATTTTAACACTAAAAACAAACCAAGATTTCTGATGTGCACTATGCAGTATGAGTACTGCTGCAGCAGCAACAGCAGGGACTTACCAGCCTGGACAGAAATGTGAGCCATAATGTCCTCCGCATCCTCACATTGTGACCTCAGGCTGGAAGCACTGACCTACACAGCTCAGGCTGACATCTTGCAGGTCTCCATGGTGGTCTTCTTGCATGCTTGCTTGTGCATGTTGTTACCTGTGGCACTGTGCTCAGGCAGGTTTGGTGGCCACAAAGGAACATGCTGGAGTCACTCAAGCCTAGAACATGACCTTTAATATTTAATTACAATGTTCTAGGTGAATACCATTCTTGCTTTCAGTGGCCTTTCATATACTTCTGCTTTTAGATTGGTAGTGTAAACTTAAACTTGAATAGACCTTTTCATCACTGGATGATGCAAGTTTGCTTGAGGGATATATTCCCTTAAACTTGTACACATTTAGGGAGAAATTCAGTTAGCACAGCACCTCAGAATTTCATGTTTCTCTATAATCCAAATTTGTTCATTTTCAGAGGAAAAACAAAGACATAACTGTTGCATAACACCCATGCCAGTGTGATTTTCACCACTCCTGCAGATGACCTAAGCTGCACAGCAAGCATTTTGCAGCGCTCTTTAACAGCAAAAATAAGTTCAGTTCTTTAGGTTTTGCCTTACTTTTCTCATTGCCTTCTTGCAGGAGGCTTTTTCCTGGCTCCAGGGAGAGCAGAGATCAATAACATAAATCTAATATTAGAAACGTCTGCAGAGGAGCAGGATCCACGGGCGTGCTCCTCGCATGCCATGTCCCCCCCGAGGCAGCAGTGCCGGGATGTGACCCTGGACCACTCCCAGCCACACACCAGGGGATGTGAACACCCCAGCACCCACTCCCTGCTTGCAATAACTGTACCCCTTGCAAGTAATTGGAAGAAGGAAAGGTGTACAATAATGTTTACATGATTACTTTCAGCCACTGGTATCTTAAGGGTAGATTAAAATTATTCTTGGAGTTGAGAATAATATTGTTGCAAGGCCTAAGGAGCTACAGAAGGTTGAAAATAAGCTGGATATTACTTTTTCTTTAGTACTGGGCTCATCTGGAAGACAGTCAGCAAGTCTGACAACAGGAGACTGCAGTTTGCTACACAGCCCTGAAATTGTGTGGTTCTCACGGAGAGTATTTTCAGCAGCATCATTACCAACACTCTCATCCTGCAATACATGGCCAGGTATGCTTAGAATTTCTTGGGTTTAATATCTATCCACACAGATCTTCGAGAGGAAGCTCACACTCCTGCCTACAGGCATCTCACTACTGCCAAGATCTAGAGAACTGCATTTTCAAGTAAGACCATTTGTTAATGAAATGCAAAAATAGCTAAAAATTTGCTTCTTTTAGCTCTGGTTTCCCAGCGGGAAAGACAGCATAGAGTTCTGTAATAGATGTCTAATGCCATGAAAAAGTCAATATCCAGATGTAGCAGGGTTATTTTTTAGTCTATCCAGTTTTCTATGAGACATTATCTTCCATCAACACCCTTCTTAACTTTTTAGCAACATAATATTCTCTTTGCAGCTTGTTCAGCTCTTTCCAATGTTTAAATTTGATTTTAAAAATAACTCTTTCAGAAACCACACAATAACATTTCAAGTCAGGTAATCAGAGTTTTACTTAAGGCAAAATGGGTAATGAAATTACATCCAGTATTGTACAGTAACCAAAAATAAATTGAGAGGAGAATCCTCTTGTAGGCTGTGGCTCAGCACCAGATATTGCTGCTCCCAGAGGAGGCTGGCGAGGATGGAAAACAAAATCTTTCCCTTCTTATACACCAATTTAGTCCCAAAATGCTGAGGTTTTTCCATGGAGACCACCTCAATACCTTCTACAGTGGACTTCTGGGGAAGCAGTGGGGGAGAAGATTTGACCTCAAGTGTCAATTTCAAGTTAAAATGGATATATAACTTACAGAAATAATTAGATCTGAGTTGCTTCTAAGAATAATGCCTCCAATTAGTGAAAACTTACTGACTGGAAAGAAATTTTCTAAAAAACAGAAGCTAGGACTGTCAGGGAGTGTGGAAGGAAGCTGTATAATGACAGTAGCCAGTTCAGTGGAGAAAGGGAGGCCAGCTCCTCCCTTCCCATCCTCTGCTTAATTTGAAGTCAGGAACGACAGACAAGTTCAAAGGACTAAGGTGCAATTGAAACAATCTCAAGGAAGACTCTATAGCAAATAAACCTACCATCACATTATCAGCACCCAGCATGAGACTGGAGGAGTCAAGATGAAAGAAACCGAATAATGTGCTTCAACCTTGCATAAGGCAAGAGTAAAAACCTCTACGAGACTGAAACCTGCATCTCCCTTATATCCATCCACATGCACAAGGAGTGGATATATTAATCAATTTACTGTATTTTTCCATCAGATACCCAGAGAGTAGGGCAAATATTGCCTTCTTTTCATAAATCAGATATCACCCAGTAGCATAGGAAGAGCTTTGAAATACAGTGAAGTGCATTCGATTTCCAAATCTCTATTACAGTGGCAATAAAATTACAGAAAGTAGAGCCAGAAGTGCCTGTATGCAAATAAATCCCTAGTAAAATTGGAAGTTTTAAAAATGTATTTCTAAAATGCAGAGCAATAAACCCATGCTCGCATTATCATCACCACTCAGGCATTTAAAGATTTGCTAGACACATTCACCACGCCTGCATCCTGCTCCTTTTCTCCCCAGTACAATCTCATTAAAAGAACAGCAGGATAACACTTCTGAAACGTTTGCGTAACAACGCAGGCAAATATGTTACTTTGGATTCTCAGGCTTGTTTTCCTGGCGTAAGTATTGTCCATCTTTTCTCTCTCATCTGTATTTTTAAGAGCATGGATCAAAAGGCAAGACACACAATGGATCTCGTTCAGTTCACAAACCTAAAATTATAATCTAAGAAGTCACAATATAAAACATGTGTCAGTCATAAAACATGGAGCACAGTACAGATGGAGGATGAGGGATTCTTGCAGTCCAGGCAACACCTTTGGAACAGGCTGCAAAGTAAACCAGGGTCCTTGCCCAGGAGATTGGCAGACTCGCCAAGAAGGAGCAAAAGCTGAGGAGCAAATGCTGAGGAACAAGCTGGAGGAGGATGATGGCAATGTTAACAGCCCTCACCCATGTTCCTGCTTACAAAGACTGTGCCCCTGCCAGACTGAGGGAAATGGTGGATGCTGGCCCAGTCTTGAGGTGGGTTCTTGCATCTGGATGACACAAAGTGCTCCACAAAGTGCTCCACAACTTACTGATCCTGTATGTCTCGGAAGGTCATGGTTAACTGACGCCTTGTTACTGTCTTGTTGGGTTTCTGAGAGCACAGAGAGTGAGGGGACGAGAGGCAGAGTGAGCTCTGTGCCTTGGAATGGCTGGCAGGCAGTTGTAGGGAGGGAGCATCCCCAAATCCTGCCAGCAGAGCCAGGCAGTGCTCTTCTAACAAGAGGCCAGAGCACATTTCTCAAGTGGTGGTCTGCCCACTAGGCTGCTCATTTCTGGCCAGTGCACTTGGGGACAGACACCTCTGCCAGACAGATGGACTTGTACAGACATAAACATGATCTCAGCTGCAGAAGGGTGGCCGCTTTAATTTCCTTCATGTTGTTGTTACTCCCTAGGAAAGGGATTCTCCCTCTGTCAACTTCTGAGTCAGGAGCCATGCCTGGAACTCTTAGAGGCTCTGTGAGCACCACGTTCCTGACATACAGCACATTCTAATGGATTCAGAAAGCTTCACAGGGGACTTTTACAAACAGGATGCAGAGGCATGGGCAGATGGAAATCACACAGAAGTCCCCAATTCCTCTGGTTTCTGATTTGCAGCTTTATCCAACTCAGTATCTTCAGGCAGCTGTTGCTTTTAGTCTGTGCTGTGCCAGAGCCACCAAGCCTTAAGGTCTTGAATCCCCAGCAAAAAAAGAATCTGCAGCCCAGAGATGCCTCAGAGCTTTAAGCCATACAAGCTAAGCTCCTGATTCACCTGCTGGGCAACCTGCCAGTAATTGGTCTGCAGCACTTCATCTTGCTGCAAGATGATATCCCCGTCAGCTTGGGATATTACTGAATTTTTAATGATATTAAAGAATTTATGTGACTAGCACCATAATTTTTTAAATTTTTCTTCAACTTTCAGGAAAATCACTTCTACTACAGAAAACATCATAACTGCCATAGGAAGGGAGATGAAAACTAGGATTAGCCAGCAGATAGTGTCTGTAGGTAGTATCTATGGATGAGGAAGAGAGCAGGGTCATTTTAATTCTAGAAGCAATTTGGCTGCTGAAGCTTGTCTCCATTTACATTTAAGTGGTTATTGCCTCCTGCTTATGTACTTATGTCCATTGTGTAAGTTCATAGACAACTTTTGCACTTTTTAAATCAAATACTTCTAGAACATTTTCCCTCTGTTCTCTGTCTTATAACTTAAGCTTCAGCATTGCACACCAGTTCAGGACACCTGTTTTCTGCTGACTAGATTTTTTTCAGATCTTTCTGCCACATCTTTTTACAGCTTTTCAAGAAAATGGTCAGCATTCTTTTTAAAGGGTTCTGAAATCTTTCATGGGCATCCAAAAAAGAAGGAGTTTCTCTCTTCTTTGCAGTACAAAAGTATTAGAGGGTTTTTTTTTTTCAGTCTTCTACAGGGTGAAGGTCTCAAAACAAATATAAAGTTATTTTCCTTAACAGTCTTACAAGCTTAACATCAATGCTTTCTGTGTAACAGCTCTCACCGGAACAGATTTATATAATCCCTGCACCTCAAAAAGATATCTTACAATTACGCCAAATCTTTTTGTGAGAAACTCAGGAAGTTCTAGTGCATTGCTGAGAAGTTAACATCTGTGATTTCCTACTGAGTTCTGAGATTTAAATCAATTAGCAGTAATTGGGACTTTTTACAGAGGCCTTCCAAGTGGAACAAGCATATGTTGGAATTTGAAACTAAATATTTAAGTCCCTGTACCAAGTGACTATCCTGCAAATTTAAAAAAAAATTTTGACCAAACATGTTGGGTTTTTTTAGTAACTTGTCATTCTTGGCAGAAACTATTTCTAGTCTTTTAAACAAAACTAAAATCACAAGGTTTGGAGGAAAAAAAGTGATTTTTATTTTTTTTATGTTCTCTACTTCTCAACATGTAAATGATTGTACTACACTAAAATCACATGAACCTGAAAGAACATTAATTAGTTAATTAATCGTAACAAAACAGCTAAACATTGCATGGAGTAGTCTTGAAATTTCTGCTGCGTATTAGTGTAATAAATCCACCAGATCAAATTACACTCAGAAGTGCTGTGTAACCATTTTTTTAAGGTATTAAAAGGGATCACTGACAGCAGTAGTTAGTTGTGCAGAACTGTGCTGTGCAGTTTTAAACAAACCTGCTGATTTTTCAGCATGGAGAAGGTACCAAATCAAGAAGTTAACTGGAAGTTTGCTGTGGCATTTCCCTGGAAGTGAATTCCCCAGTTACTCCCAAGTTTCTGCACCACTAGGAGGGAAGGAGCAGTACGCAACCAAGCTTTTAATGGTTTGGGGGCTTTCCAAACCTTCACATGAGAAAGGAAAGTGGATGGATTAGAGTCTGCGAGTACCCAGTGTCTTTAAGTGGATTTACTAGTGCTTGCACTTCTGGAAGCTGTCTTCATGGAGGAGGCTGAAAGCAGGTGCCAACCTATTGCAGAAGCCTCAGCACCATGCCCCTCATGGGACAAGGAGCTCTGAGAAGTTGTGACAGAGGAAATGAGATGCGCTAGTGATGCTGAGGAGCAGTTTCATCTCTACACTGAAGGGAATGCAAGACTGTGACTGTCGATGTAAAAATGACTATTGCATATTAGAACTGAAGCAGAAAGGATTAGTATAAATTATTATTTCCATACTGTTGTGTTGTCAGGGAAATCTATAACAAACACTAGCATTATTGGAGAAAGCCAATTCAGTGGAGAAATGCTTTTAAAAAGTTGAAAGTCGATGGGAGACACAATTATATTTTATTCAGGTCAATAGGCACTTTCACTGAAGAGCACAATTATTGAATAGCAAACAAGAAGATGCAAAGCCATAATTACTCAGTAATGAACCAAGCCTGGAGCTGGCTTAGCAACTATAACCTGGGAACAACCTCATCAGCCATCTGCCAGTAACTTTTTAAAGCTAAATAAATGTTTACATGAAGAAAAGTGGGAGCAGTGAGGGAGTGGTGGGGGGGGTAAGGGTAGGTGAAGTGCACACAACACAGCTTCTTTGTGGATATACACCTGAATTTTCAAAGAGTGCTCTATGTCCCCATTGCTCCCTTTGCTAGTCTCCTTCCCAGGGGCCAGGACATGCGGGCTGAGAGAGTCACTGATCCCCACAATGCCTTTGCAAAAGATACTGGGCTGACCACTGACAAGCTGTACCAGGGCCACCATCCAGACCTTTCTTGCTATTGCCACCCAAGACATTTTCACAGCTTCTTCTCACGGTCATGTTTACTGCTGTTCCAAAGACAGGAGCCTGCCAGTTGCCTTTTCCCCAAATCTTCAGCCATATGCCCTTCCTCAGCAGGATGTTATGTGTCCTGTTTCTCCCCTCCCCTTCAGCCCTCTGTGTCCTTTGGCCATCCCACCAGCACCCTTGCCTCTCCACCCAGGATTTTGCACTTCCCTCTGTTGAACCTCACAGTGTTCCTGTCAGCCCATTTCTCCAGCCTGTCCAGGTCATTCCAAATGGTGTCACCAACATCTGGCATATCAGCCACTCCACCCAGTTTTGTGTCATCTTCATGCCCCTGGCCCACCTCACTGCAGGGGAACCCAAAGCTGGGGTCCAGGCTGGAGTCCCACTCCCAGCTCTGTCACGGGGAGCAGCCAGGTTCCAGGAACCCCATGTCTCTGCTGCTTGGGCTCTCTCCAGTGCAGAGATGCATGGAGGACACTGTGCTCCGGAAAGCCCCATCCCTGGCCCACCAGGGACCTGAGAGCCACTGTTTATTTTGCCTTGTGTGACTTGAACCATTTTAATCCTGCTTGCCCTGCACAGCATATGGATGAAGGCTGTTTGTGCAATTATCTTTCCATAATCTAATTCTGCAGAACGTGGCTCTAATCTACATCGTGTCTCCTTTCCACCGCTCTGACATTGCAAAAAGGGACAGGCACTTAAATCCACTTCAAGAACCTTTGATCCAGAAAATATAGTAAAGAAAGTGAAAATTACTCTTACAACCCTCCAGAAGTCTGTATTTCATTTAATTGCAGTTGTTCCTTGTTCTTCTCACGCATTACTTTTGTGACTTTTTTTCATCCTGGCTGATCTCCTATCACTCTCCACAAGCTTTCTGCATATAAGGCAGGTGATGCAAATTTAGAAATGCATCCTTCCAAAATTTGTCCCAGTCCAATTATTTCACTATGTTTTCTGTTTCAAGCCCAAAATAGCTCTAATTTGAGGAGCTGAGTCTTTGATGATTGTGGTGATGACAGACCAGAACAACTGATGTAATTTTTTTGTCCTGACATCTCATTCCATTCTGATTTAAGAAAGGCATTCAAATTGCCTTGAGATATATACTTCGATATTCCAGCTTCACTGTCTTTACATTAATATAGTAATACTGAAATGCTATACAATAATTTCTAAGTCTTTATTTTCTATTGAACAACATGGGCCTCATATTAAACAGTTTCAAGTGTATTTGAGAGACGAAAGGTGACAGAACTGGTAATTACCTCATTTCTCATTAAAGATGACTTAGTACCCCGGGGATCTATATTAGAATAAATATTCTATCTCCTGTTTATTAACCTTTGTTCTTGAAAATGGTGAATGAGTGCTGATAAAACAATCATTATTGTGACTGCCTCAGGAGCTGCCACCCAGTCTCTAATATGATTTAGAGTCACCTTACCAAGAACAAATAGAACTTGACTATATTGTGCTCCAGACTATCTTTATTTCTGACAAGTCCTTTGAACCTAAATATACAGACAATATTACCTGATGTTTCACTGAGTGGAATCTACTATCTAACTCTTGCATAGGTTTATATATTCTAAGATAGCACATAAAACTTATATAGCATATATAACTCATATAGCATGTATATATATATACACACATCTATATGGCATATATAAGATTTATAGTATATATAAGATGTATATGCTGTAGTGAATCAAGTGCAGAAATACATGGAGTCCCTAAGTTCTCTTGGATGATTTTATAATAGTTTATTTTGGAGGGTAAACTCTCTTTTGTTAAGGAACACAAGCTTTCCTATGTTGTATAAGAATTGTCATCTGTCTTGTTTCCAATAGAAGCCTTTTGTTGCTTCAAAAGGAAGTTTCTAAAATCCTAAGTTTGGCTGCTATAGTGCAACTTATTTGCTGATATCCAGGACATTTTTCCTGAAGCAGAGTTTATACTGCTTTGGTAACTGATCATTTAAAATCTGGCAGTTTCCCTTTAATGCCAACACTAATGAAGTATTATTATTTCAACTGCAGAACCTTTGAAGAAACAGAACAAACAATGAGGAAATAAAATAAGCACTGGTTTAATAACAAATCAGGACTGTGCCTTGATGCAGAACAGTCAGTTGTGGAATATCTGAGTGCTACCATGTCATTTTGGGCAAGTTTGGTGGGACTAAGTTGAGTAAGTTGAAGAAACAAGGTAACTGAAATCAATAGGACTGGACTTTTAATGTCCTCAGTTGCCATCTTCAAAGTAAAGTAACTCAGTAGAATTTATTACCCCTGTGCATATTAATATTTTCAGGCTCAGTGACTAGACAAGTTAGTCCTTCATAGTTCTACCATATATTATTTTACATAAAACTTCAAAATTTTTCCAATCCAAAAAAAGTAACAAATTGGATGTCCTGTAAGGATTTCAAAACCATCAAAAAGATTTAGGGATGAACTCAAACATCCTGCTAAGGATGCCTGTCATGGAAACTGAAATTATTTTAGTCATTGCCTGTCTCATATGCCATGACCATGGACACCAGACAGTGGATGTTCTGAATCACTCAAGTCTCTAAACACTGCATGGAGGTGGGGATAGAATATGGTTCTCCAATGCTCAGCCTCTACCAACACTAATGGATCTGGACAACTGCAAGTTTTCACTGGCACTAAAAAACATCCAGAGGAAGAAATCTGGCATTTATATAGCTTCTTTATTTTTTGCTATAAAGATCCCCAAGAATGACGACAACCATTTTGATAAGAACTGGAAGATATACTTAGAAGTCAGCTACACTGATTGCTTTTTTACCTTTTAACTTCCCTGCCTGACGGTCACACTGACAGGTTTGACACTTTATTTAGTGGAGATTGGTATTAATATCATCTTGGCTAGACATTTGACACCTACTTCACCTTATTATTTTCCTATGCATCTCCTCTAAGGGCTGATACATTTCCAATAACATTTGTTGCTAGTAGAAGCCACTGGAGCACAAAATGACAGATGAGAATATGAAGACTTTTAGCTGTTATCAAGCTCAGTACTCATGAGTGATGTGGGAAGCCACACCACGGGCAGGCTACCAGGACATTTGCTAAAGTCCCTCAAAATTATACATGTTATTGAGTTTGGAAGGGAGTGCTCAGCTGCCCTGGTTTACTTACTACTAACTGAAGATTACACAGTGTGAATCAAAACACAATCAATTCTGAATTTCTCTGCTTGAGAGCCCTGGCCAGTTATTTAAGACTGCAGAATCTCAGTTTTACTCTGTATGACAGGTATGCAGCTGAAATGTGCTCAGTATGCTTTCAAGTGAAAAAAAAACAACACAGTGGGAAGAAAGTCCATGTCTCACCTTTTATAGATGAGCATTTCAACTGTGGGCTATAGGGTCTTTATCGAGTTCATGGTACATTTTACAGTTCTGTGAGATGTTGAAGCTTCGACAGGAGAGATCATAAATGGTGCAACTGGATCAGTCCAATTGATACTCAAAGAACAAGGTCCTGCTTTTCAGCACCTTTATCTTCCTTTATCCTCCCCTTCCTGGAGAAACCAAAGCAACAAAAGCAAGGTGAATGTCTCCTGCTTTGTGAACTGTAGCAGTGTGGTCAGAACAGTGCTGTGTGGTCAGAAAGCCATCAGAGCTGGTGTGGAGAAGAGGGCAGGACTACATGGCTGGCACTGAATCTTTAGGTGACACCACTAGGCAGAGTCCTGTCTTAGATACCCCATCCTGGTGATGAGTCTATTCATGACACACTGATGGTCAGATCTCCTCAGGCAAAGGTAGGATCTGACCCTGTTCTTCCTGCAGCCCAGGTAAGTGCCCTTCCCACTTGGTCAGCATTTAAAACTGGGAATTTCATTTCTTCACTCCTGTTAAGAAGTAAGCCTAATGTTCACTACCACTTTCTTTAAAAAAAAAAAAAAAGCAGCAGCACAGCACAACTCTGGGAAAGGATTCTGAGTTGCTAAGACACAGCAGCCTGTCTCCTAAGCACCTCCCGCTCACCAGCTTAGGTGGCTGTTTGCATTTTTCCCATCCCCGTGACCCCCAGGGATGCAGCCCACTGGGGTTATGCACAATGTGGGCTGGATAATTCCACGGGGCTGTTCCACCAGTCCCACAAGCCGTAGCATTTCACTTTCATTTGTCAAACTTGCTTTCAGTGTGCCCTCAGCCTTAAAATGGTTGCTAGGGAGTGCTGCTTTTTGCTTGGGAAAACAAAAAGAGGAATGTGAAAAAAACTGGGTAAATACTTAGGTGCATGCTTTATTACATCTATGCTTGCTTTGCTTTGGAGATGGCAGCAATAATTCCCTTTGCTGCTTTACAATTTAAAAGTCAGAGTAAGATGCTAGCAAATGTTCTGACATAACAGCTGGCAAACAGCTTGTACCCCCAGCAAACCAGGAACTGCTCATGAACAAAGACAGAAATGGAGAAAGATAAGCTCACACTTATCATGGGTGTTCACTTTTTTCAAAGAGGAATAAAAACACAGCATGGCTCGGGTGCATGGGTGACAAATTCCCACAGGATCACTGAGATTCAGGTATGCTCACCAGCATCCTGCTGAGAGCCCTCACTGTGGGAAGAGGTGACTTCACCTCCTCACCTCTAAGTGACCACATCCCCAGTTGCCTATTAGGGCTGTGGCTGCCTTCATCAAGGAACGTCTTATTTTTAACCAAGTACTTTAACTCCATCTGACTTAAAGCAAATTCCAAATGGGAACACTTATTTATAGCATCCAAAATAGACACTGCAGTACACAAGGGGTTTAAGGCATAATAAAGAAGGCTATAATCAGCCTACTTACAAGGGAAAATATAAAGGGTCCTTTTTACTCCATATCCTTCTTATTTGCTGCAGGTAGTCTTCTGACATGTCAGGGACACTGTCTCCCTGAATGCCATGTGTCACAGGCTGCACTTGTTAGAGAAAAACCTTTCCTCCACACCACCATCTGTAACTAATCTTCTTTCCAGGGACTCTGAGCAGATTTATTTTTTCCTTTAGAAACTTTCTGTCTTTCCATCTGAAACTTACTTCCTTTTAACTTACTCAGCAGATGATCTTGACATTTCTCCAGTTAAATTAAGAAGTCTCACTTCTGTGGAGATGCAAATGTCACTTTGTCAGAGCAGCTGTCATCCCCTGTTCTTTAGTAGCCAACAAGCACCTTCTTGACTGAGTGCCACTTTACCTGCTGAACCTCTCCTTCCCTGCTATGGTGACTCAATTGCTTTTCATATGGAAGTGTCTCCAGGCACTGAAGTTTGAAATTAAAATGAGCCAGAACATTCATAAATACCCTTGGCACAAACATGCAGTGCAACAAGTGAACACAGTCATTATCATCTCTTGAATGAGATGGTAATGCTGGGCTTAAGGCAAATGAAGGAGAAAGAGAGGAAAGCCTTTCTTTCAAACGTGCTGTGAAAATATCTCAAAGCATTGACAACGAACAGCCTTTGGCACTTGTAACAGATATTTTCCTGGCAAATGTCATATTTTCAATCCACATTAACTCTCTGTGGAACAAGAGGCAAATACAGATTGCAATCGAAGGGAGAAGTCCAAGCCTTTTTATATGTAAACTTGAATAAGAGTCAATTTTATTTCAAGAGTTGGTCTTGGGATGACCTGTTTCCTTTAAGGCATTCTATATGTTTCTGGATGGGATGACAAGGAACGACAGCAGAGCTGACAGCTCTATTAGCTGCAGAAACAGGACAGGTGAAAGCTGCTGTATCACCTCTGAATAATGAGCTGGATTTCAGAATGCAGCCCAGATTCTTGCAGGATAAACCACAACGTGACAGGTTAGTGGTAGATGAAGCAACACAACCTGAGAACTTTTATATCCAGGGCCTTTACTAACATACCTACTACAGATACTGCAAAAAGGGCAGGACAAGTCGTGCATAAGAGCTGCAGGGTCAGGAGAAAGCAGATTTCAGTGACTTGTGAAAGATTTCCTAGCCAAACCTTTAAGGAAGATGGTGTGGGTCTAATCTTCCCATTGCTTTCCCTGGTAGCATGCCACAGGTCAGGTTGTTTATTTCTCACCTTTCCCTTCCTACTTGCAGCACAGCTATGGGGTCTGGAGTTGATGGCTCTAGCGGTGCAGGGAGAGATTTTGTCCCAAGTTCTACTCCAGAATCCTTCATTTGTCTTGTTACAGTCAAGCAAGGAAAGACAGGAGTCCCAGGGGAGAGCCAGGCTGTGTTCCTACACCGTGGCATGCTGCAGGGATGGGGGCAAGCCCATGTGTAAAGGCATTAGTGTGTGATGATCAAATGCAGTTATACCAGAGTCCAAGTCAAGGCTGGTGTTTGCCCACAGCCAGGAAGCTCTCTGTTTGGGAATTACTGGTATTCAATGCATTCAAACCAACGTGGTTTTACTCCTATTAGAACATGCACTCTAATTCCAACAAGCAATCCAGACATGGGCTGCTGCTAGGCTTGGCTAAAACATTGGCAGTTGCTCCTTTTTGTTTCTTCTTGCTCAGTTAGCTGTTGTAGAAACGTGCTTCTTCCAAGTTCTTCCAGAGAAATGCTTAGACTGAAGAAATTCCCTCCCTCAATTTCCCTGTATTTTTTTTTTGCCTGTGAAAAAAATTGTAAATAAAGATTGAAGAGAAAGGGGAAAAAATTTTAAACGTAACAAAACTCCAAATTATTTTTGTTCTCATCCTGAAGTGATATTGAAAACATGATTTACTGGGAGGGGGGAAAAAGGGGGAAAAAGGAAAAATAGCCATGAGAATAAACATATTCCAGTAGATATTTAGGCTGTTAGTTTTGTGGAAAAACAGGAAGGTTTTGGGGAAAGGGTTTTAAAACTCTTTTTATTATGTATTAAAAAGATGGCAAAAGTCAAGAAGGGATCACAAAAAGGCTTCCTATTGCAAGCACAGAGAGAGAAACACAATAGGCATGGGGACAATATTGACTGCCATATTCCTAGCTCAGATCCTTGTCAGTGCTGCAAGAGAGTGAAAATCCTTGTAGGATTCTTTACATTCTTTCATGTAACATCTCTCAGCAGCTGTTCTCTCCCTGCATTAACACAATTCCCAACATATTAAATAATTTTTAAAAAAAGTTATTCTCATTGCTTAGTTCATAACTGAAGTCCAAAAGACGCAGAAAGGTCTTCATCTGTGAAATGGTGAAAATAAATTTAATGGGGAAGCAGGAGGTGCTGCTGGTTACTTTTCAACTATTCTCTTATTGGATGTACTAAATATATTTCTCAAACTGACTTTCACATGGAGAGTACTGGAATTGCTGTATCTCTGCAGAGAAAGAAGTGCAAAAAAATTACATGTCAGCCTGAGAAGAGCAGATACGGAAAGCGTTCCATGGGACTAGAGAGTGACAAGAAATTCAGAAGCTGCAAGGCATTAATGAGGTGCATTGATTGAATTAGTCAGCGTAACATCATTTATCATGGCAACCACGAGAGACGTGCCCACAACAGTGACTGCCTGAAGGTCACACTCACGTAACATTTCTCCTATGCCACACGAATGTCCAGCTGGAAAGACCTGTTCTACCCAGGCTTGGAAAGAAGTCACTGAAAGACAGTTCTGAAAAGCTTCCACATGAATAGCAAAGTGATATATGCTGTAATCAGGTCCATTTAACGCCTTAATAATGTGCAGTTTCTGGATTCCCAATGTTTATTGGACTTGAATGTGGGAAGTAAACAGTAAGGACTAATTTTAAGAGTGTTAATCTGTAACAGAGTCAGAATCATCAAGTTTTAGGACATTCATGGTTTTATAACAACACATCCATGCCTGTCAGTCTTTTCTGCCTACTGTGTCTTGCCTGTTCATTATTCAGGAAAGAACTTAAATAATGATGAGCCTCTGAAAGAATTCTCAAGTAGCAAAAAGCTTCATAAGGGCTCATTTATGGTCTCAGCTACATAGGGGTAGGAGTCAAGTACCCTGATGAAGTGAAAAGAGTTCCTGGGGGACACATGCTAGCATAAATGGGGGCTTAATTTGGCCCTAAATTAGAAACCATTTGTCAGCTGCGAGCTCAGATATCCAACAGCATTCAGTGCTGCCCCTCTGACACTGGTTTTCCAATTGGAATTTCCTTACATTAGTAAGGAAATTATTATTATTTTTAATTAAGTTTTTCATGTAATTTTCTTTTTTGTTTTCTGCATCTTACAAACACTTACAAAGTGTTTTCCAAGTGTTTATATTTGTTTCAGTTTTTAAGCAGTGCATGGGTCTCTTAACCTTTCCTAAGCATGTGTTTCCTTAATTGAAACCTCTATTTTTAAAAAGGCATAAAAGGAGGATCCATGTTGATTAATTTCCTCATCCACCTTCTCACCAGAAGTAGAAAGGCATCCCAGGATCACATGCCTTCCATACCTTCTATGTGCTGGCCTGGAAGCTCAGCTGACCACATGATCCCTCAGCCAGGGGAATTTCAGGTAGAGTGCAACAACTCGAAACTTTGCAAAGCCAAAGCTCTCCTGCATTTCATGGGGTGGGAAAGTGTTCAGCACTGATACCTACACAAGTGACACCCAGTGTGGGGTTGGATTTGGCTGCAAGGACTTCTGCTCGTGCACCTTTTGGATGCCTGAGTTGAACAAGGACTCATAACTTTTCCAGTGAGTCTATTTTTGCTGGTTTTGAACTGCCTTTGCATTGGTTGCACAGGAGAGCCAGTCTGAGGGATTTTTTTCTGTTGCAGAGAGAAAGGAGTGTTATATTGCTCTGGCTCTGTTATGTGCAGAACATGAGCTGAAGTCTAGTTCTAATTCTTCTCCTGTTCATCTCCCTCACCCCTTGCTTGTTACATCTTAAAGTTTCCTTCGGGGTAATTTAAAACATATTATTTTTAAATTTAGCACACTACTAAAGGACCATTTCTAGCATAAAATGGCCAAAGTAATTGCCCAGAGAAGCCAGTGTTGCTTTCAGAGGTTAGAGGGCTATGTTCCTGCTGACAAAAGAGATACAGACTGCACAGACACCAGAGTATTTGCGTGGTGCATGAACAGCATGAAAGGAAAAGCCGGAATAGTAGGGGTTTAGTGAGAATGCAGGCCATCTTCAGGGCTCACTGGAAGAGTTCAGCTCTTAGCCTTCTACCCTGTTTCATGTAGTATTTGCTGTTGGACCCTGCCTTACTCTTCAGGTGCTATTTCTCTTGTGGGGTGCCAAGTAGCAAGGCAACATCAGCAAATAAGTGAAATTTTGTCCGATACCACCTATATGAGGGACAGGACACGTCTCTGCCTGCTCCTCTGTTAAACTTTCCTGTATTACATACCCTTCCTAATGAGCTGTGGGATGTTCAGCCTAGCTAATATGATGAAACTCAGATTATACAAAAATAGCACATACTTGAGAAGTCACCTCTTCACGCTTCTGTCAGTGGCAACAAGGGTAGACAGCATCCCCCCTAGGTCTTAGCAGCTGCCTGTAAAAGAAGGGACATCCCTGACAATTTATCTGAGCAGCTGAAGTGCAGCTTTTCCACTTTGGAAAAGGGGGCTCCTAGAATACCTTGCAAGGACAGGACTGTCCTCCCTTATACAAGGCAAATGTTAGATGTGGGTGTTAGACTGAAGTTACATCTAATCCATGCTTCTTTATATGAGGCAGGAAATTCCAAATCTGTGATCAAAGCAATACACACATACTGTGTAACCCTTTTAATTTTTGTTTTTCAAACAGATGGATTAGGACAAAACAAGCCGCACATATTTTAAGAAGACTGGATATTACATTAATGAAAACTCCGTGAGAGCATAAATGTGCTCCTGCAGTTTAACAAAAAGCAGAATTTCCTAGACTTGCATGAACTATCAGCTCATTGGTTAAAATAGACCTGCAGTCTGTTTGCTGAAGAAGCCCAGCTACTCTGCTGATCTCAACAAAAGAACAATTGCAACTACAATAAACACCCAGGGATCTTGAAAAGCACAGGAAGATATCAGCTGCTGTTAAATGGCACAGAAATAAAATGGAAGTGAAACTAATAAATACATACCAACAGGTTTAAGGTGTCCTCTTTGGAAAAGCTATCCTATGAGTTAAAGATCTGAAAATTTAGTTTTTAACAGCTCTGGCAAACAGGGAACCAATACAAGTACTTACCCACCTCCCCTGTGTAAGTGCTTCACTTCTTGTTCCTGGCTACATAAATCAAAGGCAGGGTAAACGCATTACGAGTTAAGAGAAGGAAATAATATGATCTCCTAGCAGACACTGGGAGCAACAGCTTTCCACTTATGTGCCAAAATGCCACACAACTATTAGTCTGGAACAAGATATGCCTTCTTTTAGAAACAGTCTGTAGCAAACTCATATTTCATCTACCAAATCCTTGACTGCTTAGCCTAAAACTCACAGTCTTTTAACATGTTTCTCCTCCTGATATCTCTTTCAAGACTATACTGTGCTTTTCCCTCATCTTGTAGGCACAGATAAAAGACAGAGCTACAGACAGGTACAGTTGCACAAAGAGGAACTAAATGTCCAAATCCCGAGTGCCAGCCACAAAGCCCCAGGATATCCAGTTACACTGGGCAAAAGCCATAGTGCTGAGAGATGGGAAAAATCTCTATTCCAATATAATTTGACAGTGAAGAAGGGTGAACAGAGTCCTTATAGAAGCTTCTGATATGTAAAAACTACCTCAGGATAGTGGATACACCTGGAAGTGGAATACAAATGGATAATACAACATTGACCACATTGTCCACATTTTGTGCTCACAAATCAGTTTTCTTTTGACAAGACTCATTTTTCACAGCACTATCTTTGTCCCCAAGCCTTTGCTGAACAGTTATAACTTCATCAGTGCATTTGGGGATACATTTAACAAAATTGCCTTTTGCAAAACTGAGATGGTACCAAAGCAATGCAATTCCGAAAAACAAAAACACAGAGGGAAAGAGAAAAGCTATCTTGAAAAATTAGTGAATATGGCCCTCAATTTCCTAATAAAATGCCCCAGTGCATTGTTACTTGCCTATTATTCTCTTTATGAAATACAGGAAAATAAAATTACCATAATTTTGCAATGTGCGCAACATCATTTCATTACAAGGAAAAGAAGCCAAAATTGTGCTTTATTATAATGAAATTATATAAGTATTAGGACTGCTCTAATGTGAC
The DNA here is from genome assembly GCA_013400955.1 of Drymodes brunneopygia. Lineage (NCBI taxonomy): Eukaryota > Metazoa > Chordata > Aves > Passeriformes > Petroicidae > Drymodes > Drymodes brunneopygia. Next base: position 86,862 of record VZTZ01008489.1, on the reverse strand, counting down.
CTTTGATCTTGAATTCTTCATGAAATCAGATGCACAAGATACTGTTGACACAATGAGCCTAGTCTCTGAAGTTGTTTCAGAGGCTGTGTCTAAACACATGACAATCTAAGAATTCCTTAATGCTTTCCTCTCAATAATCAAAAACATTTTCATATACATCATCACTTACACCCATGCTGAGAATATGTGACTAAAACTTCAAGGCAGCAAATACTAAATGTAAATGTGTATGTGTCCCTTTGTGCATTACTGTATAATCTTTGATTAGAGGATCATATTAAATTAATAACTAATTAATAGCTTGGCTTACCTTCTGCAGCTGTACATATGGCATTCCTGTGCATTTGTTGTGCATGCATTAGGGTGATAAAGAACATGATATGTTTTAATATATAAACCATATTACTAATCTGCAGAAACTCTGCTCATTCATCTGTCCTTCCCCTCATAAAGCCAGGCCACTACCCCTAGCAGGCTTATGTTTGAGCAAGGCTAGCTTGACATAGGTTGTTACTTGAAATGGGCTTAAGTAAGATAAAACATTTCTAGTTGGTAATGGGATGCAGAGGAACGCAGAACATCCTGAGACAGACCAACCAGCCTCTGGCTGATCAGTGTAGCCTGCATTTGAGAAACACTACCAGTGACAGGGCAAAAACTGTGCAGTGTATATGAAATGTTTTCAAACATAGCTTGTAGATTAAAAAGTTCCTTCCAACTAGACTTTAATAAAACATTTCAGTGATCTAACACCTGCTGTCTGTGCTGTTGTTTCATGGAGATTTGAATCAAGTCCATGATCCCCAAGTTCCCCCTTTATGAGACACCTGAAAACCTGGGCTCAGGATAGCTATTGCACTCCCCACAAGAGAAAAACTTTTCACAGTGGTCTCTTCACTTACAGAGGCACCTCACACAGAAACGCTGGACCATGGCAAATCCAAACACCTTCTGCTCCCAGGCATGCTTCTGTCACTCACCTCTTCTAACAGAGTCACCAAGAAGGTTGCGTGTTTAAAACAAGCAGGCAACCGCTCCACGCTCACCCCCACAAGGATCATGACAAAAGGCACTTTGCACCTCCTTTCTGCAGAGAGCAAGGCTGGGTCACACCTAGGAGGTGCTGCCGATGTTACAGAAGGCACAAAGCTGCTCCGACATGGCAGCACTAAGGAGCTCCCACCATGCAGAGTGACGGATCCGGAGAGCTCGCAACTAAAAAAAGCTGACACAGGATACAGTGCATTATTATTAGCCCGCAATGTAAATAACAGTACATATGGAAAAACCAAAGCACAGATCTGTCAAAGCTCTGTCAAACATCTCTTTGAAAGTTTATACACTCAGGCAGGAAAAGTTTGAATCTCCCAGGCCCTGTCTATAGCCATGCTATAGACACAGCTATCAAAGTTGTAACATCAAGCATCCAAGCTCAGGCCGGCAACATTTTCAGACAATTCTGGAACATCACCCATGTCTTGCTCCCACTCCTAGAACTTGGATTCAGTTTATCATCAGGCTGTGTTTGGTGCCAACAGCAGAAGGGATGGAGTGTAACATTCTGTTTTTTAAGGAGCATCTGCTCATTAGAACCCCAATCTTTTTGTAACAAACATTAAAGTTAAGAAACCACTCTGGAACAAAACAAAACAACCCCAAACTGACCAGCAACTTAGTGCTAAATAAGAATGAGATAACCTGCAATTTTTAAGTAAGAGCTCAAGTGTATAATATTCCAACACACCTCTACCACAGCAGGGAGACTCCATTCACTGGAGCATTTGTCTCTCATGCATGGAGGAATACATGTCAGGAACAAGTACTGCCCAGTGAAGGTCAATAACAGCTGTAGGGCTAATTCTGCTTGGTAGATCAGTCCTGGCACAGGGCTCAGGAGGACAGCATCAAGATCCTGACTCCTGCTGGGGTCTGAAATGAGCTTCCAAGGTTCAAATCCTCAGCGGAAACCCAAAAGAGAAGTAAATGGCTTGAGGCGATAGTAGTTCTGCCTATAAGCTGATCTTATTAAACATTTTCACTGGTGACCATAGCACAGTGACATGGTCCACTAAAAATGTTATAGGAACACTTGCTGATGTGACAGTCAGAAGCATCATAAATAAAGATGAGGATCAGAAAAACTAAGGAAAGGATCAACACACAAAGCATGAGGTCATGCACTTATGAAATAATCGGATTCTTCTGCCAGAGAATAATGGCATTCTTTAGATCTCCACAGTTGGAAATGGAAGGGGAGCTGGGGTGACCCAGTGTCCAGCAGATTTGAGAAAAAAGAGAAGCACTCACAAATGCATGAAGCGAGGTGTTCCCAAAAGAAGGCTCTTTGCTAAGATCACACCTCATGCACAATTTGCTCACTCCCACACAACGGAGATTAATTCAAGCGGGCACAGACGCAGAATTTGGTAGAATGCCAAGTTTATCTTAGGGAATGAAACCATTAATAAAATGAACATTGAGGAGGTAGAATTGTTCCCTAAGCACAGAATAAGGTTTAAGAACCCAGGAAGGAAGCTGCCTATATTAAAGAATGCTGTTGGCACAACAACAAACAGGTGAAATCAGAAGATCCCTATCACAAGAATGAGACTCTGGGTCAGGTTTTCAGTAAGGATAGCAGGACAGAAAAAAACAAAATCAAACCAACTGATCAGTTTTAGGGTGGATCAGGATATGAAAGTAGTCATATGAGAGAGAACCATGTGGAAGAGCACTATCTATAACAGGAGGTTGGGTTTAAGGGTTGGAAAAGTCTCAAAGGTTCTGAATTCCAGATCTTTCAAAAATGCTTTGTGTTCTATGGCCAAAATAAGAATTGTTAATTCTAATAATGTAACATCTGCCTAGTAGAGTAGGAGACAGAAATCCACTTTAAAATGTGAAATGATACACTAAAACACAAATAGCCCACGTGAGGTTTTCTTTACTTACTAGTCTTCTGGCAATTGTAACAACTTGCAATTAGTTTCTACTTCAAAGAAAAAAATTCCTAATTTGGGGAAAGCTAACATACTTTTGTGTAAATAGTGTGACTGCTGCTAAGCAAACGTCAAAATCTAGAAGTGGAGGAAGGTATAGATGGTAATGCATTCACTAATAAATCCACAGGTAACTAGAAATATTTGCAAAATAGATCAGTGTTACTGTACAATAAGATGTTCTTTTGCATTCATGTGACCATTGAAAAAAACCAGCCTAGGAAATACGTTTTCATTTGCAAATAATGATGCCAATTCCAAAACCCCCAGCTTACCGAGATGTTTCTTTATATGCCTGTTGCAGTCTAAAAAGCACTTTTGAGGACAGAATAAATGTCTTTCAGGCAGGCTGTTAATACATTTTGCCTCTCATCATCTCACAGAGCCCTGTGCCTCTGGTGATGTTCCCTGTCCTCCGTGGGGCTCGCTCACGCCTTGTTTACCTGCACAGAGAACTGCTGGAGTGCCGGAGCTGTTTGCTGGATCGGAACAGACACTGCTCTTTGTGCTCCCAAGATAAGAGGTTGCAACAGTCAAGCTGTTTTTGTGCATCTCAACCACAAAATATGGTCTTAATAATTACTGTGAATCAACTAGAACAGCAACTCATATCTTATTCCGAATAGCCACAAATTTACATTTATTTAGTGCATTTTCATCTTGCTTCATGTGTTTGAGAATATTTATTCCAACAAATTCACAAAACCTCCTTTCAGCAACAAAGCACAAGCTGTAAATTGTCCCATTCCTCAGTTTTCTTTCAAAGCTCAGACAAAGGACTGTTCTTGCCCTTTTCATATTATGTCCACATAAATCAAAGCCTGGTAAGGGACAAGTCAAGTAATCTGAGCAAACAGCCTGCACTAACTGTACAACTGGATTGTTGCATGTCATGCTTCCCATTAGTCACAGACAGAACTAGAAACTTCTGATGAGCTTGACAAAGAAGTTGAGAGTAGAGCTGGTGCATCATGGATGTACTCAATAAGCCTGTTAATCTAGGACTCCATCAAGCAGAGCTGATAGAACACTGACAGAATTTCTTTCTTCTCTCCTCTTGTTTTACAGCCAATGTCCTTTCTCTGCAGGAAGGACCCTTGTGAGCTGTGCAGAGCCCTCTCATTATGATGGTTCAGTGATGGTACTGAGTCCATGTCTGTCCAGATGTGCTCTCATGCGTTTCTCAGACAGAGTCAGCCCTGTTTCTGTCTATGTGCCAACTCAATTCTATATTCTGAAACAGGACTGACGGGGGAAGACAAGGGACTTCGTCTCCCTCCTGTTACACTGAACATCATTGGCTGATATAAATTGGCAATGGTTCCAATAAAGTCAGGACAGCTACATCAGCTTTATCATGTTTGATGGCCTGCCCTTCATCTGTGTAACTCAGTTGATGGCCACACAGGGACTTTTTTCCCAGCTGCACTGCTGAGAAAATGACCTTGTTGCTGATGGGGAAGTCGCGAGTCTTATGATACAGTCTTGGTTTTAGAAGCAAGGAAGTAGTAAAAGACATAGTAAAAGACAAGATGCCCAGCCCACTGGGGTTGTTATAACCTGGTGTCAGTAACGAAGGTGTGAAGTCTGTTTCACAAGCCCCACGCTGGTAGTGCTGCTGCCACAAGCACATGGTAAAGCCCATCTGTAGCTGTGCTGTCCTGCCTGCACTACAGAAAACCCAGGTATCAAAAAAGAAGGTAAATAATAAAATGCTTTGCAGTCTTGAGGAAGTGATTAAAAGCACATAAGATAGACTTACAGATGTTTTGTATTTTGAAATACACAATTTTCTACTATTTACACTGACAAATTGATATTCATTTATATTATCACTGACTATAAGCAGGTAGAAGCAGCATCTATCAGTAAGAACATAGAACTGACCTGCACAATCCATGTGTAAGACAACTGGATGGTAATAAAGCCCACGTCAGTGAGACAACAGCATTACTGCTGTGTTAAGAGAACACCAGCCAAACATACTGAACCACAGAACTCTGGGATCTGGACACAGCAATTGCTGTCCACAGTAAGAGAAATGTCATGCTATTCAATGCTTATAGTCATACTCAAGTATTAGAAGACACAGATGTTGCTATACTGAGCCATTTTCATGCGGACCTGCAAAATTCCTGATATTCTGTGAACGTTGCCAAATGCTCCCTGGCATCTGCTATGAGGCAATTCAGCCTACTCTGAATGAATAAACTGAAGCTGTTTAAAAATACAAGAATTGCTCCATGTCTCTATAATTACTGTTCATCTGCAGATTTTGCAGTGCTTCTACGATAGTGATTAAACAGTAGCAAAAAAAGCCATGGAGGTAAAGCAAAAGGAATGAGCTTGATGAGCAAAGCAGTACCTCAAACAAGTCACCTGTCATTTATAATGGAGCGCAGTTGGCTAGGAGAGGAATGATAGGACACAAAGTCTAAAATTGAAACCACACAGAGTGATGTTCTGGAGGAGCAAAGATGAAGGCATCAAAACAAAAATTCCTGGAAAGCATTTGCATTTAAACCCAGAATGTTTGAGAGCAGAATCATCCATTGCAAATTTTAATTAAAGTTGTTCCTTATATATAAAGTTTCTGTACACAGAAAAGATGGAGGTAAGCTAGAACTTGCCCTTCAACTCACAGGGTAAGGTCAGTACAGCTCTCTGATTAACCCATTTGCTATTATTATTCAGTGTATCCTAACCTACTCTAGTAGGGATTCAAGCAAAGCTAGAAAGCCACTCCAATTTTGAAATTAAAATAACCCCACTGGGACTCAGTTTGGCATGCCAATTTACTATTCCAGTTAAACAGTCGCCCTTCATAAAAGAAATAGCAAGCCCTACACAAATGTAATTGCCCTGTGACCCATTCATGACAGCAATAATGTTGTTGTCTGTTGTTGCTAATGGCAAGTACAGTACTGGTCTGACAGACAGGCATGTTTTCTGCACCACAGAAATAGCCAGTTTTATAATCCAATAACATATTAAAGTTGACATTTTTAATAACGTCTTGGTGCCATACAGCATTTGGTAACTGTGCATTAGGAAAGGATGCACATCTCAGTTAATGCAGGTTGGGGATTCTTGACATCATTGATTAATTATTATTACTTCAGGACTTACATCGTGCTTGGCACTACAGAAAGCAAAAATTAAGACAGCTTCTGCAGTGAAAAATGCAGACTGAAAGAGATTAAAATACTGGGGAGAGAGGGCAAGCGATAAGAAGAACCACATATTTTGTAAGGGCACAGCTTCTAGGCCAGCCCCTATCCTGGTATTTGCTTTTCCATCATAATGGAGATGCTGTCTGCACACTTCAAAACTAAACAAACTTTCTGTTATGGCTGTATCCAAACATGGTATTTAGGCTAGACTAAGATGTACCACTAACTCTGGATGCAATGCAAATAACACAGTAACTAATTGTACTTTGCACTTACACTACTTCTCAAAATACTGTTGTCAATAAGCAAACAAAATAAAATATCATGCTATTCAACAGAGAGAGAAATGGAGGCAAGAGCAGTGGCAGGCAAGGGTCAAGGAAGAAGTCATGAGGGGAACTCAACAGTCTTTCTGAACCTAAGTCTATTTTTTATAAGAGCACATGGTTGACTGCAAAGATAACAAAGGCCAAGTTTTGCTTTTATAAAGCAGAGAGATTTCAAGAAAGTGTCAAATGAAGCTGTCAAACCTCAAATCCACTACTGGCTCTGTAGGAAAGGTGACATAAGCAACAGGAGGGGAGAAAAAAGACCCAATAAAGTTGTCCTCAGAAACAGGAGTTCTGAATAATGTATTGCCTGGTACCTGGGAGAGTATACGATCATTTATTTTCTGAACATGGCCAAATAAATCTGTTTTCAAATGGAAAGACATCTAAGACAATTATATATTATCATATGTGATCTGATATTTTCCAGCAATTCCAGTCAGTAGAGGTCTCAGAGCTAGAATCAAGGAAAGGCAAAAATGACACCAAATGTGTCAAATTTCTGGTATAGACACAGACAGGCAACTATGGCCATTGAGAACATGGGGAAGGAAAATGTCCCCAAATGGGAGGGCAGCTAGAACAGAGAGATTTATTCTTTTTCTTTTGGGGATTTCACAACTTTACTTCCAATCATGGTGGGTCAACCCTGCCCAGCATGTAAGCACCCATCCAGCTACTCACTCATGCCCTCATTCCTTTATCAGCATGATGGGGCAGAGAATAAGAAGAAAAAAGCAAGAAAACCTGTGAGCTGAAATACAGTTTAATAAATGAAGAGGAAAAAAAAAGAACAATCAAACAAAAATGGAACCATGCGATGCAAAGGCAGTAACTCATCACCTCCCACAAGCAGACCAATGATCAGGTATTCTCTGAGCAACCACAAACTCAGAACACCCCTCTTCCCCTTTCTTCCTCTACCACCACTGCCACTGCTGTGCTTGAGGTTGCATGGTACAGGACATACCTTTGGCCAGTTCAGATCAGCTGTCCTTGCTGTGTCCCCCCACTAACTTTTTGCCCCTCCTTGCTGGGGAAAGTGGGTGCAGAGTGGGAAATAAGAGAAAGTTCAGCAACAGTCAAAATATTGATGTCGGAGCCACGAACCACAGCACCATAGGGGCTGTTATGAAGAAGGTTGCTCCATACATGCAAAATAATAACAGGGGTCATTTAAAGAGGCTGAAAAATATTTTAAAGCTGGAATATTTTGGTGCAATATGAATGATTTCCCTCTGTAAATTGCTCAGTCATACTCTGGGAAGCTGAAACTGTCACAGAAATTAGGCAGAACAAATGGTAAACTACTTTAGAAAAAATATTTTATTCATAAAATGACTCAACATTGGTGCATAGACAAAATATCCTGGAGCTAGATAATGTAGTCCCTGAATATAAAAGTCAGAATAATTTTGTTCTTCCTTCAATATCAAAAACTAAAATAATAACAGGAAAAATTTTATTCAGAGTGGGTACTGTGAGGCCTCAGCTACTTGTCTTTGGATGTGCAAAACCCAGGTGTCCAACACTTTGTAGGATCACTTCCTATGTTAGGATTATTTAATGAGTAAAGGGCATGTTAACTTTCCTTGAAATAATAATAATAATTATTCCAAATAACCATAAAACCTTGATTCTCCAAATCATTATCAATATTTAAAAATCTACATATGGTGCAGGAATGCAGAAACTGTCATCCTTCACTCTCAAGCAGAGAGGTAAACCTGAATGCAGAAACAATATACATGATGAATATGTAAGTTTTACAAAACACGGTTTTTGTGTTTTCAAGTTTGACCTCTAACTTCACTAGAACAAAAAAAGTAAAGAACTCACATCAGTATCCATGACATTTAAAAACACTTGCTACCAGTTGTGAACTTTCCAAAGGATATATACATTGATATCAAACACTGATAAAGGTAGTACAAGATACACAGGGAATTTCCTTTTGGCAGTGAAGACATCATAATAGTCACCCCAACTGAATGCCAGAGAAGTGACAGGTACGTCACTCTTAGAATGACATCTAAGAATGCACTGGATACAAAAGTCAACTCTGTCTTTGGTTTTGAAACACATTCAGGTATGAAGAATACACCCATCCACCCCACTCCATTTTCTTTTGTATTGCCAGTGGATTTTCTTCTAGAAGTCACACCATTGGAAGTCATTTGTACACGTTTCTGCTGAAAATAAATCTGACAATAGTTTTCAACACAGATATCTTCGTTTTTCACATCTTCAAAAAGGCAACCTATAAAAAGAAGCAAAAACAATACTCTGATTAGTTTCAACATTGCAGGCAAAACAAACATGCTTCTCTGTATCAACAGAAATTACATATTATAATAATCTTTTTACTTAATAACACACTAGTAAAATGAGAAAACAGAGGCTGTATTTTGAAAGCAGTGTTACTTTTCCACCTCTTCTCTATCTAACATATCTCCTAAAAATTCCCAGACTTTCTCTTTTTGCTCAAGCACTGCCTGTGTTGTGGAACTAAAACTTTTTTCCCCCAGAATAACAAAGCACAAAGTGTTTATCTCATCTAACTTAAAAGGCTGTTTGATTGTATTTTGAAACTAGCTTAGATTAAATCTTTGGTACATTCCCTGTTTTGTCTGAACATTTGTTTGTACAGTGCTGTCACTGTAAGTCAAATCCTGATTCCAAAGTCACCATGAAAAGACTAAAGTCATAAAGAAAAATGCCTTACATTTTGAAATAACCAGGAACCAAAAACCAGGAACCCGAGGGGAGAAGACAAATACTTGTATATGATCAGAAGATAGCAGATGATGTACCTCTTCTCCTTAGAGCACTAAGTGAACTGTCTAACAGCTATTAAGAGGGAAGGTGATCTATCAAATACAAGAGACCTATAGGATTTCTGCTGTCCCAAACTCATTTGTTCTTGGTCACATGCATGCAGCAGGTTCTCCTGTATCGTTTTGGTTTCGTTTAGCCTTCTTCAGGATCTGCAGGATATTTATCCAGAAAGTTAAGTTAGCTGACTGGAAATGGCACGTCCAGATTCCAAATGCCAAGGAGATTGCTTCACATATTTTTTTCTGATCACAAAGACAGAAAAACAGATGTACAGATGCCATCACAAAAACACAAGAAGAAAAAAAAAATTACTACCAGGTTACACAACTGTCTTCTGAAAAGATACAACCTGTTTCTCCTATTTGATGAGAAACATACAAGAAAAGAACTTCTGAGACAAACACTTCCTCTTTGTTCTCTGCAAGAGCTTTCAACAGTCACTTAAGTGAAGATTAAAATTACCATCAATTACAACTTTGGATTTTCAGAGCTCACTCTCAATCACCACTCGATGCTGTGTCCAAAGAACTCATAAAGCTTGATCAACCAGAAGGAATTGAATGCAAGCATTAAATATCACTGAGTATTTAGAACAGAGGATAGAACAGAGTTAAAACATTCATTTTGGATCCTGTGCCCAATGCATGTTCTTAGGGAATCAGTCACACAAAAGACTCATGTCTAAATAACACATCTACAAGGCATAAATGGGACATGACAACAATTCTTGGTTAAGAATAGAAAAGAAATCATGCAATCTCACTTCCTGAACTCTTTTGCTACTCCAAGACTAACAGCAATAACCCAGTAGAAAACTGCAGTTACTGCATGGAAGGATTTGTACATACAAAACTGAGGTCCTTGAAAGCTTCCACGTTTCCAAACCATTCTTTTCTTATTCTGAACTGGAACTAAAATTTGGAAACAAAAATGTTCATGTCTTAGATTACCTATAAAAAATTCTTTATTGTAAGGATGGTGAGGCACTGGCACAGGTTGCCCAGAGAAGCAGTGGATGCCCTGTCCTTGGAAGTGTTCAAGGCCAGGCTGGATGGGGCTTTGAGCAACCTGATCTAGTGGAAGGTGTCCCTGCCCCCGGTGGGGGGTTGGAATGAGATGATCTCTAAGGTCCCTTCCAACCCAAACCACTCTGTGATTGTATGATTTAAAGAACATACATTTTCAGAAATGTCTACAGGCAAACCTTGCCAGCAAACAGCTGGCTGGCCAGGGTGGAAGTTGGCCTGCTTTCCCATGAAAGTCTCATCACACTGACACATTCCCACAGAGTGCTTTCATCCATCTCCATCAGCATTTTCCAGCAGTAAGCTGCTACGTCAAAATAATTTGTCAGCTCAACCAGGGGTGTTGCAAAGCCCAGAGACTACTCATCATGTAGGGAAATGTATTCACTATGCCAAAGATTCTCACCATCAAAGATAGAAAATGAAAGCAAAATCAATATGCTCAACACCTCTCTCATGATTTAGATGCTCAGATGAATAGAGACAGATACATAATTATTAGCCAATGTAAAATCTTACCTCTGTGGAAGACTCGTAAGTTATACAGGCTAGGGATGAAACCCTGGCACCAGTCAAATACAAGACAAAACTCACATTGACTTTAACAATGTAGGAGATTTGTCCTTGCATTGCAAGGAAAAAACAGAAAAATCAAGAAAGCAATAACCATAGCAATACACAAGACTCAAAATTTTAAGCAGATTTTTCTACCTGAGATTGCAGACTCCTTTGCTACACAGTTTTGAAGTGTCATTACAGGGGATATATTTGTTTAATTTGACTGCTTGCTATATTTTATAATGCATGAAATACACTTTTCCTCTCCTTTGAGAGAGTTATTTGTAACATTATGTTTCCCTAGACTGCTAGGCTCTCCTACTGCCCAATAAGCTGAAAAGCAACAAAAGTAATAATTTATCACTGTCTGTGTTTGTATTTGCTACCGATGTGAATGAAAAGAGCGCATTAGATCATCCCTTCAGCTGACATACCAGCAAAAAAAATGGAAATCAAACTGTTTAAAAAAACACCTGCAACCCATGAAAATACTTCAGAACAAAATCAACTGAACCACTTCTGAAGTTTCACCTTATCCATCCAAACTTCAATATGAAGTATATGAAATATTCCTTTATTATACTGTTACTGTAGATGCAGTTGAATCTCTAAACAGCAGTAAACTGTATGTTCTACATAATAAATGAATTACTATAGGTTGGGAAAATGGGACTAAGTGGCTGTCCCCCAGTTTTTCATCTATTAGGATACTTTCTCTACAAGATAGACAACTACTAGCTTCTTCCAGCTTTAGTAGCAATGTTTTCAGCAGTCTTCACATCCAGTATTTCACTGCTATGAGTGCATTTTAAAAGAAAAATAATGTGCCAAACAGTTATCTCATCTGCAAAGGTTTATTACTAAATTCAGAATAAAAGACCGTTCTCTAATCAGTTTTTTTATTGACCTTACTTTAGCACATTGTCCCCTTCTTAAAGCACTCAGGATAGCCAGTATTAATCCACCCTTAAGAACAATTTATGTACTCTACCATCCATACTTCTACGACAGGAGACATTGTTTTTTCCTTTCGTCTCAATTATTTCTGAAGATTTAATCTTACTCTGTCACAGAGTATCAAGTGCATCTCAGCCCTCTATCCCATTAGTTTCCACAGAGCCAGGAGCTGCCAAGACCTCTGGATAATGAACAAACATAAACTCCACATTTTCAAACATTTTAAGATATATGAATACAGAGGGAGCACCAGAGCACCATAGACATATGAACGACAGATACATCTTCCAGATACAAAATCATTCTTTCAGTAAACAATAAAGCACCAGTAACTTTGCTAAAATCTCTTGGAGTCAGGACAACTTAAGAAATCCAGGCAGTGATGTTCAGCTTTATAAGACGTGTTCTCTTGGCTTTCTCAGGAAAATCACAGAATGGTTTGGGGTGCAAAGAGACCATGAAGATTATCTAGTTTAAATCCCATTTGCCATGAGAAACCTGGTCAAGTGAAATATGTCCAACACCGACGAGTAAAAGGTGAAAGCAAACAGTTGTAACTTCAGAAATTATTTTTAAAACTATGGAGACCTAACGAATTTAGGAGATAAAAGAAGGTGGTTCCAGATGGCTGAAGCTGGTGAAAAGAAATCTCTTCTACCAAGTGCTAACACTAGGTGAGCAGGCAGAGTGGATGACTGCTGTAAGAGAAGCAGGACCGTGACAGAAGCAGCTAAACAACATATTTTAAAGAAATGCAATCTGCAAATCAGCTAAGCAAGGAAAAAGCAGCTCAATCTTTGAATCAGCTGCAAGAACCAGAATAAGAGCAGGATACTTCCACAAACCAGGAGATAATATGTCAAAAGTTGCATTCCCATGTTGTAACACAAGCTTTGAAACTGTTCTTATGTTTTTCTCTTGTAAGGAGTCCAAGTGAATGGTGCATAAAAATTCCTATGTATGTCTCTCAAAGCTGACAATGAAGGATTTTAATACCTATGTCTGTCCTAAAAGCTAAACAAAAGTATGTAGAAAATACAGAATTGCTCTTCAGTTTTAGAGAGGGAATAGCACTTCTATTTACTCCTGCATAATTATAAAGGAAAATAGTGGGTTGAAAGTAGTTATGTATGCTTCCGTTTCAGCAGAAGAAAATGAACCTATTAAATCTCTGAAGGCTTCCTGAAATATGACTGCTGTGGTTTTTTTCACTGCACAGCAAAGAATAAAACACCACCAAGCGCAAATGTATAAAAGACATTTTATAGAATATATATATATATAAGACTGTTGTCTTTGAACATTAGACCAATTTTTAAACACTACCACTCACAGTTCATAATGCTACATTGTGTTTTAGAAGAACACAACCTACATGGCTATCTTAAATCATATCTACTGCAACAGACAGTCTGTACATCGACAGATACCCACGCTTTAATCCTGCACATGTGCTAGTGTGAAATCAGGCGTGATGAAATGACTGCAGAGGAAACGTTGATTACACACCAGCAAGGCTACAGCCTACAATCAACATCAAATGCTGTATTTATTTCCACTCAAGGCTGACAGGTAATCAAGCAATGCCATGCTATCCATGTGCACAGGAAGAGAATAACCTTTCCAAAAAGACAAGGACAGCAGTGGGCAGACCATGGTCCTAGATCCAGCTGTGCTAGATGATATTAATCTCAGAGGCTCATGGTGTCCCTCTGCTGCAAGTTACCATTCCTCTCTCCCCACAAAAGACGACTTCAAAGTTTCTACCTAGCGTCTGTTGAAATCAGACTGATACACCAAACTTTGGCCTCTGGTCTGCGCTAAATGGATGAATTTATCCTAGAAAAAAAGAAAGGGAGGGCTTGCACAAACAATTCTGCTGGCAGATTGCATGGGAGAGACTGATCTCTGGTGGAAATGAGAGTGAAAAGCTGAGAATAATTTTTTTTTTCACATGTACAGCTGGATTTGAAAGATAACATATACTCAAAGCCTCAAACCAGTCTAATTTCAGATTTGTATTCCTACAAATGTTACAGCTAGTGCTAAGTGTTATGGCCTAAGTCTTAACAACTACAGCTAGTACAATTGCTTGTGTGGTGGCAATTACAGTGCAGTCAAGATGCCCTGTACATAGAATACACTTCTACCTTGAAAAAAGAATCAGAGAAAGCGATATAAACATGTTTGTGTGAATATAACTGAACCTACATATCCCTAATCCCCATATTTAATAATGCACTAATACCACCACAGGGACAATGTGCATAAACAGAGAAGGCCATAACCTTGCCTGACACATTTCTTTCTCATGTAAAATAAAGACAGATCAACAAGTGGGAGGAATAAAACATCTGCACCATGTCTAGGTCCCAACTCTATAAATATTTCATTTCTGATAATCTCTGCAAGAAGTTTGGTGTTCCCATAGGTGCTGAAAAGGGACAGAGCAAAGGAATAATGCGTTTCCCAGGGGAGAAACAGTGCTGCTTCCATTCCTGCACCACCATCAGAGGCANGGAGCCAGCCCCCTAGAAGCTCAGCCCTTCTGGGGCATGCCATCAGAGACTCCACCCCAGGGGTCCCTGCCCTTGGGCTCCTTCCAAGGCTTCCTAAGGGGGTAGGGGTTTTAGGGAAAAGGGTTTTAGGGACACAAACCACTGCAACAAGTGACAATTCATAACTGTTGCCATTACCCTGTGGATTAGCAACTACTGGCAATGGCTGACCATAAATACCCACATTAAATTTTAAGAGTTCACCTGCCTACCCACACTATACAGTTTATATATTTGTTATCACCTAACAATCTGGGATCAAGTCTGCTGATGCACAAATACCCTGTTCCAGAAATACATTTTGGCACCAGTGTGAATGAATGGACACAAAGCAGATGGCATTAGATGAGCAGAGACGTGAGAGAACATTAACTGCTATATTTACACTTGTTCCCACTGAATCCAGAGACCCATAAAAAAGCAGCTGTCTTTTCCAGACTTGAATGTTACCAAGCTGTTGCATATTACCCACAGATCTCTGAGGTGGCTTTTGGGGACAGCAAAGGCATTTTTTTAGAGGAAACTGGAGAGTAAAGCAGCATGTTCACTACCAGAAGAATGAGAGGAGCCAGAGACAGAATCATTATGGTTGGAAAAGACTTCCAAGATGATCAAACCCATCAATCCTTGAGATGACCCTGCCTTGACAGTATTTACTTGCCCCAAGAGGGCCTCCTGGTAGCCTGCAAACTCACTGGCTACCCTCCAGCAGCAGAGCTGTCCTCTGTTACACTGATGTTTAGTTCTTTTTCTTCTGTACTCCAGGCTCTTGTGATAATAGTTGAACCTTGGGTCCCTCGGTGCCTGTTTCTCCTATGACACTGAGTTCATGTAAATAGACTTGGATGCTCTAATATCCCCTCCACAGCCCATCAATGGCAGCCACTTAACACAGCATGTCAACAATAATTGTTTCATGTTCTCTCATACAGGGAAAATTTCCCAACATGATTTAAATGCCACGCAGTGAGAAGTCTGTTTTTGAGTATGCATCAGAACATGAAAAAGTATTTTATCTAATTACCCTTCCTTTGCATTTTGTGGTCTAAGAAAACCAAAGAAATATCAGCCTGTGCTCATAGCACCATAACTTCATACCACTAGGTTGGTAAGTCTTAAATATTTTATTATAGAAACAAAAATTTTTGAACAAAAATATCTTTAGAGAGATATGAGTCCCTTGAAAAGGTCACTGAAACAATACTACAATACTACAGATTGACAGAACAGATACAGATGTACAAGCTAAGTTTCAAATATTTAATGAAATAACAAAATTAATGTATAGGGTCAATCTAAAAGCCTTCATGACTATCACTATCATGCTTGAGTTCTAAAGGAGACAGAAACTAAAATACATCCAGAATACTCTCTAAGCCAAACACAACAGCACTGTGCTGCACAGGACTACGTCATGAAGGCAATAATGAAGCACCTATCGTGGAACCATGCTATCCCAACAAACTAAAACTCTGCAAATTGGGTTGAAGAATAAAGGTATGTGGAATGGAAGCTTTGCAGCCTGACCCACTAACCCCTACAGGACTCAGATTTGGGTATGGAGGGGGGGCCATTCTGTGAAGGACTCTTACCTCACTCAATCTACGGGAGGTCGAGGTCATTCTTTAGCAGATAAATCTGCAGGGAATTTCACACCTCAATGAGAATGTGCTTCCAACAGCTTCAAGGTCTTATAGGAAACATAGTTTTGTTCAGTGCTATGCCACCACAGAAGCAGAGGAACAGAGGTAGCAACAAAATCTGGGAAGAACCTGGCTTCAGCAGACCTATCGTCTGAAGAGTGAAATTACCCAGAACTCCTAGGAGAAGGCAGGGGAAAGGTAACAACATGAAAGACACTGTACATCTGTGGGCTTTCCAGTCTTCAATGCAGGAAGAAACTGATTAGAACACCACTCTGATAAATCACTTCTGTCCAAGCTGGAGAAAATGTGAAATATAACCAAAACAACCAAGCAGAAAGAGAGTTAGATTCCTTTCATTCAATTTCTAGTGGAATTAATTTCAACCAAAGCAAGGGTTTCCTTCTTTAAATATGATTTCTTAATCTGATATTGTACCTCCAGGATTTAAGAAATAAACCCATCTATAAATCATGTATTCTTTCAACCTAATCCTTCCTAAAGTATTAATTTCTTATAATAAAGAAGTTAGATTTGAAATGTGACAGAGATAAATGAGAAAAAGCAAGAGATTCCTCCAAAGTATCAGGCTGTGCATAGGTACTGCAAGCTATCACTCTGCTATTGTTAACAGTTGCATGCTGAAACTTGCCAAAGCTTTAGAGAGAAAACCATTGGCAGTTGCAAAAACTGTAGAAAATAAATCTCTGCATGTTTTTATTTGATATGAAGACAAGCAATTCTTTAAAATTTTAGACCAAGTAGTTCTTTGTGTGAAAAAAGGAAAAGGTTTTAGGGTTTGTTTTCTTTCAGGATGACATGGCTATTAATCTTCTGTTTCTTTACATCGAGAAGCCCCAAAACTTCATGGCTTTATTTTGTTTTCTGCCAAGCCTTCCTCATTAGCCTATACTATTTTTATTTCCACTGCAGATGTTACTTCTTGTGGTACCCATCATTAAGACAGGCACAGAAATAGCACTATTATTTACCTTTGCTAGTCTTACATACACTTTCTTGAATGTAAATCATAACGGGGGGTGTAACTGGGTACTAATGTTGCATTGCAATTACTGATACAAAGCAAACTGAGCTAAAAACCCCATGGAATTTAGGATTTTCTTAGTCTGTGGCATTCAGTAGCTGCAACTTTTATAGTATTTCAGCATTGAAGAAGAGGATGAAAAAAAGCCCTGAACAAGGCACGATGAATAATCTGGTGTCTTATAAAAGAAAGGTCTAAACAGAGAAATATATGGATTTATTTTGTTGACCATGAAGCAAGTGAATTGTACCTAATTCCAGAGAGAATAAATAGGGTCAGCTAAGTGGCCACATAACCCCTCTTTAACAGTGAATCTCCTTTCTCAAAATTAAGCTGAAAAAGTAAGGTGCATGCCAGGTGTGTCTCACAGCACACTGTACACTTAACGTCTTTGATTAGATGCTGGCTTACCCAGATGTGTGATGTTCTGGTCATTTGCACGGCTGTTGCTCTCAATTAGATGCTCTTAGGTGGTATTCTCTGCAAGAAGATTTATGAAGCATCCTATCTCACCAAAATCCCCTCTTACTCTATTTCAATCCTATTATGTCTTAAAAAAAAGAAGTGCTAACATATGTGAAAGAGAAGAACTGGTTTTAGGTCTTTACTACACAGTAACACAGCTGGATTCTCAGCTGGCAAATGTGTCCTTTCCTCTCCTTTTAGTCATGAAGTACTGTAGCACACTCTAAAACAGAAAGGTGACTTTCAACTGCTGCATCATCCAAACCAGAAAAATGAATAATGTAGTCTTCTATTACAAGCTTATTTTTCCAGCTCAAATGATTCCTTCACCATAAACTAACATTCTCTCTATTATTCCCTATTATTGAATCATTCACCACAGTAACTCAAATCATCTTTCTCCTATTTTTAACCACTACCCCTAACAATTTTTTTCTGACTCTAATCAATCCTTCTCCCTTAAACCCACACAATACACCTTTCATCAAGATTTCCTCCAGCCTGTGCTATGTCAGATACAGTGCAGTAGGAGATAAAGTCTTGCTCACAGTTTCTCCAGGAAAAGCAAGATTACTACAAAAATAGTTATTTGTTTCCCATCTGCAGAAGCAGGTAAAATCTAGAAGCCAGAATCCCCTTCAGGGCCTTGCTGGAGATGCCTTTCCTTGCTTGTTTCTTGTCTTTTTTCTGCCCTCAACTTCCATGCCCTTTATAGGAGTAAAACAGCAGGCTAAGATTATTTCAGGTTTAAAAGAAATATGGTGGAAAGCTAAAGAGAACAAGGAACTGAACCAGAAACCTAAGAAGAAAGGAGGAGAATGAAGGTAACTTGCTACAAACTGAAGTGTAGGCAAGCATTTGCACTAAATAAAAGCGGTGTAATTGGGATGCATTAACAAGGCTATCACACAGGCATCAACCAAAGAAATTATTTGGGTTTCCCTCACACTCTCTGTAACTCCCAGTGTAATAGCAATACAGTCATCTCCAGGATTAAGCACTGGCAAGACACCAGAGACACTGGGTATTAATGCTGCAGGTCAATGCATCTTTGAATTTTAATTTAATGAAAATCAGTCTTTCTCTCTTTGTCCAAATTTAGGCCCCTGTTCAGAGTCTGTTTGAGGCCAATCATAAAACAACCTTCTCATCTCTTACACTGAAATGCCTTAGAAAGCCCAATAGACAGGTAAAACTGATACAAAAAATTACAGAGCAGCACCAGAGGTCACCTGCTTTGCCTTCAAATGGATTGTCAGGAAAAGATTTATTAAAAAGTACTGTGGAAAGGCGCTTTACAAACAAAGAGGCCACACGGAATCAAGCCAACCACTTTGGTTAATACTCTACTTGCTGATGGCCTGGAGGGTATAATTGCAGTTTAATTTTGCTTTTGTCTCTAAACTGTTACATTTTTATCTAAACCAAAAATCTACCAAACCCTGAAAGCCAAGAAATGGTCTACCCTCTTCATTTTCTGCAATGTTTATAGTTAGTTAAGTCACAGAAACCAGTACATAGATGTAAACTGAGTTTCTAAGAGTCTCCCTTAGCAAATGCTACAGGAGCAGAGCACACTGTGATGTCACACTGAAACTTCTGGGATATCTTGCCATGTTTGCAATGTTGCCACAGTGTCAGATGTGGCCATCTCCGGTGTGCACACCCATTTCTCAACACACCAAACCCAAATGCTACCTGACATACGATACGAAATACTGGTAAGATCTGAGGAGGGGCCAGAGGGAGCATGACAGAATGGATGCATTAGAGAAGAGAAATAAATGATATCTTTTATTGAGAGGCATTTGGTTATATGCTCACATTTACACACAATCTTTATTTTTACATGCAATCCGAACAGTCAAATCTACCATAACTCTAAAGAAAATGATAAAGGAGATTAAAGGAGAATGTGGCACTGTTATGTAACACTTTGAAACTAGATAAGTTGAACAGATGCCTTCACTAGGTTATCTTTTGAAAACTTTATGGTAAAAAAGCAAGTTTGAAAAATTAGTTGCTTAAATTCTCTCTTTGCTTCCTGGCAGTTAAAACTGGAATGAGAATAAATACCTCCCTGCATGAGGTATGAGGATTAATTTGTTTGTGTATATAAATGGGTATTTAAGTACCAACTACTATTTTATTTTTAACACCTTATTGGGACTACTGCATTCCTACCAGAGTTCAGCTTTTGGCAAGAGATTAAGACTGAGTTAAAACAGGAACAGGTGTTTAGAAGATGATATGGCTGCAATAAAAGCACAAACCAAGAAGATGAGGGGAAAAAAATATAAAAGGCATTCATTTGTATCCTGCGAAATAGAGAAACACACAGAAGAAAACATAAAACCACAATAACTAAGGGATATTTAGGAAAATGTCTTTTCCTACTATGAATCATTCCCAGGGGGACACAGTCTGAGCAGGACTGTCCTTTGGTCTCAGGTCATCTCGTTCCTGTACAATCTCATGATGCCTATTAAATGGCCAAGCATTCAGTAAACACTGCTTAATATTGGTTGGGTAATAAAACATTTTCAAAGCCTCTAAAGGATGTAGGAGTTTAAAGCCACTCTTGGTGAGATTTGAGCTCCTAAATTATATCAGGTATTTTTACAGTGTGGATTTCTGGTCTCTAAGATCCCTATAGCCATTACTAGGTCAAACCGATTTTTATTTCTAGGGATTGAGCACATTCTTTTGCCAGCTGCAATCAGAGCAAAAGCTGAAACCCTTCATTTTAAGGCTCAAACTCATGAAAACAGATGTCTTCTTGGTAAAAAGAACAGTTACTGACCTTGACACTTCACAAGAAAATACAGTATTTACCATTTTTAGAATATTTTTCGTTTCACAATAAGACAACTGAAGATAAAAACTTTCAAGTAGGTTTTTTCTTTTTGAAAGCAGACTGTGCTCAAATATCAATCCTGCAAGTTAAACCTCTTTTCATCAAGATTTACTATTAATTTCATACACAAGTAAAAGTAAATAAAGTGAAGATTTTTAAAAGCAAAGATCTATGGGGTAGTAGGTGTTGCAAAATGTATGAGGTTTATTATTACTTTGTTTATTGGCACATTCCTGTAAGAGTAGAACATGATGTACAAAATAAATAAAATTTAACTACAGAGATACCGAGAAGAGTCTCCATGGCCAGCATGAGCCCTCAGCTCTGGGAATTCTCAGCATGACTGAACCTCAAAAGTTTGACTGAGAACATCACAAGGAATTAAAATGGTTATCTAGACTATATTGAAGTCCCTTATGTCTCTCACTTTGAAAAAGCGTGCCTGTAGAACAACTGAGAGAAGGACTGTAGTAATTTAATTTCTGCATGCTAGATATTTATTTTCCTGGTATCATATGATTCTTGCATTTTAAGAAGGTTTAATGCAATTAACTTTGACTTCAGTACATTTAAATTGCATCCTTTCTGAGTATTTCTTGTCAGTAGTCACCCATGAGAGAGAAGTCTATTAAATTAGCAGGAGAGTGAGAAAGATTTTAAAACAAGCGATGACAGAGAATCCTCTTTGAAAAAAATACTGAAGAAAACAATTTTGACCTGACACAAATTCCCTTGTCCTCTTGATTCTAATAATTTTCTCAACAATAACATGTTTATTTGGAAACTGAACTTTGCCCTGGGTCATTGATTCTGCACACACCTTGGAACACCTCTATTGTCCAAGGGAGGCAATTATTCATGTGGTGAAGTGCTTATGAGAGTTGAATCTAGACTCATAAGCAGCCCTGACAGGAATCAGACAATTTTAAATACTATCAGAACAGATTTGGAAAATTTTGATGAATGCACCAATTAATGGTAACTGAAAGTGAATCGGCCTTCCAAAAGGAAGGGCTGTTGTACAAGGAACCAGGGGGGATAACCAGAGGTGATCTTAAGACAGAGCTTGACTCATTGATGATACATGATGTTATCTGCAATAACAGGACTAAATGTAATGAAACACAAGAATTCCACATGGTCCCAGCTATAAACCAGACCAATTACTGCAAGTCTGTGAGGTAAAAACTGATCACAAAAGCTAGGACAAACATCTGATAGCGTAGAATCCAGAGCAAAACCCTTTTTGAACCAGTCTCTTCATCAGATTCCTATCCCAGCATGTCAAAAGAGCAGCAACAGTGGGAAATGCAAGTTAACACTCTCAAGCCGAGGTCAGACTGACCCCACTTACTGGCATCAGGACAGTGACTTTCACTGCAGGGGCAGGACTGACCTTTTGCAAAAATGACTTTTTGCATAATGTACCATCACCAGAAGATTCTGATTCTCAGAACCCTGATAACATCCTTCTCAATTAACCATGACTATTCAAAGACAGGAATAAACCCCAAACACACACATTTAATAATTCAAAGCCAAACAGTCATTCCAAGCACAGCTTTTTTTATCTCACCAAATGAAATATTGAAGATTATACAAGGACCCCAGCAGCCTTCACCAGAGAAGTATGCATTTCTTTGGTGGAAAGTTAGGCAATAACCAAACAATTTTGCAAACTTCCTCCCCACTGTGTTGGCACAACTGCACAGTCACTGGATAATACCAAAGGAGCAGAAGGAAAAGACAAGGTTACATGAACAAGAGGCTGGTGGAGATGGAAAAGCTCATTTAGATTAGATAGGTTGCTTGCTGAATAGAAAACTACCACCCTCAGTATCACAGCAATGGGAGCTGATGTACAGATCATTAAAATAGCCAAAATAAAGGTATAGGCAATGTCATGTGAATGAACACTGAATGGACATGGTATTAAAATGTCTGCAAATACACTCTGAAAGCAGCGTGTTCTACAGGCAGCTTTCCACCATATTCAGCTTTATACAGAGAAGTCACATAAGGAATACAGAAGGCAGCTTTCCCTATAATATCATTTCATATCATCATATCATATTCTGTTATCTCTGGAAGTTATTTTCATGTCTGATTTATTATGGAAAATATAAGTAAATGATTAAATGATTCCATTTGTCTTCTCTGGTTTCCAGGTGACCTTGCCTATAAGCCCCAGACCTTTGCTCTCTCCAAAGATCTCTATTATTTCTTCAAAATTGTATGGAAGAGTTCACATCCTTGAAGATGTGAAATGTAAAAAAAAATTAAGCAAACAGGAATACTTCAGGCATTTACAAACACTTAAACACAATCACCAAACCAATCTCCCAAGAAAACCTTCAGAGAACTGGATTTACAAAGTGGAGTGCAGGTATTGAACAGTGCACCCTCTCCTGTTCATCACTCTCATTTACCCTCTTAATTTCTAATAAGAACGTATCAGCTCTGAAACTGAGGGATGTGTGTAGCAACTGCTACCACAGCATATGCGTGCACTGTGACAAAACCAAAGGGTTCAACAAGACAGAAATTACTGTGAGCAATACCTATCTCCTTTCATAACCATTTTATGGAGCTAAAAAACAAATGGTTTCCCCCCATACTCATTTTCTGCAGCCTCTCTTTTCTGTCCACCTTTGCCATGCTTTGATTTAAATTTGAAATAATCTCTTTGAATCATGCATCTTGCTTTTAATTTTTCAGCCAAGTGCTATGCACAGCTTTTATCTGTAATAGTAACAGATTGCCCAAGGACACACACAATGAGTCATGGAAAGAGTAAGGATTTCCTGGCTCTTAATCCAATGCTCAGACAAGGCCTCTCATGTTTCCAATTTTCAGGAGCCGGCAGGTGGGGAGAAGAGAAGACAAAAGGAAAAAAGACGGGAGGGAGAATATTTAGGTAAGCAAAATAGACAACCAGAAAAAAATCTTCACAAGCTCTTCCCCTTCTCAGTTTCAGATAACTGATGTAACAGTAATCACAGAATCTGCTGAAGAGCTTATATCTGGTTTTTAAAAAATGCAATGCATAGAACAGAGGAAATATATAAAAATATGTCAGGAAAAAGACACAAAAAATTCTTAAAGCAAAAAGAAAAGAACAAGTTTGCTCAACAAGCCTGGAAACAGGAGAGAAAGGAACTTACATGCTTTCAGGGCAAAGGAATTTGGAAGCTTGCTCCCAAATAGGAGTGTAGGTAGCAGCATTAGCATATGCCCACCACAGAACCATGAAAAAATTTGGAGGTTGTGAACATGGAAGTAGGTGACGTGAACCAGTTCTCACCTGAACACACTCCAGAAACACTGTATGTTACACTGGTCTATTTAACTTAGGAAGCTGATCCCCCCAAGACAAACTATAATTAGCAAGAGATGAGGAAGATTCAACAGACAAATACAGATCATGCAGATGTGATGTATCAGCGTCCCCAAAATAACTAATATCCATCCTAATAATGCCCCCTACTCCAAAAAACTATGCAACTGTTTACAGGACCTTTTATGTCACAGAAGAACAGGAAAATAATATTTCATCCCCACAGAAGTAGGCCAGCCATCACATTCTGAAAAGGGATCCAAGCAAAAAAATAAACGGATTATGATACAAGTTGTACTCATTTATCACTGCAAAGCATAGCTCACGCATGGGCTTTGACAGCACCCTGGATAACTGGCTGAAATAAGACCCATTTCAAAATGAAATAGATGTTAAAATACTGGTGTCAGACAAAGACATTAACTGCACATATGTATGGGATACTTAGGGACCGCTTGTCTCAATGCGCTGGGATAATGCAATTATTTAGAGATTACTGTCAAACCAATATTTGCACTCCTGACCTAACCATCACTAACAGGTGCAGTCGACCCTACATTCAGAAATAGAATGGCTTCTTTGGTCCCTACTCATTCCAGTTAAACAACTGACTGCAACACTGGCCATCACCATGAACACCAAACTACTTCAGCAGAGGGTGAGAACTGAGTGAGCCAGGAGGCAGCTCCTTCCAGATTCTCAGTGACACACAAGCAATGAGTAGCACAGCGTTAGCCTGCACATTGTCCGAGGCCCTGCTGACAAAAGACACTGAAAGGCTGAGGTACTCAATGCCTTTTTGCTTCAGTCTTTACTGATTAGCCTGCAGGAATCCCAGACCCCTGGGACAGTAGGGAAGTGTGTAAGAAGACTTACCCTTTGTGAAGGAGGATCAGGTAACAGACCACTTACAGTGGACATACATCTGCATCAGGAAAAGGGCTGTCAGCAAGGTGAGAGAGGTCATCCTTCACCCCAAATCAGCACTGGTAAGGTCACATCTGGACTACTGGCTCCAGGTTTGGGCTCCCCAGTACAAGAAATGAAGTGAGGAAAGGGCTAAGAATGGGCTAAGAAGGGTCCATCCATGAGGATGACTAAGGGATTGGAGCATTTTCCATATGAGGAGAGGCTGAGAGCTGGGACTGCTCAGCCTGGACAAGAGAAGGTCCAGGGGGATCATATCAATGTGTAAAAATACCTGACGGAAGGGAGATGGGAAGAGAGAGCCACTCTTTGCAGTAGTGCCTGCTAACAGGACAAGAGGCAATAAGCACAAATTAAAGAGCTTGAAATTCCTTCTGAACACTTTTTGACTGTAAGATGGTAGACCACTGGCACAGGATGCCCAGGGAGGTTGTGGAGTCTTCATCCTTGCAGATATTTAAAACCCAACTGGGCATGGTCCCGGGTAACCTGCTCTAGCTGACTGCTTGAGCAGGTGGTTGGACTAGATGGTATCAAGAGGTCACATCCAACCTCAACAACTCTGTGACTCTATAAATGTATTTCTGTTGCATGCATTTTTTAAGCGAACCATCTAATTAACAAAGACTGGTAATTAAGGCATCCTTGAAGGCAAATGGTTCAAATGTTTTGTAAACCCTACAAACTGGACCTTTTCTATTCTGCTCTTTTTTGGGGGTTTGGATGTAGTGCAAATTTTACATTCCCTCTTCACTTTGCTGCCTAAGTTTCCATTTATATATCAGCTTCCTTCGTTCACTCTAAAGATACTTTAGTCAAATACTGGACAGAAAATACTTCTGAATTAAACTTTATCTTGCAGTTTTGGTTGACTCCTCTTCTCCCCTCCTCCTTTGAAACATCTTTTCTTTATATTACAATATAGTATGAATCCATCCTTCAGCTCATGGCTCCATGCCATATTATTCTCTTCAAGCTCCTTTTCCTCCGCCCTCTTTTTCTGTCTGTTTTCCAGCCACTGAATATTTTCCAGTTTCAGATGAAAATAACAATTACATTTTATTATTATGAGACCTTTTCTTGTACTGATAGAAACCTTATTATGCAAAACAAAGCTAGAACAACTTCTTTAGCAATGAGATTTTCATGTTCATTTTTAACTTCTTTTTAGAAAACATTAATGACCTTCAAAAAGAATCAATTTTCCAGATTCTTTGCTCCAATTCTTCTTCTTTTTTTTAATCCAGTTTTATCATCAAGGAGAAATATATATGAACAAAGTATACACTGGAGTCATATCTCCCTGGAGGCATCATTTTGGATTATTGAAGTATAATTATTACAGCACATTGGTCTGCTCTAAGACTTCCAAAATACTGTTTAAAACATCTTCCTTAGGGCAAGGCCACTAAAAAATACTCTGTTGAACCATAATTGCCTGCATTATAAAAAAAAATTTAGCATTTCCCAAAGTTCAGTGAATGAAAAATAGCATTAATCAGTAGAAATGTAGAAAGATGATAATCAAGAACAAGTTAGAAATGTGCAAGATCCAAAGCTGAGGATCACAGCATGACCTTAAGGTCTGAATGAAATAACCTGAAATTGTTCAAAATTTTACCCCAGGGATTAGATAAACACTAAGCACTATCAAGGATTGAAAGAAGGCACTTAACATTTCTGCATGAAAATCTTTAATAAAACTGTACTGAGTTAGTGGAAAAAAATAAGAATGAAAAATTGTTTGCCTCAAACTTTCAAAACAAGCATTCTCCTGGACTTCTCACACTAAACCCCTTGCAGCTTGACACACAATATGAACAGATATTTTGTATTCATTTTGAACATTTGCCACATCATTTCACTCACTTTGTATCCTGAATTTAGGCATTTTTTACAAAATTCTATTGTACTGCATATACAACTAAAAAAAACTCTCAAAAGGGATTTGATCTGCAAAACCTTAAATTTCCTTACTAAGCTAAATTAAATAAGCATGGTTGCTTGCATGTGTAAGGTTTACCTTTATAACATGACTGATACTCCCTACCTTTACTTATTTAAAAGAATTCATTGTTCCTTAGCTTGCTTTTAAAACAAGGGTTTGTAATCTTTAAATCGCACGGATCTTTCCAAAAACCTAATTTTTTTCTCATTACATATTTTTTATGCACAGTCATAGATGCATGCCCACGAAGTCTAACTAAAGAAAAAAAATGCTTTGCACTTTTCCCTTTCTTCTATCTCTGGCTGATCTTCTCTTTCCAACTATAAAACACAAACAAAGCCTGTTTAAAAGACAGAAAGATTGAAAAACAGAAGGAAAGAAAAGCACAGACCTTGAACACCAGGAGTAAAATTAAATTACTTAAATGCTAGAAGCATGAAGCATTAATGAAATAGAGAATTTTCCCCTTATGAGGAACATTTATTCAGTGTTAATTAAATTCTTTTATTCAAAATCTATACTTACCCAAGTGTAAAAATATTACATCATATCCATAACTGCAGAGTGTAAGCAAGTACTACATTATAAGCATCTTTTCCCCATCTAGTGGAGTGAGGCCTTTAAATCATTTGTACTGACTGAAGTCTTCAAATAAAGGACAAAAAAATCCAACAGAGAACCCTCTGCATGAACTAGCAGCCACAGCTATTAATTCGCTTGTCTAACAAATAGCTATTGGAGATTAGCTTCAAGCATTTGCTTGCAAAGTTCACATGCAGTAGTGTTAATGAGGAACTTTCAGAGTCTGCAATAATTATTTCTCTACAATATATCCAGCTGGCTGGTTTATTCATTTGCAGGCCAGTTCTGCACCACTGAAGCCAAAGAGTTTTGATATTAACTTCAAAAGGTTTGGGTCCTTGCCCACAATGTTGAGCTATCACCACAAACGCTTCAGGTGCATTTCTGCAATACCACACAAACTAATTAAAGCAAAGCTACCACCACTAAGGGACCACCACTAGAATTGTTAAGCTTAGAAGATCAGAAACAGGCTCCTAAGTCTTCAGGTGGACACCCTAAATTACTGCCTAACCTTAAAAAAACACTCAGTATTTGTTCATTTGAATGAGAGTTCTAGGTAATCCAAAGTCCTGGCAATTTTTATTATAGTAGCTAAAACTGGACCGACAAGTCACTTCTGCATAAACAGAGTAGCATGTGAGATTCAGATATTACCTTTACATGAAATTCTTTTTTTCTGTGACTTGCATCTTCTTCAAGATGATTACCTTGATGTAAAAAAATATTACAGGTTTGTTGTGAGAATCATTTTGGAAAATTTAATCAGGCATTCAGCTGCTTTGTCAGTTATCTGAATATAAATTGGGAAAGGAGTATAATACAACAGTGACACTGCACCTTAGAAAGTATCAGTACTTTAACCAGTATCAGTATTGTTGTAAAAGAGTCTCACTTGACTTCTTCATTGTTTTGTATTAGGAATGCATGCTCTGCCTTTGCAGGAAAGGCTTACATAAAATGATTAGCTATGAAATGCCACCAGGGTTTTCTCTAGCTTCCGAGCTACACTTAAAAATACATAAACACTGTCTCACTTCTGATAGCTCATTTTAACTAAATTACAGGAGCACAATCATTTCCAGGCGGAATCGGAGCTTTGCTTCATCTAAATCTAGTGTTGTGGATACAACCTTGTTGAATGCTAGAGTCCTCAGAAGATGATCTAATTACCAGGCATATGGGAGAATGGTCTCTCCCCAAACCCCTCACACAAGAGTGGCTTAAAAAAGGTAGAATAAAACTCAGTAGGTCTTTCAAACTCAGTCTTAGCATTGAGCCGTATAGCTCAGACACGAAAAAGCTTACTGAACAAAATACAGTATGTTTTACAGACACTACTTAGTCACATTATACATCCTACCTTAAAAACAGCAAAAGCAGTCACTTAATGGAATATATCCCCAGGACAATCATGCAGAATAGACACTTCTGATTAATTTAACTAGTCACTAGCTACTGCTCTACAAAAATAAGCTGAAAATATATTTTCTTTCTGTGGAAACAGGGAAGGCAAACTTAAGTATGAAGGTTTCTGTGTGTTCAGCCGACTTTTTTTCTTTTTTAAATTTAAAAAGTAAAGTTGATTCTACTTTTCTACAAAGAAGGATATAAAGTCCTGTTGTTCCCCTCCCAGCCTCAGTTTTTCCATTTTACCTGAAAAGAGGCAAATACAATTAGGTAACTGTAAGCATTAAAAGTTAGTTTCTAAACAGGGAAAAGGTGCAAGAATTACAGAGCTGTCTGCTCATAAATGGCATGGAAACAAAGTAAATTAATATCTAATAAAAATGAGAAAGTAACATGGAAACTCATCAGTGTGTAAAATTCAAAGTGGTTAACAAAGAGGGAAACAACTGTCCTAGAATTTAAATTCTGAAAATCTGGCAAATGATAAATGAAAGAGACTTTGTATGAAAACATGAAATAAAAAGTCAGCAGCAGGCTCTCTGGTGAGTTAAGAAATATATTAGGTAGTCACCCCCCATTACACAAAAATAGCCTTTTTTTAATTTGGTGGGACATATGAAAACAGAAAATGTGTCAAAGACTGGAGCATCAACAGCAAGAAAACCTTCGGTTTAAAAGAATATATATTCTATATAAAAATTCTGCAGGTATATAGTTACTGATAAGCAGAACTAAGATCAGCAGTAACAGTCACAGAAAGTGAGAACACCTGAACAGTACAATATTCAGTGATTTTCAGGATAACATTTAGAAATGCCAGGCATTCTGGAAGAAGTTGGAAGTGGACTGAGTAGCCAAAGCAGTCAGTATGATTAAAATAATATCTTCACTTGTACAAGTTTTCAGACAAGATCCTTTTCCATGCAGCCAAGGTGCTTAATACTTTTTTTTCTTCTATTTTCCATATAAAACTCAAGGTCATTAAAAGCAACAGAAAGAATATAGCTCCCTGATCTGGTTTCATGAATTCACAATGCTACATCTCACAAAAAGAATGGAGACTGGGAACTACTGTTTCAAAATAGTCTCTTTCTCTATATGCCATGCTTTTACAGTTTACAGTAGCTATATAGGAATAGGTTTTTTTATCTTTTTTTCCATACGACAGAATCACTTCCTATTTTACTTGTCAAGCTTCTGGAGGACAGATGAAGAAACTTTAACCAAAATGCCTGGCACAAGTCCAAACAGCAATCACATTCTGCCCACCCAACACTCCCTGTGATCTCACTCAGCTACGGCATCTTTATATTTTTTCAGGTTTTTCTATATATTGCTAAATGGTTGCCAAGTTTCACCTCAAGGTATAACAGCTTTCTACTGGATGCTAAACAGTCCCCTTATTTCAGTAAGCTGTGTTAATGCCTGTATACCATTTTGCCCTTCTCTTTCTTCCCACGGAATATTCCAAACCTTATCTTAGGAGCTCCATAAAATGCATAGGCTGAGATATCTCCACACACTCCCATGTCTAAAACAGCTTCCCTTAATTCTAAAGTAGTGGAGCTATTACAAACAAATTCACACAACTGATCTTTTTTACAGATCAGAGCAGCAAACTTAGAGATCAATGAAATAATCTTGTCTTTTCTTTGGCCAGTCAGAATTGTGCTGGTGTATGTTGACAGGAACACCAGCCTAGTAAAATGGTAGTTGGTCCATCTTATCTCTTACACTTCCCTTCAAGGTCTTTCCCTGCTCCTGGACAGACAGTGATCAGACCTGTTCCCCCATGTCATGTTTCTGCCCATTCTAGCTTTCCTAAAATCCAGACTTAGAGTTTTCTTCTTTAAGAAGCAGAAGCTTTCAAGCAGTACCATTTGTCATCAGCTACCACCCCTGGAACAAACCTATGATTTAAGCACGAAGATTTAGAGCACACTACTCTCTTTACTGACATTGCAACAGAATGATGGACTTCTGCTTCTGAGGGAAGGCAAATTGTATGTTTCTCACTGGAGGCATTACTGACTTCTTCATAAAGAGATCCATTCCAGAGTCATTTTCAACTGACAATAAAAAGAGGAGAACTTAACAGCCCTCTTCCTTTTTGTCTACCATGTACTTTATCATAGTCAAGTCATCGATTCAATTATTATGCTCTGGGTTTACAGCCTTCTGTATATTTGTCCATTTGTCTCCTTGAAGACATTATTACCATTTCCAGCTCTTCAACGTGTAACACTCCTGAGCTGCTCTCAGTGCCTTGGCAAAACCTGTCTGTTAATAAAATGCTAGAATTTATTGACAACCTCCCTCAGGATTCCTCAAAAACTTGTAATCTGTGATAACATCGTATCTATTCCAACCTATAGCTGAAATCCAATAGAGTTGGATCTATCCATTTTTAAAGCACTGCTAAACTTACTAAGAATCATCCTTATAAATACATCTTTTTTTTTCTGCAGAGCTTTCTGGACTCCTCAAGTAGCTTCAAAGCTTCCATCCAGACTCTTAATGGAAATGAACAGCGTTGTAGCTTTCCATAACAACACACATTCACAAAACACAAGGCATAACAACGTGAACTTCTAAGGAATATCTCCACTACAGAATCATTGTTATCCAATGACTCAGTATTATTTTTAAAGCAAAAGAGCTCTTTGTAGCTGACAATGTGATTTCTGTGCATTTTTAGCTACAACATTGACACTTGCACCTCCCATAAGTCAAGGTATTAATTGCAATCTGGACAGAGCTAAGACTAGTTTAGGGATGCCAAGGTTTTGGAGGGAAGCAGCCTTATACAAACCACGATGAATATGTATCACAGC
Source organism: Drymodes brunneopygia (assembly GCA_013400955.1). Classification (NCBI taxonomy): domain Eukaryota; kingdom Metazoa; phylum Chordata; class Aves; order Passeriformes; family Petroicidae; genus Drymodes; species Drymodes brunneopygia. Next base: position 55,377 of record VZTZ01008489.1, on the reverse strand, counting down.
ATTCGGTTGTGCACAGGTTTAAAGAAACCTTTTGAGCAGAGCCTGTTTCTTAGTCACAAAGCCTCAATTAATAAACAGGAATGGATGTTCTAGCAGTGTATCAGACCTCCCATAAGACTTCTTTATGTATACATTCAGGTACATAAAACACAAGTATTTGTCTTTTCCACAGTGTGGTGCCTATTGATAAAGACAAACTCTCAGTTTCTGTCTATTAGTACATTATCTACACTACTCGATTATTAGGACATAACAACTACACTTTTAGATTTCAGAATTACTTGGGAGAACTAGAAAGTTCAAAACAGATGAAAAGTGGGAAAAAAAATCAGGCACTTTCATTCCTAATTAGTTCTGTCTTCACCCCTTTCAAGCAGTTTATTCACAGGCTATGCCAGACCATCTAAACTGGATCCCTGCAAATAATTGTACATTCACATCTAAATGGTAAATGACTGTATTGGTTCTGCATGGCAAGGTTTTGGTAGCAGGAGGCTGCAGGGCTGGCTTCTGTGAGAAGCTGCCAGAACTTCCCCCATGTCTGACACAGCCAATGCCAGCCAGCTCTAGGATGGACCCACAGCTGGCCAAGGCTGAGCCCATCAGTGGTGGTGGTAGAGCCTCTAGGGTAACAGACTCAAGAAGGGGGGAACAAAACCTGTTCAACAATCTGGGAGAGAGGAGTGAGCATATGTGGGAGGAACAGCTCTGCGGACACCAAGGTCAGTGAAGAAGGAGGAGAGGAGGTGTTCCAGGTACTGCAGCAGAGATTCCCCTGCAGCCCATGGAGGAACCAATGCCAGAGCAGGTGGATGCTTGAAGGATGCTGTGATCCTGTGGGAAGCCTGCACTGGAACAGGGTCCAGGATGGACTTGTGGAAATAGGAGCTCACACTGGAGCAGGTTTGCTGGCAGGCCCTGTGACACTGTGGGGAACCCACCCTGTAGCAGCCTGTTTCTGAAGGACTACACTCCATGGAAGGGACCCACACTGGAGCAGGGAAAATAAGTGAGACTCCTCTACCTGAGAAGGAAGGAGCAGCAGAGACAATGAGTGATGAACTGACCATGGCCCCCATTCTCCATAACCTTGCATCACTAGGAGGAGCTGTCAAAGAATTGAGAGAAAAGTTCAACTTGAAGAGGGAGGATTTGGGGGTAAATATTTTCAAGATTTGGTTTTACTTCTCATAATCCTACTCTGATTTGATTGTAAGCAAATTCAATTCATTTCCCCAAGTCAAATCTGTTTTGCCCATGACAGTAATTGGTGAGAGAGCTCTTCCTGTCCTTTCATTGACCCATGAAAGTTTCTTTACCCTGCCCAGCTAAGGAGCGGACTGATAAAGCAGCTTTGGTGGGCAACCAGGGCCAAACCACCACAATGACATATTTGAGCATCTTTTCTAAGAAAACTACTTTGAATTGTATTACCAGATGCTCATGTAACAGGTGGCTTTTATCATATTCTAGGCAAAAGGATTTGCACAGAAATGAGTTCTTCCAGTAGATCTTCCCTCTCAAGCAGCAGGAGACAGCATTTCCAGAAGAGACAGTTGCCTGTGTGCTACATGTTCACTGTTTCTTACTTGGAGCTCATGGGTTTGTTGTAATTTAATCCATTTCTGTTTATGACAAGTGCAGGTTCACTCTCTCTGATTTCCTCTTTACTGGAGAGCTGCCTTGGAAGAAAAGAACCGTTTACCCTTTCTTAGAAACTGATAACAAATTCTGAATCTCAGCTTAGGGCCACTGCTGTCAAGGTCCTGATTTTCCACCACTGAGCACTGAAGCTATCACAAAACTTTGTACTTCGACAAGTAAGCTCAGCTTGCATTTTTCCCATTCACAGCTTCAGTTTAGGTTTGCACATGATCGATTTTGTTCTGTTTTGGGCCAGTATAAATGGGCAGCTCCTTTCCATTAGAGGAAATGTAGCCATGCCACATATTAGATAAGTGAAATAATACCTTCCCATCAGCATGTACAAAGCAGCCACAGATATCACAAAACCATAGTCTAGAAATGTGAGCCTGCAGATTTGGATGAGTCATACAGGGACACATAAGGACATATAGGACATTGTTCAATAAGCTCCTGCATATACGGAGCTGAACAGTTTTCAGCCAGGAGACATTATACTTTAATAAAGTGTATGCAGAACCAGTATGAAACATTTTTGGTACGGGTTCAACAAGGACATAAAAATACTAATTATAGTTCAATTAAAGAATTTCCCCCTCTGAGACTGAGGCCCCAAAAGTTAACAATAAAAAAAATGGATAGTCTCAGTGTCCAAGACATATACCTGAACACTTCAGAGATACTTTTAAAAGATAGCTTACAGTGAACACTAAGTAAGATAACCTGAGTGATATAAGTCAACTCAATATGGAATAATTAAGCAGCAGACAAAATAATAATTTTAATTGAACATAGAAATCTCTGTAACACTGCAAAGACGTATTCAGATTTGTCATTGAAACACTAACTCCCTTAATATCATTTGCTCTTGGCAGCCATTTGTTCAAATTTTTGTATTTTAATTTGTTCATATAATTTTATAATTTTTTCCTAAAGATTCTGCAGTGTTTCAATAGATTTATTATGGTTCTTATTAAATGCAGACAAACATAAAAAAACCTCCCAAATATATACATTGTAAGTACTTCTATTTAAAAGCCGCTGAAATATTTGTATGTATATTTTACAAAACTACATCTGCTTTCATATATAAGGTTTGGGTACTTCTTTCCCATTTAAAAAAAATCCTTTGAAATTAAACTTAAAAACTAACACTTAATGATCACAAATAAAACAGAAAATAAATTCTGTGTTATGCTGGTAAGCTGAGTAAGTCAAAACTAAAAAAAGCACATAGCAGGTACTTTTATACTAACCTGCAAAAATCAAAGCATCTTTATTTTGGGTAAAATCTGAGCAGCCAAAAGAGGCTGGCACTAAAGACTCTGGGTTTGCTCACTGTAGTTTACATTATGTAGAACCAGTCAGCTAAGAAAAACAAAAATGCCTGTATTTAAACAGAGAATGTAATGTGTTTGCAGTGGTTGCTAGATAATATTGTCAATGTTAATGCAGAAGTTTCAGAGACATAGGCAGTTGCAAGCTTGAGAGAAATATTTTTTAAAAATTTGTACAGTATCTAGCAATTAATCCTTTGTTTGTGAAATACTACAGAATATACATATTCAGACCCATAATTCATTTTGTGGGAGATCCTTACTAGGCAAGTAATAGCCTGTAATTTTAAAAAACGTTTAAAGGGATAATAAGCCATTTTACTGCACAAATTCCCTTATTTACTTTTCCTTTCTGGGATAGTTAAATAAAAGACACAATATTTTGAAAGCCATTACTTCACTCTTTATATTTCCTTTTCTTGTATCTTTGTCCTGTTTTTGCTGCTGTTTGACAGTGCTCCAAAGGAGTGGAATCCAGCTTAAAAGAATATATGCATCTTCTCTAGATGCACATATTGCCAAGAACAATGGAATGCCAAGAACAAATGGAAAAGCTAAGCTGACCAGATTTTTCTAAATTTTACTCAGCTGTTTGCTTCAAAAAGAACTATCAGAAGACACAAGTGCATCTGCTATCTTCAGCTAACTTCTTGCAAAAAAATGATTTTGAAATTGCTTTTTATATATACAGAGACACATAAAAAATAAAAGTATCAATATTAAAAACCACCAAATATCAAGGGAAACTTTAGTTTGGACCATACATAGACCTGAGAGACAGCAATAATTTTTCATCTTGTTTTCCATGACCCTTTTGAACTCATATACTAGAGCCACTAAACCATAATGAATACTGTATTTATTCATTCTCATATTTTCTGAGCAATTTATATTCTGTATTTCTAAACCTGTTGCCTTTAGCAAGTTTCCTGCACTGTATTAAGAGACTAAATGACAGAACTTGACAGGCTGTCCTATGAGAAACCTTGGGTTTTCCTCCTTTTTTGAAAGCAAAATAACTGCAAATGAGTTTTTTTCTTCAGAGACACCACTAGGGATTCTTACTGCAATGGTAGAATGAACATTCTTTTGTTTTTTCTTAAACAGTGGCTACACTTCTCTTAACCAAAGCAGACAGTTAAAAGCTACCAGGGGCACTGGGTGCAGCTCCAAAAACTATCAAAAGCTATTTGAAACAAAATTTTGAAACAGCTCAGCAGTTCTTAATCACAATCTTCCTTCAATTTCATGCAACTGTAAAAGTAAAAATAAAACCATGATGTGTTTAACTCTGAAAACTCTTGTTAACAGTCTATGGCCTTATGAATAGTGCCTTGATAGGGGAACTAAAATGCCTGGTTTCCCACAAATACTGCAGTGATAGAAAATGTGCTCAACAGCTCTATATATCATCATAAGAATTCAGTATCCAGGACATTTTCTGTTCACTGTGCTTGAATTCAGAGAAAGATGAGATAAGGTTAGAAAAACACAGCAGAGATTACTTGTCACTTTAAAGCATCTTCCTGTGTTAACTGTTTTGTGCTGTAGGCTCTGAAATACCAACACATCCTCTGAGACCATGCTGAGAAGTAGCAGCCGAGCAGTTCTGTGATAAAGTACATGATAACTCAAGTGGGTGCCAGCTACAAGTGTTTGCAAGTATTAAGAATAATACACAAAGTGAAGCCCAACCATTCTAAAGCCAAGGGCCGACAGCTCAGGTGGGTGGACAGCCATATAGATGGAGTGTGTATTAAGGTAGCACAGCTTTCTGTGCAGTGTAATGGAGCTGAAGAGAAAGCAGCAAAACAATGCTCAGAGCAAAAGCAAACTAAAATAATTAATCTTTTCCAGTAGCAAACTCCTCTCTCCCTTCTTACTGCTTTTCTCATTGCTCCAGGGCAAGTATCAAGTGCCTCAGTCAATCCTATTACCTCGATCTGAGACATCCTTAGTATGGGTGAGGGATTACAAGCCTGCAAAGGTGCAAGTCAGGGCTGAAAAACCATGTTCTCCAGTAAACCCGGGAGCTGCTGTCAACCAGCAGGAAACAGTCTATTCACTTTTGTCCTTCTGAGTTTATAGGCTCAGGCTTCCTTAGGTTTAACTCTCTATAGTCCACCAAAAGAAGTCACTGCAATTGTACAGGAGAAATGAGAGATGAGCCAAAGACAACCTAGTACCTAGGATCAACAGCCTGGGAAACTTTTAAGCTGGCTGTAGTGAGCACTTTAAACTCAGCATAGAGATATGTAGTACAGTCTGCTGCTGCTCTTCTCTTCCAGGCTCCTCTAGCAACATAAATCTCACTGAAAGATCTTTACAGGGTCAAAACAGAATTGAAAAGTGATTTCAAATATTATGTTACTAAGCAGTAGCACACCAATGGAAAATAAAATGTAATTTATGTCTCAGCACTGATAGAGCGTCTGCTAAGCTAGTCCCAGAGAGTACTTGTAGAGCACAAGGCAGAACAGAGTTTATTACAGATTATTAGCAACTAGGCAGATTTCCTTTGTGTACTTTTTACAGCCTAAGCATCATCCAATGCAGATACATTCCAACTAAAATTTTGACTTGTCAACACTGCAGTATTGTAATATAATTCAGAGAGAGGGTAAATACATTCTCAAAAATCATGGGTGTCAGTGACATCTTTTTGGTTACCTAATTAAAAACAACTGGATTTTTAAAAGCCATCCTGACAGGGTATCAGGAGTTAAACTGTGACTTTTAGATCATTACATTAGAGCTGCCAGTTAGATGCATTTCCAAATACTGTATGAAAACATAAAGAAAAGCCCCAGTAGGAAGCAGTGGCCCATTTAGCTCCTCACCACGTGTCCAACAGTGAAAACACATATATGTGAAAGGAGAAGACTCTGGCACTTTCTGGGGGTACTTTTTCCTTCTAATTCCTCCAGCATTCAGTTGCCAGAGCCTGGCCCCTGTTGAACAGTAGTTCAACAATAGTGACAACATTATAGTTCAACAGTAGTTGAACAACAGTGCCACTATTCCACTGTGTAGATAACAGGGAACTCTGCAATTATTTCCAGTTCAATTACAACATATTATTGTAATATAGAATTAAAATGTTTTAGATTTTTCTACTGTTTTCAGACAACTGCCAGATTAAGGTCTATCGCAAAATAAAGCATAACTAGTTTTTTCATTTTGCCATTACTCCATTAAGATACATGAAATATCTGTTTTCAATTTAAAAAAAAAGTGTCCTTTTATTATTCCCTTTTTAGCTCACATTCTTTGCTATTTTGAATCAAGTGTGATCTTAGGCAACAGCACAATTTAGTATCATTATTCAAGCTCTCTTCGGATCTTGTCAACTTTTTGCAAGAAAAATGCAGAAAAACTAGGATCCGTAATTCTAGTATTCGCTGAACATGAAGAAGCAAGCCAGAAAAAAATTATTTGTAAGGCTGGCAGACCATTATAAAGCATCAAGAAAAAGCTTGGGCAAACTTTGTTTCTGCTTCATCGATTCACTAACTGAGATCCAAACAAGGTTTATAAGGATAAAAATAAATAAAACAATATTTTAGTGGACAGTGTTTGCCCTCTAGGACAAACACTTGGTGATATTGACTGTCTGGCAAGGAGAGTGACAGCTGGAGTCACAGAATTTTATCAAAAAAAGCCATTTTCCTTTCTTCCCACTTGGCAAAATAGAACATTATCTTAGCAGAGCAGGTTTCTGAACTTGGGCTTTTCAGAAACTGCAAAGCATGTTGCTTTGAAAGACAGGACATTGTCAGATCACCAACTTTGGCGAAAGCAGGCAAAGCACGATCTGCGCAGGCCAGTGCTCAGTAATGAGCTTAGCAAAGTACTGCTTGCTTTCATCTGCTCCACAGAAATCTGGGGTTCAAAGGCCATGGTCAGAGGGCCTCCAGGGGATGCATGGAGACCTCCCACCCCATGGCTGACATAACCCTATGCTTCCAGGACCTGCACTGGTTGCCTCTAGGGTGATAGCTGCTTTACAGAGACAGCTTCACAAAGCTAAAATTACTCAGGAGCAATTGAGCACAATCATGCAGAGTCTGACAAAAAAAAGTAAAATCTGATGTTCTGTGTACTCTGAGGTAAAAACACCAGTTGACAGACATGTATCACTTCCTACCTCTACTCCATACACAAATTAAAGGGAATCCCAAATACACAATATGGAACTGAGCATGCACAGAAACAATACAGGACATACAGCCTCAGCATACAGGAAGAGACTCCTGTTTAACCTGCCATGGGTAAAGCAGGGGAGACTTCACCACAGATTACTGGTAATGTAATGGACAAGGAATACATCCACTCGGATTAGACAATCAAAGTGTTCACTTCTTAATAGGAAACACAGACTACTGCATGGATAACTACTGCTGGCCAATCCCTGAAATTTATAATTATTGCAGTCTGTTGGCATCCAGGAGATTCTTCAATTTTATGGGCTCTGAATGTACAACCCAGTAACAATTCTGACCTTGGGTATTAAAATAACATCGAAACAATCAGTGGCTGCTGCTGTACCCAAGTGATCACCATATACAGATTCCCTGTTTCCAAGCACACAAGATGCAAAGCAAGCAAACAGTGCATACCTATTTCCTGAAACAGGAGTTTTCAGCAGTTGTATATCAGTGTAAGTCTATTAAAGTCAAACACCTGATTTTGTTTTACAAACAATTTTTTTTTTGCTTCAAAAATCTACAGAAGTATTATTTTTTGGTAAACATAACTCAGAACAGTAATCAGATGTGCTTTAACTACAAACAGGAAATACGAACAAGTAGAAGCTCTCTGATTTCATGTTAGAAACTGTTAAGGACACTCAGTCCCACTAAGATGATGATTCTTTCACAGTTGTTAGAACACAGATTTAGTACACCTCCTGCTCAAAAGCTGGTTAATTTAGATTTGCATCAATACACAACTGATAGACTATGTAACTACTGGGGAAGACAGAGGCATCATAAAAAGGCTGAGTTGCTATGTCATATCATCATGAATTCAGTTGTCTGTATCACATCTGCAAAAATTACAAATGGAATAGACACATTATAAAAGAAATACAAATCACAACTTAACATGCCTGCAACAATGCTTCCTTCGGAAAATTTCTTTGATTGCCAAGAACTTCCAAAGTAACATACAGAAGAATGTTTTCACCATGTTTTCACAACTGGAAATCCTTGGTTTTTTGCTGAGGATTTCCTTTTCTTTTTTTTTTTTTTTTTCAGCCCACAAGACTTTTTTTGTAATGGTTCTAGCTACTCCAGCCTAAGTTTGATGAAATTGCTTTAAATTTCATCACTTTAAACAGTAATGAACTGCTTAAAAATCCAATGCCATTTTCCGCTTTGGTCTACATTTTAATATAATGGAGAGTCATGCAACTACAGAAGACAAATCCTCTGAAAGGGTTTATGGCTCCCATAACCCTCTTTTTCCAAAAGTAACACCTTTATACTCAAATAAAAGCTGTTCCTTACCTGAAAAGAGTTCATGCATCGAAGTGAAGGTGGCAGAGATGCAGTACTCAAACCCAGTATCAGCAATAATTCCAAACACGTTTCTGATGGAAACTTTAAAGGATGAACTCCCATATCATTTTCCCATGCATCAGCAAGCCTATAGAGTTAAAAAAAGCCTTTTCATTTTCTTAAATATATCTAAACCATAACTTTCAATTAAGTATTAAAATGTGTCGTACCACTGTGATAAAAAATTCCCTTCATGTTTTCCCTGTAACAGTCACAGATCAGTGTGTTTTACCAGGAAACCACGGTGTATTTAGATAAAGTACCTTAACCATACTACCAATGTCTTTCAAAAAGATACATAATGTGAAATGAAAACTTACTATGTTTTAGAAAAATTCACTCATGTTTCTAATTCAAAGTTTCATTACTTCTGAGCAAGATTTCATCTATCACTGGTAATTTCCCATTTCATAATGACTTTACCCATAGAGTATTCTGTGTTGAACATAATGCCTCCACTTTTTATTTTGTTTCTAGAAAGAAAGATTTTATTCAATTATGAAAAGACAGGAGGTCAGCCATGATTTTCAAAACTGATGTTCATGATGCTCACTGGGAGCTTACTAACAGTTTATACCATGCAAAACTCAATCTCAGTTCATTTTACACAGCTTTTTTCTTTAGATGTATTAAAAGAGTTAAGATTTCTAGACTTACTCATAAAAAGAATATTCCAGACGCATACTCCTATAAACTGTTCCCACTATCACATGCTGAAGAACAAGATTAGTTCAACAAGATTTACTCAAAACACAAGATCATTCTGCTTCCCATAGTTCAGGCTTATTTCTTCCACAATGTACAAACTGACAGACTGATCAGTGATCCAGTTACTTTAATAACTGTCTCTGGGTAGGTAGTATCAGATACTCCTGGGTAAGATGAATGCCAATTATTCTCAACAGGCCTGAGTGCATCACTTTGGAAGACAAGACTTCAAAATTTCAATAAATGATCTTAGCATCAGCTTTCACTTTTAAATTCCTCCAACTCTCCTGACTGAACCACTGCTTGTGAACATTTGAGCTTATTTTAATGTAATTTCTAGAAATAGCTACATTTTTAAAAAATACTTGAAAGCCCAGCATTCAGCATGGTGAAAACTGAGCAAATACTCTCTTCACAATATCTGTATCATCCTGGATAATTCGCATTCTCTCAGGTCTCCCAAACCCAATGATTCTCTGTAAAGTCTTGCTTCTTACATATAGGCTTGCATATACTTACACTGTAAAAAGCACGTTCTTAGTTCTTCTAGAAGATGTCCTACTTAGCATAATTTACACCTTTCTTCACAGAGTGGGTGTACTTTCACTTTCTTACCTCCATTCATCTGAAATTGGCTACTTTAATTTCAACTCTTTGCTTTTGTCTTTCCAAATATTTACATTTTTTCCTCCTTCCTAATTTATCTATGGGCATATAAGAATCCAACTCTGCTTTGAAACATAGAAACAAGCCCTATAATGCACAGAACTTCAGAGAGACTTTCATCTCCCCTAAAAAAGGAGTTTTTTCTGTCATTCTTATTTTTTTCCCACAATAGAAGACAAAGAGAATCATATCACATCTAGATTACTAAATATACCATGTCTTTTCTCAAATCTCACCAGAGTGAGTCATCTTGACAAAAGAAGGTCTAAGCTTTACATGGTAAGGAGAAGGAGAAAGGCACCCTCTGGCTCTTCTAATGGCAGTGCACCACTTAAAACTTCCAACACGTCTGAGACAATAGCAAAGGGCAGAGGCCAAAATGTTCCACACATCAACAGTTTTTATAATATCTGGACACTTATACTGTGCCACATGGATCTGGAAAAGCTGTTAAAGCTACTGCAAAAAACCCCAACTGGCCACTAGGACAGGAAGGTGAGACATTTAGAGGAGACTCTGGAGTATTTTCATTATTGGAAAGTACAAACCTCCAGTTAAGTCACAAATACTATGTCTACACTGAATGGAAGCAAGATTCTTTTATAGGGCTACTCAAGTGGCCAAGCCCAGAGAAGGCAGAAAAGGCTGACTGGTTCAGAGTTCCAGGCTGGATGGGGCTCTGAGCAACCTGGTATAGTGGAAGGTGTCCATCACCACAGAGGGGGAATTGGAACTAGATGACCCTTAAAGTCCCTTCTAACCCAAACCATTCTATGATTCTATAAATATTCCAGGAGAACACTTACAGCAAGATGAGCAGCACTAAGTAACCAGCGACCAAGGAGTCTTTTAAACTGTAATCCAGAATGGAGTTTTACATTTCCTTATCACTTGGTAACTTCATTTCCCTACATAATGAGAAACTTATCTTTATATGCTCCTTACTCATTCTTTTCTCTACATTTTCTACGATCTGGTGATGCAGGAAAATTTAGGTGAAGCTAGCAAAATAGGGGCTCTCTTTTTAAGAAATCAGCAAGTCTAAACAATGCACTGTGCAGGCACCTTCAAACACAGCTAGAGAGTTTGGAGACTGGAGGTGGAATGCTAAGGTTCTGTGTCTTGGGAAGGTGTTTCCACAGATCAACACCCTTTCATCAAAGAAACTTTTCAGAACTCCAAGCAACATTCAAAACATCACAACTTACATCAGTACCCTGATTCTATTCTTGTGTTTTGATACAATGATTTTTTGGAGATGCCTCTTAATTTTAAAGTCCAACTACTACAGCCCTGACACTGAACTGGGGATTTTTCTTTTGTGGCTCTTGGTTTATCTGAGGGAAAGAAGGTTTGCATAAAGACTTTTAGCCTAATTATATTGCAATTCTTGTTTGTTAATTGCTCAGTTATTACTATCTCCTAAAATTATTCCAGTGTATTCTGTTCTTACAAACTAAACATATGTATCCCAGCACTTACTCCAGGAACACACACAGAAGGAATTAGTCTTTGTGACTTGCCCTTTCATAGCATTTAACACAATTGGTTGTAGGAAGCCACTGCTTTATTAGATCATTTCTCTTTGTTCTTCTTTATCCCCATTATTTTTAGAAGCATTTTTCCATAATCTTTATTGTAGAGGAAAGAGAAAAGCATCTATGCTTAAAACAAAAGCAAAACAAACCAAAAATAACCCACTGTTTTTCACCTTAGTTTCAGGATCTTTCTGTATAAGGAGAGTTGTCTCACTTTCAGTACAGGAGAGGAGACTGTTTGCTTTCTGTTTACTGGAAGAGGTAGATTGGCAGATAATGCTCCTCAGGAGAGTGAGCATCCACAGAGGACAACTGACCCCACCAGCTCCCAGCACAGTTCGCTACGTTGGCTGGAAGGAACATGGGAGAGATAGGACATTAGCTGGAGGAAAGAAATCATGCTGTTCTTCCTTCAGCAAACATTCAACTTTTTTACACTGCAAAGAAGCCCTGAGATTCTGGACTTCACAGGCTGAAACACAAAATATGACCCTCAGCAGCAACAGAATTCATTAATTCTAAACAGATTCCCTAAGTCATTGTGGGGTACACGACTGCATCTACTTTGGACCGATTTTGTGGCAAGTAAAATCTCACTTCTACCTACTGACCATGCCAGTGTTTGAGGGAGATGTGAGTCAGGTTTAGAAACCAGGCTTTAAAAGAATAAGATGTAGTAAAGCACTCTCAAGAAAATGGTCCAAACTCAGAGCATGCTCTGAGTCAAGAAAATGTTGTGCCAGAGTGAATTTTTTCACAGGATGATAAATCTACCTCTGTAAATCACCATCATCATCCAGTTTTGTCTGTCAATGATCTCACCAACACGAAAGCACAAATAATTCAAAGCATTTTGTCTGTCACTCCATTCTTTCAATTTTCTCTCTTTTCTTTATTCCGCTCTTCCCAGAACTTGTATTAATCCTCTTAGCTTATTTCAATCAAATTTTCTTAAGAAAGATCTCAAAGAAATCAGATTTGGGGAAGTTTCATGTTTTCCTGATTTTCAGGATAGTACTGAGAAGAAATGCACATTAGTTACTCCACAGAGAAAAGCTGTTAATGGAACACAGCAACATACGTACCAGCTAATAAAGTGGTGTTTACCTGGGAGAATATGAGCATGAATTTAATAACGTGGTATTTCTATCTAGCAAAACCAACTACTATAAGCAAAGTAAACATGTTCTTCAGAGCGCACCATACTCCTTAATGAGTGAGACAAAATGAGAGACTTGGTGCTTTTTCTTAAGTGCACTCTATGTTGTGGGTTCAATTGGAAAAAAAAATCTTCTTCAGTTTTGAGGCAAGAAGAAGGATTGGTGATTATGGAATTGATCCCCAGTAAGAACAACAGTCAGAGGTTTCCCCAGTATTAATCAAACTTGAGATGCAGCTTCTGCAGATTAAAGTGAAACCTCAAACTCAGAACACCTTCTGTTCATTGTAAGAGATATCTGTCTCACCCATGAAAACACAATGAACAGACGTAAGATTAAAAGATATGATTAAAACGCTCATATAACTTTCAATTTGGGAAGGACAGAACCACATATGATGAATGCTAATAAAACTTTAATATATTTCTGGCATATATTTCAGAACTGAACTGAAGTAGTACAGAAAGTGAAGAAGTAAAACTGTACTCAAGGGGGTGACACTTGACTACTGTGCTAGATGCTGATGAGAAAGAACCATGTGCTATGTGCTAAACTGTCAGAACAGAGCATTCCAAACAAGTAAGAAATACAAGCTGAGACTATCTTCCCCCTTGTCCTTTTCAATGCTTTCTCTAAGGAACTCATCATTTGAAGGAGAAATTTAGAACGTGATATGACTGTCACATTCCCATAACCAGCCAAAGAAATACAGCTAGGAAAGTTCCCTTAGTCATACGTATAAAATGTTTTAAAAAATGAAGTGGTATTTTCAAAGCCATTTAGTTGATAATAATGGGAAATCCAGGGAAATTTTGATTTCTTTAAAAAACAAAAAGAAGTCCACAAATGCTCTCTGAAATTCAGCCAATTAATTCTGAAAGCAGAGAGGAGCAAAACTTGAAAACAGATAAGATTAAAGATAAGACAGTTACTTTTCTAGCAGAAATAAAGGATCATTATACTTTAATGTTTTACATTTGAATCACTATGTATCAGGGAAAGGTATTTGTCCACTGTTTACTGTAGAATTGATTCCAATGAAATGTCTATATAAGTTAGAGTAACATTTCAAAACTGAGTCCTTAAAAACAAGGTTTAAGACACCAAAACAATTAAATACATTTATTTAATAATTTCTTGATATAAGAACTAGTAAACTAACACAATCACCCACCAGGTCATGGAATCTACCCACAATATCCTAAATCTTCATGGGAAAACACAATATGCATGGCACATCAGTGAAGCAAAAGAAAATTTTGTATTTGAAACTCGAGAAAAACTGACAAATATTTTCACAGGATTTTGAAAAACTGGACCAGACTTCTGACTAGATTGCATTTATTTCAAAAGAAGCCTCTTCCATCAGTGCTAAAGACATTTATCAGTAATCACCCTTCATCGTGCATGAGATTCACTTTTAAATGCAACTGAGCTGTCTTAGCAACAGACAAAGCCTGCTTTTGAAGAGGAACAGATAAGCCCTGTTTTCCTTTCCAGCATATCCCCATCATCACCTCTGATTTAGCAGGCTACTTCTATAAATACATTAACTGAGGTTAGTCTACAGAGGTCAAAACTGGAAAATGAAAAAGCTCTTACCCAGTGCTCTGCTCAGTGCTGCTGAGGCAATGTACTAACTAGATTTTACTAGTTACTATCTAGGTAAATGTGCTCTGCATTTAGGGCTCCAAATGCTGTGAAACTCTTGAAGGAGATGTTAACTGTAGCTTCAGTGCTTTGATGAATCAAGCCTGTGCCGAAGAATCCAATATAAAAGCTGACAGAAGCTCAACCTTGAATCTCAGAGTTCACTGAATGTTGTTAAAGCTGCTCTTTCCACAAGCTACAGCTCTGAGAGCAATGACAGATGACTTTACTGAACCAAAGGACAAACCTGCTAAATTAAATAATTATTTGTAAAAATGATTTAATCTAAAAACAATTCTTAATTATGGTTGATGATGTGTCTATACACTCAATGTACCAGGAGGCTAAGTTATTTATACTTTTAATTATCCTTGCAGTGATCTAAAAGCGACATAAAAATCAATGCCTGTTCATTAGCTACTAAACTCTTACCAAAATTTAAATAATATGGATGACTAAGAAGTGCAGTACTTTCACGGTCTACAGTACTTTCCTTTGGAAAAAAAACTTGCTTTGTAAAATCACTGCTTCTGTCCTGAAACAAACATCTGTGATCATGTTCTACCATTTATTATTCATCCTGAGCAGCTGGGAGTGTCAAGTGTGGGTTTTGAGCAAATTTTCCGTGGGATCTTTACTAGTTGCATGGTATCTCAGTATCATAAGAGACAAGAAACGGAAGAACAGAAATTCAACCCACTGGCATCCCTGCAAGGAAATGAGCAAGAGAAGAGCAAAATATTTAGGAGAGTAAGAAGTCAGAGAGAATGTCTCTTTGTATTTTTTGCAATGGACTACAGTGATCAATACAGAAGCTCCATTTTGGAGGTTTACACATTTTCTTTTTCAGTATATCACTACAGAGACAAGATTTCATTTAACTGAATTTCTGTATTTTCACATGGTCTTAAAAATTATTGCTTGCAAAGCATTCTCATTATAAAATTACTGATATATAATCCTTGCACTGAAGTGCATCATGTACATAGCATATAGTACATATATTTTAATGTAGTATATATAATTATATTATTTATATACACAACAAGCATATTAATATACAATGATACATGTTTCTATAAATGATTATAATAGATGCGTATACAAGGACATGCTCATTATTAACACAGTATTCTAAGTTTTTTTCTAAGTAATGAATACTTTGATTGGAAAAAAAGTGCAATTCTGGAGTCTAGTCAAAAAGAAGTTAGCTAGAAATCGACTGTAAAAACAATTCAGTGGGTTTAAAATACCCTATCCTGCAAAATGAAAGTCCTTCTTGAACTTTCTATATGTCACCATTTGAAAAGGGCAAGTTATTAAATACTAATAAGAGAGCCTTCTAATGAAAATTCAGATTTAACCTCACCAGAGTACCGGTGCCATAATATTTTTCAGACAGGCTGACATAAGAGGTATCAACTGGTCTTGTAATATTTCAAAACGTCTTTTAATTAAAATTATGCTATTTGCTCTGATGAATGCTTTTATGATTTAAAATCCATACTCCACATGCAGTTTTCTCATTTCTAACTCCAATGCATAGCATAGATTAAATAACTCATGCTAAAAGGTACATTAAAAGCCAGTGGATTAAATCATTTTATTTGCATTAAACAATTACATATGAATCTCAACATTAATTTTATTAATGCATTTGAAATTATTTTAAAACTTCTTGACATGCTTTGATCATTGCAAGCTATTTAAGTGAGGTCAGAAAAAAAAGTAAAGCCGCCTATTTCAAATTGTAAAGCAAAGCCCAAATTATTTTTCTTTTGCTTCACACCAACCAACATTTTTAGTAGACTCAACTGCTCTATATTAACTTAAATGCAGCTACATTGGTTTTGGTATAGTTATTAAGAAATGCTATTTGCACAGTAAAGCCTCTGAATAGTCCACAGAACTCAATTCTTTTTTTCTCAAAGGGTAAAGGGCAAAAGCAGAAAACCAAACAACAGTGTTAGTATCCTGTTCCAAGATAGACAAGGTTGCTTACAAGTAGATTATTCCTCTGAAGCACAGAAAGCTATCTCAACATACTGCAACTTTTTGCATGTCAATAAATCTTGACATTTTAATCCTGTCCAGGAGTAAAACTTTGCCTTGGAGTATGTAATTTCAAAGTAATGCCTGACATACTTCTCCAGACTAAAGATTTTTGAGTGTTCACCAACTGCTTTTCTACATTGCCTTCCCTCCTCCATCTGGCTGCTATGCAATTTCAAAAGCATTAATTTTGAGCTGCAAACTCTTATCACCCATAAAATATTTTCATTCCATTGCAAAACAGCACCAACTGCACAGTCTCTGTTGAAGACAAAACAGAATTTCAGCTGCAAGAATCACTGAAATAAAGCTTAAACATCACAGAAGGATTAGCAGGTGTTCATCTATTCTGAAACCTGTAAGCTTAAGATTCATAAGATCTAAAATGAATGTATGAAAATCTAAATCAAGCAACAATGTCTAAAGCAGACTTATGTTCAATGGGACACCAAATACGTGGGACCACAAACACTTGCAAAGGTACTAAATTTAAAATTCATGACAGTACTCAAACTATGCACAGATGGTCTGTGAGTACAACTAAGACATTGCCATCTTTATTTAGTTTCAGCACCAGGTAAGCAGGAATAGGCTCATCAAAGAAAAAAAGTGATTTTAACTTAGTGGGAACTGACCTTGGATATAAAATCCCAAACCTGCCGGGTATGTCCCAGAATATGTTATACCAGCAAAACCACAGTCCATAAAGGTATAAAAGCAGATCTAATCACAGAGCCAACCCATAGCAACAACTCTATGGAGAGAGACATTCTTTCTTCATTCATCTGCAAGATCAACAGCTTACTGCAAAAGCTAAAGCTGCAAAAGCAGAAGAATGCTGCAAATTTTCTTCAGTTACAGTGAAGTTCTTTTTAGAGCATCCGACTGTCATAAATAAATAGGGTAATTCGCACTCAAATATGTAATATCAAAATGTATAAACCAAATCAAATTGTAACTGGTTTTGAAAGCGACCAGAGCCAGTTCCAAAAGGAATGCAGCTCTTGCCTGAAAAGTTTTTGCATCCAAAAGACAAAGTCACAAAGAACTGACAGACAGACCATCGAGAAGGCATCCAGCAAGCTACTGGAAATTTACATCTCCAAAGGGAGGTTCTCAGCAGAGCTGATGGCCCATCTTCGAAGATCTCCTCCCAGCTCGAGCATGAATAATTTGATCAACGACTCCGATACAGAACATCTAGAACCACCAGATAACTCCTCCACGTGATTTGGGAAGCAGGATGTGCTTTGTCCACCTCGGTCCCAAGAATAGCTTCCCTCATGAATATACAACATAATAAAATTATACCCAAGATCCAGACCCCCACCGAAAAACTGTATATAAACCGACTGCCGAAAGCACCCCGGGGTGAACAGAGGGAGGTCTGATGCAACAGAGGTCACACCTGTGTTCACCCAGCACCAATCCCGGGCTTGGTTCTGTCTTTTTGATCATGGCATTACCTATGCAATTTCTCAAACACCTAATAAAATCTTCTTAACCTTATCCTTCAACTAGGCATATTCATTTATAACACGACTGAGGGATACAAGCTCATGGAGAAAACAGCTCCTGCTGGGCTTGTGATGTTAAACATATCTAGAAGAAATAGGAAGAAAACATGGCAGACAGTGAATTCTGTCATAATACATATTTTTTAAACTACTTGTAAAAATTCCTATGCAGTTTTTGCCTACCTGGGTGTAAGAGCAGAATCCAGGTTAATTTAGTTTTCCTACAAAACCAAGAAAAGCACAGGAGTTCAGCTCTTGCTGAGCATTGCCTAAAGTCTGCTGTGACTGCTCTTCAACATCCACACTATGCAGAATTGCTGGTGCAGCTCCAAAGTACAATGCAATTGCTGACTTCTCAGCAGCAAAGCCATGTGGTCCCACTAAAAGGAGAAGCAAATTACTCTCATAAAAACTGCATGATCGATGCTTTAGAATAAGCTTCTTCACTTTCAAGGTTGTGTTAAGGCTTTAAGCTGCACTTTTTTTTCATGCATCCCAGGCAGAAAGAATTAAAGTTAACTTTCCTGATAACAATAAAGATCAGATTGCTGCAGCCAGATCACTGCTGATAATTCACCGTAGTGGAGGATGGCAGTAGCAATAGTAGTACTATGACTCTAGAATACAGTTTTCTCTAATATGCCTCTACAACTCAGAATGAAGGGATAGCTTTGAACACTTCTTAAAATACTTTTCTTCACCTTAAGCACCTCTTGATTCCTTTCTGGATACATCTTGCTCTACATTAGAACAGATGGCTTATAACTTCCCTAATATATGACAATAACTGTCGACTACTGTGCCTGGGATGGATGCAGAGGACACAGCAGTGTGCTACTGACCTATGGTAACAGCCTGACTTGCAGCTTACTTGCAGGCAGTATGAAATGTGAGCAGCAACACCATCAAGCTAAAAAGCCTCTCTTCCCAGCATGTACGAACCAAGTACTTGAATTCTCAGCTTACATGACTTTTTTTCTTTTTTTTTTTTTACCTTTCAACACTTTGGATATGTATATAAGGGTATTTAAAGGCCACTTGCCCTGGCAAATAGGTGTATGACTCTTCTAATAGCGGTCATTTCCTGAAGGGTACAAGAGCATAGTAGAGCTGTACAAAAACAAAGTACTGTGTAAAAGCTCCTTCAGGGCACCTGCTGACCTCAATATAGTTACTCTAGAAAATGCAAAGTAACTCCAGACAGCTCACCCTTAAAAGATTCACTCAGTTTTAGGGAAGCCTGCTCATGGGACTAGTGTCTGCTGGACCAGCTGCCTTCCTCAGCAGAGTCTTCTTGCAACTGTTGTTGTCAACCTATAGTTTTTCCCATCAGGGGCATTAACAATGTATTCCTCTAGATGAGCACTTGCTTTACAGATATTGTAGGAAAAGTATAATTCAGAAGATGTATCTCCAAAATTGTCCAGATAAAGCAATGTGCTTAGAAGTTAGGGCAGGAGAAGGAGGGTGGAGGTAACTGGTAAGACAGACAGAAAATATAAAATCACAGAATCATTTAGATTGGAAAAGACCTCTAAGATCATACACTCTAACTGTTAACCTAACACTACCATGTCCAAGCACTGTCACAAACCCTTCATCTTCCCAGAGAGAAAAAAACATATTTGCCTCAGTGTATTTTTTCCATAAACCAACCTCAAGAACTTACAGAATCTTATCAAGGGACTCTAGTGATGGGTCATAAATGTAGAGCACATACTCCTCACTGTCTGCACATTAGCCAGCATACAGCTGAGCTTCCCATCTGAAGGCTGAGACAATAGGCTGTCTCTCAGCTCCCTCAGGCATCATGACACTACGTAGAAGGGCCAGAGAAAACTCAAAATATCTCTGCTGTCTCCTGGGCTACACTTCCACCAAACTCTCACACAGGAATGATTTTACAGACTCTTTCCTCCCTCTTTCCCCCCTCAAGGTTGGAAACTACAATCATAAAATAGGAGACTCAGGAGGAAGAAATAAATGTCTTTTCCAAAACTATTGGCATGTCTAAACTTTTAAATGTCCAGATGTTACCAATAATACCACTCTTCTGAAAATGCCTTTACATCTCTCCACGGAACTATAATCTTTATTTAAAAATCATCAAAATGAGGTGTTATATTGCTGAACACGAAAAAACATGGTGTCAGGTATCCTACACAAATACAAGGGCCCTTCACTTCACAGAAAGTTTACCTGTGTACAAATGCTATGTACAGTATCTGAGAATTAGTTTTTACCCTGTAAAATGTGAAAGGTTGACAAAGAGGTAATCAAAAACTCCAAAACCATCATTCTAAACAGTGGCAAGGCAGATCAAATACAAAAACTAAATTTTTTAACTAGTTCAGTACAAAAGGTTCCAAAAACCTCATGAGCAGTATGCCCAGACCCACTCAGGGTCAGATGCTTAAGAAAGAGAAGACCTACATAATTTGAAGACCTATGTAATTTGAAATGGCATTTAATTCACTTCAGTTCACCCAATCACTTCTCAGATGAGCAAATTATTCTAAGAGCAAGGGGATAAAACAAATTTAAAGCTGGAGACTGTGAAGATAATTTAGCTTTCAAAGAGAAGTAAAAGTTCTCATAATGAAAACAGAGGCAGTGAACCAAGCTGCAGTACACTTTAGCAAGGACGTTTATTAGTATACCTATTTCAAAAGAAATTGTTACACAATTTCCAAGATTTAAAAAAAAATGCACTTACTTACTTATTAGAATACTTTCTTATTAAGTATTCTAATAGTAAGTATTAGAATAATAATTCTAAGCATCATAAATGCAATGTCAAGAATTGAGTTATTTCAGCTCCTAGTTTCATCTGTGATTAACTTGTTTTCCTGTTTCATTTGTTAGAAGTCCTCCTTCATTCACTGAGACATTACTGAAGTCAGTCCAAAAATACCTAGTTTGCTTGCCCAAAACAGCTACCAGATGATTTCCAAATTGGTAACTCTGACTGAAATATCTACAGAGTGGCAGCAACTATGTCATGTGTGCCCAACAGCAATACTCGTTATTAACAATATCACAAATCTCACAGATGCTGCAGAAAAAGCAAAAAAAGATCCCACAACAGCAAAACAATTCAAGAGATGGACAATAATAGTTTGTTGTATCATCAGATTTAAAGATTATTTTACAAACTCTGCATCCTTAAAAGCAGAACTTTGTGTCCAGACTAAATCATTCTACATTGAGCAATACAATGACGTTCCAAGATAATGTTTCCATCATTATTGAAACAAAACATCATTATCTGGGGCACAGGAGAGATTACATATTCCTGATGGATCTACACAGTGTAAAAATACATGCAGATGCTGCTTTAAGACCAGCACCTGTAGCTTAATCATTAATCTAGAACACTTATGTATCTGCATTCTGTCATACAATACTCAGTGTCACTGCTTGTAAAAATGGTAATACCAGCCCCAGGCACATTCAGGTTTGCATTTTTTCTTCAAGGTTTTCTGGGACTGTGCAGCTCAGTTACTTGTAGAGTGCCCTGTATGGACTGCCAGTGAATCTAAATACTTCAAGCAAACACTGAAAATTAAAATGGCAGAAATTTACCCAAAGGAAGCCTGAATGACATAGTGTACGTATTTATCAATCTAAAACCCTTACAAAAGGAGAATGCCTAGTTTCTTGAGAGAGACAAAGAATGCATTTAAGTTTCTGGATAGACAGATTGCTCAGATTTACAAAAGGAGTGAAAATGTCTAAAGCAACTCTGGTGCTTATAAGTGTGGAACTTAACACTTTCTGTCAACTGCACTGTAGCCTCCTGTAAAATATCCTTCCTGAAAATATTAAGTTCAATTTTTACAATTTAATTAAATGATCTAATGTTACATCAGATTTTTCATTTCCAAGCCTGTGGAAACAGTTTAATTTCCTAATTACTCAAAGAAAACAAAGAGTTGAATATAGACTGACTATCTCATGAAATATATTCTACTTAATTCTCCTTCCAGAGTTTCCCAGGAGAAGGAAGCAGAAGGATGCTAAACTGAGGCTGCAACAGTGGCACACCTGAGTAAAAATTACCTCTTAGAGAAAGAATAGAGATTTGGGTGCTGAAGAATGAGACTAAGAAATCAAATTAACTGTACAGGAGAATTAATCCTTCTGCTAGGGAATGAGGTCTATCGTTCATCTGCTTTTTCTTGTGTTGCAAGTAGTTTTCTTCTAACAATGATTATGTTTTCCACTGCTGGTTTCTAGTATAATGAAATGGTGTAAAAATTCAAGAGCTGCTGCCACTCCAATTTACATTTTATATTTGTTAATACTAACTGCGGCTTTGCAGTAAAGGAATTCAGAGGGAAGATCCCTCATACCTTTCTCTATGATTTCAATTCTATGTTTATGAAATTCTCTTCATTTTTAAAGTGCTGTCTGAAGACCAGCTTTGCTCTGCATGGCTAAACATAGAAAACTTTTTTTCTTCAATAAGGGCGTAGATATATAATCCCAAATCTCAGTGGGCCTTGTTAAAGCAACATCATAAATCTTTTACACTTCCTTACAAGCTTTGAAAAAAAAATTGTTCTACATATCAGTCTGAGCTTATACTGACTAATGTGGCCTTAGGGAAGGGACTGTTGAAATTCATGCATCTAGTCATCAGAAATGGATTGATAGATGCAATTATGATAAATCAGCATAGGTTTATTAAATAAGAATTAATTTTTTAAAAATTAGTAGTTACAGGTGAAAAAAAGACATTCAGAGCCAATGCTTAAATGCTGTAAAGCAGGTGTAACCTGCTATTTCTGTGCACTGGGAGCACACAGGGAGCTATTCACATCACTCAGTTTTGGTACTCAGTGACCTGATGGATGAGCAGGGATGAGATAGCTGATGAAGCTACTGGTCTCAGCAGTTGACCCTGCCTGGACATCTGAACTGCTCACCACTCATTTTTCCTTAACTGTGACGGTTCAATGTGCAGTGTCTTTAAGCAATCCAAAATTGGCAACAATTTACCTTCAACCATATGCTCTAAACCGCAGCAGCTGAGGACTTGACAGTCAAGTGGCTCAGATGTCTCTGCTGCAAAAGCAAGGCAAACAGTTGGTGCAGTACCCTCACCTAAGACCATGACTAAAAAGCAGGATTGGCTTCAGCAAGACAATGTAAATTTCCCATGAAAGGTGTGCAGGAAGAGTGGCAGAGAGGTGGCAGCAAACCTGGTTAGCAAGGTGGTATCCCCTTGCTGTGCTATCAATGGTCACACCACAGTCCCCAGGAAAGGCTCTAAACACAAATCATGGGAATTAAGCACCGTGTAGAAAATATAGCCCTAACATGAGCTCACTCCCACGGTCAGACCAGCCAGCAGCCTCAAGACTCACTGGTACCAGAGGGATGGCGTCTTTGATACCCTGCCCTAAAAGTATTGAAACAGGTGTGCATTCAGGGCTGTAGAATGGCCACAAATAGTAACATTTGTTTTGTCAGCATAACAAACCAGGCAAGCGGTGGAGAAAAATTATTTAAGAAAAAAACCATCAAATTAAATCAAAGTTGAATGAACCAACAGTCTGTATGATGAGAAGGCACTACTGTTACCCTGTACATAAAGCCCTAAGTTCCCTAGCCACAGTATAAAGCACTTCCCTGGGTGTTCTCATGGAGGTTATTCCTACCAGCTGCGCCACATGAAGATTTATACATGCTCCATAAACTTTAATTCCCTTTTTAAGTCCTATTACTCCAAGCAGGGGGCCATTTCTGAAGTTGAAATGGATTTTCAGAACAATATAAAGATGAAAATGTTTTCTGGCCTCTGATTTTTAAACCTTCGGGTAAAATTAAATCTCTTCCACAGCAATGTTGATATTCCATATAGAAATATTCACAAAACCAGGCACTCCAGAACATTATGTCTGAATCCAAAGGGAGAAGTTATCCTGCTGTACAAAACTATGCTATAATCACTGTTCACAAAAATCTCTCAGCTTGATGCTTTGAAGTTGTTTTTTTCCTGATGTACTGACTTCAGAAGAGAAGGAAATTCAGTATTTCAAGATGCAATTACCCGCAGTAAAGCAAGGAACACCACAAATCACAGAAGTGGTTGATCCCGAATTTGCTGACAGCAAGATTTATTCTTTCTATTCATTCAGTCTAAACCATTGCCAAACAAAAGCCTAATAATTAAAGTTAGAATTTCATGTCATATTTTCCCTTTCACACTGAAACCACAATTTTAATAGAAGAGTTTATTTTTATCATCATTTTCGCTCTTCACAAAAAACTGTACCTCTTGCAAAAATACAGAAGTTCACTCTATGGAGGTACTAACACAAAGTTACAGTATCAGATGTGGCTACAAGTCAAATTTAACCAGCAATTAAATCGTAAATAAATAAAACCAGCACAGCTTCCTCTCATCAAAATAAACTTTAGGTTAACTCAAAATCCTAAACTGGTACAGGGTTTTTTTATGTATTTTACTATATCCAACAGCTCACTTTGGAAACTCACAGCAGACTGACTGTTAATCTGGAAAGACTCAACTTTCCGCTGGCCCCTTTTCCATGTCCCCTGCCAGTATGTGTCCTCACGTATCTGTCAGTTTTCCTCTGTGTAGGGAAATACTCTTACATAAATAACCCCTCCACCCTTCCAAAGACTGTCCCTAATTTAAACGCTTCGTTTCCTCAGAGCTACTTCCCAAGCTCTCCCTTACAACTATTCTGAAGCTTTCCCCTTTCTGCTACAGCAGAGATTATTATTTAATCCTGGCTGATGCTGATGGGGCCCTTGGAAGCTCTTAGGCAGAGCTGTCCAGAGTTCTGCTGTCCTGCTGCAGACACAAAGCTCAGCGGGAGGAATCACACAGGGCCACACACCAACCTTGTGAGAGCACTGTGGGGGCTGCACCATACACATAACACCTTGACACAGCCAGATTAGTGAATGCAGACTGCTTTGGCTCCTTAGTTTTATGAGCTTTCTTAAAATTTTATGGGCCAAGAAAAAGGGAAAGCTAGTCTCATCTTAGAAGCACAAGATACACGATAAGGGAGGCATGCAGCCTGTCAGCTGAGCTCTGGACATGAGCAAGAGCAGAAGAAGAAACAAGGAATAGAATGGGGATTTAGAAGGAAGACTAAGTTTAGACCAAGTCAATGCTGATGCAGGAATTGATGTTATAGACAGACTAAAACAGATTTTTGATGAAAGGAAGCAAAGTAGGCATGGAAAAACTGTGTCACAGACACCAGCTCAATGAGAAGTCTTTCAGTAGATAACCTTGTCCAAATAGGCGATGCAACAGCTGAAAACAAGACAGCTATAAACCTTTAAACCAGCACACACCCCACACACCCCCAGGCCTGTATCTCAGTGCTAAAGTGGCTGCCAATTCCTGACACTGGAGGCAATGCTCTACACTTGCCTCTGGAGCCCCATTCGAGCCCCAGAGTGGTCAGATGACCAGATGTCCCACATGGGGGAGCAGCCCAATGAAGTCAAAAGGTATTTAAGCCAGGACGTGCAGTGAGCACATCTTGATCCCACCTCTTCTTGGAATTTCTACGAGCTGAACACCACTGAAACCAGGAGTGGTAGCTATACTTGTTCTATTTTTGTATCTTTTCTTTCCTTCTGTCTTTCTCTTTCTTCTACTAATTCCTTCTTCTCATAGTTTTGAGTAACTTAAAATTGGATGGGATTCGAGTTTGCTATGTTAATGCTTTGAGAAGTTGCCTTTATGTTGATAGAATGCTGCTGTAAACTTTTGTCAAAGTTCTCTGATTTTCCAAAGTTGCCAGTAAAGTTTTTTTATTTTCTTGATATCTTCAGAGTATCTTGTCACTATTCTTCCCATCCATCTAAGTCAGAATACATAAAAAACTCTAAGCCCCTTTAAGAGTCTTGTCAAGCAAGTTTTTGGGGTCTTAGAGATGTCACTCCAAATTGCTTCCAGAGAGCAAGAGATATGTTGAAGGTGAATTTGAAAGACTTTTGGCAAGTGAGTGACAGAGGTGGAAAACTAAACTAGACGTTTAAAGCTAAAATACCTCCCTACAAGAACAGCTATTGGGCAGTTACTCTCATGCCCATACACAGTGGCAAAATAGGAATGTTCAATCCAACATCTCACTTTTGAGTAGATCTAATAGTCCAGTCTTTTGGAAATTACTTGGCTAAAGCTCTACAATTCTGAAGCAATTTTATTCCCTGGAACAACCCTTCCCAGTTTTCCAGTCAGATGTCCTCCACCTCTTCCTCAAACATTCATGCCTACATACAGTGAGGTGGATTGAGAACTGACTGAAGGACAGATCCCAGAAGGTCCTGATCAGTGGCACTGGGTTTATTTGGAGGCCTGTTACTAATGTGCCCCAAGGTTCAGTAGTGGGCCCCAAATTGTTCAACTTATTCCTCCATGACTTGGATGAAGGGGCAGAGGCCTCCTCAGCAAGTTCAGTGATGATGCAAATCTGAAGTTGATACCCCAGAGGGCTCTGCAGCCCTTCAGAAGGACCTCAACAGGCTGGAGAGAGGGACAGAGAGGAACTTTCCAAAATTCAACAAAGGCAATTGCAGGGTCCTGCACCTGGGGAAGAGTAACCCCAGGCTTTACTACAGGCTGGGGATCAACTTGCTGGAAACGCAGAGACGTGGGAGTCCTAGTGGACAACAAGCTGTCCATGAGCCAGCAGTGCCCTTGTGGCCAAGAAGGCTGATGGTATCCCAGGGTGCATCAGGAAAAGCACTGCCAGCAGGTCAAGGGAGGTGATCCTGCTCCTCTACTCAGCTTTGGTGAGGCAACATCTAGAGTCCAATTCTGGGCTTCTCAGTACAAGAGAGACATGGGGCTCCTGCAGCAGGTCCAGTGGAGGGCAACAAAGTTGATGAGGTGACTGGAGCATTTCTCTTATCAGGAAAGGCAGTGGGAGCTGGGCTTGTTCATCCAGAGAAGAGACAACTGACAGGGGACCTCATCAAGGTCTATCAGGATCTGAAGGGAGGGTGTCAGAGGTTGGAGTCAGGCCCTTCTCAGTGGCGCCAAGCAATAGGACAAGAGGTGATGGGCAAAAACTGATGCACAGAAAAGTTCCACCTAAACATGAGGAAGAACTTTTTTATTGTGCAGGTGACTGAACACTGGAACAGATTATCCAGAGAGGTTGTGGAGTCTCCCTCACTGGAGATATTCGAGAACCATCTGGATTCAATTCTGTGCCATATGCTCTACCATGACCCTGCTTGAGAAGGGAGGTTGGACCAGATGGCTCCACAGTGGTGACTTCCAACCATACCCACTCTGTGATTCTGTGACAGGTATCACTTATTATGCTTATTAATTATACAAATAATTTAATTTACAGCTTAAGGCCCGTACTCAGAGGACCCAGCATGAGAACTGCTTGTTATGTCGTGATGGCACAGCACTCAAAACAGGCAACCAGCAGCAATATCCTATTGTTGCTGCACACACAAAAATGGAAATATCCTGACCAATTTCACAAATAAGCCTTTCTTCTTTGGTCTCAAGTCATACACTCCCAATTTGCTTTAGCCTTACCAATTTAAAAATATTTCAAGTAAAAATGGCAGCTTAAATTGTTAAGTATTGTTAGTTTACACAGCCTGTCATGGAGAAATACAATACAAACAAAAAATGCTAATTAATTTTTAAAAGGCCAAGATCCTAAAATTCAATAAATAAATCAAGTTTTGAGGTTTAAGTAGTTCATATCAGCCATCTGTCCAATGGACTTTTATAAGATTTGGTTTTTCACTCTTGGCTCATTATTTGATTCCTGCCTGCTCAAATAGATCCCATCATTTTAAAGGCATTACGGGAGTTGAGTACTTACAGTTCCCAAGTGAACCCAACAATTTTTATAGGTCTATGAGAAACAAACTGCAAGCATCCAAGTGGAAATCTGCTATGTTTGATGTATGATTATAAAATTACCCTCAATGGATCAGCACTATCGTATTTAGGCTACCTGGCTTTAAGAAAAGCATTGTTACAAGGAAAGCAAAATTAATGTAACAGAGATATATACATATACACAGTAAGACTTGAGTAGATGTGACATTGATTTCCTTTAAGCAAACTGACCAGAAAGTCTAGCCCCTTATTGTAATCAGCAAGAACACTGCATGCTGTAGTTCAGGATCCTCGTGTCCATTTAGCTGCTGGGAATTCTGAATTGCGGTTTGCTAACCCCCATATGAAATCTAGCAGAACATGAGTCCATGGGAAGTTAAAAGAGTACTACACATCAGTAGTGAACTTCTGGAACTTGTCACTTGATTGTGGAGGCAGACAGCACCATGAGGCCAAAAAGTATTTATTCAAATAGATGATCAAAAGATGAATGAACAGGCAGTAAGGGAAATAGTCAGGGCTGCATCCTCTGACATCCTTAATACAACTACAGAACTGAGCACTACCAGAAAGTGCTCACACACTATTCTGAAGAACATTTCTGGATGGATGTTGGAAGGACAATACAGAACGCTAAACTGCTCTGACCCAGCATGCCATTTCCTACATTCCTATCATCCTATAAGTGTTATTAACTACCTGACAATGCAGTTGTTTCTGACTACACATTTTAAATTAGTTTCAGATAGTCTTGCTGCTTTTAATTGACATTTTTTTGCCACCCAACTTGACATTTCTCTTATTATCAATCCTAAGATTCCTCAAAGAGCTGAACTACAGCAAGATGAACCAAAGACACACGAAAACTATCAAAACTGTGTTTACTCGAATTGCAGCGTTTCACTGCAATAATAAATAAATATGAAGAATATGGGGGAAAAAAAAGGTATAACCCTGAAATGTAGTTTTTGTTTCACCATATTACAGAATCACAAATCCATATTTAATGTGATCAGAGATCAGAGATCTTAATAGTATATTTATCTATTTTTTCTTTAAAAAATCAGACTATAAGAAGGAGTTGAGCAATAGCTCTTACAGTCAATTTCATATTTTTACATTGCCAATTATTTTGTAGATAGCATTTAACATTTTAATGAAGAGAACAAAAGCAGTACCCTGCAAGACAAGTACTAATACAGCAGCATCTTTCACAATACTCAAGAAGAAAAGCAGGCTATCAGTCAGATTATCAACAAATGGATAAGTGATTTAGGATTGCAAATCCCATTTCAAAAACCAGTCAGAATCCTTCCTCCTCTGACTTCAATGCTAAATTTCAAAAGATGAACAAAAAAAGGCAACTTAAGCAAAAAGCTTAGCTGGAATGATAAAATGAGCAAAATATTTGAGGAAAAATATGAGAATTCATTCAGTAGACAAAAAGTTTATTCCAACATTTTTCTCTACTTCAATTAGTACTTCTAAGACCATTTTAAATAGGAAAGATAGGATACCAAAAATACAACAGCTCTGAAGAGCTGGAAAGATACATCAGACCTGTGTTTAGGAGCAAGAACTAAGTCCCTATGCAACTACCATAAAAGTAGTATCATGGCAAGTGCATGTAGTTTCAAGAAAAAAGAAAGTCAGGATATTTCTCCTGAAAGTTACACTTAAAAGTTGAGCACACTTTTTCCTAGAGGTGGGAAAGGATGTTACCAGTACTGAAAAGCAGACTGCTGCCTAAGCATTCAAATTTCATGAGGCTTACAGCTTCCACATGTCTATCAAACTCTGAAAAGTATTCTTTTCCTTCCTGTCTCAAACACTGACTGTCATGAGATTGCATCTTTTAAGAATTTTTGCCTGACTGTTCAGTCATCTCTTTTAAGGCAACTCATCCCACCTGTGGTGTCAGTTCTCTTAACTCGATACCATGAAATAATTCAAGAAGGGAACAGAAAAAAAAATTTGAAACAAACTAGATCCTTCATATTCCATTTACAATCACACGCACTCTTTTAATCATTCCAGACAGAGAAATCAGCTTACAGAGAGCACAAACCAAAGAAACATTGGTCACTCCTCAGTCAATCTATTATTGATCAGTGCAGTCCCACGTGTTTTTTACAGGCAAGAGTCACTGAAACTCTAAGAAAATCTCAGACATTCGAAAAATCAGTGAAATAGGACACAGTTTGATTTTTATGAGAGGTGAATTACTCTAGAGTCATATACAGAATGAAAGCTGTTCTTGGGAGAAATAAACAACATTCTGGAATACATCAATAACAGCTTCATAAACAGCTAACTATACATGGACTGTAATAAAAGCACTAGGACTCAAACCCTCCAGGTTTTCAGCCACAAACTCAATTTTCCAGCTTATTCTTGTCCCTCTAAAGCTAATAAAATGAACAATTTCTGGAAGTAATTTTTCAACTCCAAAATTACAAGCAGGAAATTTTTACATAGAAAAAGGTTTCTGCAAAAGCTGTAAACCATTCAGAGACACTCTAGATGCATATGAGATACAAAAAGCTATCAACGACCTTTTGACAAAGCTTTGCCTAGCACGTACTCTAAAGAGAAAAGTGCAATTTTCCTCCCACCGTACCATCACATATATTTCTGAGACCAAGTTATGGTCAAATTGCCATGTAACCACACTTTCAATTTTCTTCATACATTTTTACAACACTCTCACTTCAGCAGTATTTACTATTATCACTCCCAGCAGCTAAGACTGTTTGCATAAGGTGTTATTTGCCAAGAACCTCTTACTTGAAAGGATGACCTCTTCTGTCTGCACAGCAGATTTGTAGGTGGAGAAAAGTAGCCTTGCTGAGAGAAAAGTGGAGGGAACCAACATAATCACATGCACATGATCCATAAAGGATGGAGCAGAAAATCCATGAGGTATCCTTCTCTAATGGGACTCAAAAACATTTATAAGATCCTTTTTTCATGCAGTTTCAACTAATATGCTGTAGAAGAATTGTCATAGAGGTCCCCCAAGGGCTGAAAGCCTAACTGCAGACAGACTTACCCAGAACTTGTGTTATCACACATAACACACATTAAGTGTTCCTCGCCCTGTTTCACTGCTGAAGGAGTAAGATACAAATCACTACAACACTTAAAGGCTACGCTCAGGAAGACCAGAGGAATACAGCTCTGTAAGGAGAAATTACAAGAACAACTATAAATAGCATGTCTGGATATACTTAACCCTATTTAACTTCACAACGCCTTAGAAGTTACTGAATGTCCTTAAGCAAAGCAGTCTAATAGACACAGAACACCCAGAGCACAACTGTTAAGAATTCCTTGCCAAAATAAAGGTATATGGAGAGAGGCTCCACATGACATGTTCACATTTTGTTTCTACCCCATATGTCAGTCACTCTCCCAGAGACTGGAAGAAAAGAGGTGCTTCTTCCTTCCACAGACAACATGGAGCTGAGAAGGGCCATCAACACACCACATGTTGAGAACAAAAATGGCCATGACCAAGAAAGAAAAAGATTCTGAAAAAAATTAGGATGCAATTTGATAAAGGACACCTGCACAAAAACAAAGAGGAAGGCTGCTGATTAGACTGCAATCTACCAGGAAAGGACCTGATGGTCAACACAGACCAACAAATTTAATGTGAAATCAGGGTATTGTTGATGCCACACAACGGGTAATCACCTTCACAGCAACGCTCGGCCTAACTCAGACCACAGCTTTTTTAGAGAAGGTTTCAGGATCAGCCACCCCTAAGCAGCGATCACTCCAAATAGGTAATTACCATTGAGCAGCCAGTAATGAACCATGGACATTTATTCAACTCAAATGTTTGTTTCCTTTGCATTGTTAACATTTAGACCAATACTGAATGTAAGGTACAGTGACAGATATGCCACTGATTTACTGGAGGAAAGAGAATTCTGTTGCTCACTGAAGCAGTGTTGTTCACAGGACAAGTTTAAGGGGAAAAACACTATTGTATCTGAGGAAGAGAAATAAGCATTAAGTTAATTACAAAGAATTGCAAAACTGAGCTCTGAATAAAGGAGGAATAAAATGAGTTTTGGAGTGAGACAATAAATTTCTTCTGATAACCCAGGTCTTCTTGCAATGGAAGATCACATTCAAAGACTACTATGATTGCCCTCAAGAGAAATATTCAAGTGCATCCCCAGGAAAGGGTGCCTGAAGGTGAATTATTAGGCAATACCAGTCAGACTTTCTTTAGCAGCAGTGTTTGTCAAGGGAGAATTTTACGAAGCCCAAGACCTCAACTGCTACAATGGAACCGTGTATTTATCTCACAGTAAGCAGATTTATGCTTGTGTAAGTAGACTAAGTACAGATTTTGTTTCATCTCTTCACCCATGTTTTATAAATATGTGATTACATTATCATATTTAGATATTATAAACAATAATTTTATTTCTAGTTACCCTTAATATGTTTTAACCTGTGGCCCAGCTAACCAGCACAGACTCTGCAGTGTCCTCAAGTAAGAAAGGCGCTTCCCCTCCCATCACACAGATCAGATTCTGGCCCTGCCAGAACTGGACAGAACCCAAGTGTACTCAGGGACTCACAGCAAATGAAGAAGCCCACTGACATAAAACAGGATGCCAGGGTGCACACTTATCCCTTGCAGCTACTGGGGTCTGCTGGGGTCTAGGTCATATGCAGACCTCCTGTTGATCCCTTTCTACTCTGGAGGTGTCCTTGCTTATTCCCCTCTCATGGGAAGCAGGCCATGGGCTCTGAAACCTTTCCATTATTCCAAAGGCAGGTGCATGGGCAGAAGCAAGCAAGGTAAGTGTTACAACTTTTTATCAGAATATGGGCATCTGAAACTTTCAGAACTTACACTATTCAAGAAATCAGACACTTTGTTCAGAAATCTTGAAATAATATTTGAGTTCTTAATGCAAATGCATCACATTAAATAAGTCATACCGGCTTTGATATTTTTGCTTCTGCTGGGTTTACATTCCTGTTCAATATAGAAAGACTTCAATCTGATTGTACAAATTCAGGTGGCACTTGAGGCCAACTGATAAATGAGTTAGTGGAAATAGGTTGAAGTGCTAATGTTATTTTTATTGTTCTTTACTAGAAATATAAAAATGGAAAAATAATACTAAACCAACAGTTTGGTTTCTGAAGCTTAAGAAGAAACGTCCATTCTTACTCTTCCATTATTTCACTTGTCCAGTGTAGATAAAATGCCAATTACTGACAGAGAAGAAATAAAACCTCAGTTGTTCCTTATGCTCACTGCAAAATCCCAAAGATAAATGCAAACTAATGTCTGGAAAAAAAAGTGATTTCTAACAAGTCTGTCTGTGGAAATAGAAGGAACTGAATATAATCTCACAGTAAAATACTGCTGCTGAGAGCTCCATTCAAGAAAAGCATTGGTGAATGCTAGGAAAATGACTAAGTAGATGACTTTTATCTCAATAATATGTCAGAGTAGATAAACGTGTGTTAAGATAATTAAGCTTTCTCAGTGATAAAGAAATGAAACTTGAAAAGCAAAACTGTAAGTTACACTCCTGTAAGACTTAAAAGTAGTAAGTGAAATATCTTTCATTTTAGATAGGTCCTTGCAAAATATCCCCCATTCTCAGAATATGCAGCTTAAATGATATTACTTTAGGATGTATTTTGGATTCCTAAATAACATTTAGATCACAAAGGTTTTCCAAAACCAGCTTCTGAAGTTATTACATCAATAAAGGTAATTTTTTCTCTTACATGAATAACATTAACAATGTAGAATGATCTTTTCTCTAAATATAAAAAGTTTGCATTCTCTCCATTTGTCAGAATCTATTTCAGCTATTCAATATTGCATCTGTTTGAAATATAAAAAGAATACACTTGGCAACATCCAGGATAAACACACTATAATGGATCACACACACTTGTGAGGTGTACGTTTCTCCTACAGAAATATTAAATTCATACACACGTTTGCTTGTCTGTGTGAGAAAACATTTCTATTGTACTTTTATGAGGTCTTGGGCTATAAATTATTTGCGTATTGACTGAGTCTGGAGTGAATGTCTTCATCCATATTTATTTAAATCTTTCATCTAGTTTCCAGATTTTAAAGAAAAAACAACAACAGACCACTATTTAAGTGTGAGTTACACAAAATTGATGCTTTCGATCACTGCACAGAAAAAACAGTAAATTATGATTAAATCACACTCCATCACCTGCAAACACTGAAGACTTGGTTAAATCAGCATGCTCTTACCTTTGCTCTCCAACAGATACAGGCTTTAACATGTTAGACAGTGTATGTTTTTCATAATGTCGAATTCAAAGCTTGTTGAAATCGAATGTTTCCTTTATGAGGGCTCCAATATACTCAGACACATCCAAGAAAAACATTTTTATGACACTGTACTTAACTAACTTCTTCACCTTTTCTCTCTTCCCTTCTCTCAAGGCCCTTCTTCTTTTTGAAATAACATCATCCCTGGGCTGAATGCAAATTAAATTTAAACACTAATACCTAAGTTACCTACAAGTGCCCTTAGAAACAACAAAACTCTTTGGTCTATATTATAATATTACAATGCAAAAAACTAACAATCAGATTCTCTCTGGCTGTAACAGAAACCAAATACTACTCCTCTGGCATTTTGCTTAAAAAAATATTTTATGAAATATGCAAATTGAAAGAGGTTTCTATCTGAGATTAACAGACTGTCCAAAGAACATGAAAGAAATACTAATGCAAAGCAAATAAATACCAGAATCTGAGTTCAAAAAAGGTTGTACTTACCCCTTATTTCTGTATTTAATGCATGGCTGGTAAAGGACTTTGACAGCATTCCAGGTTCCCACTCGTCCAGAGCTAGGCGTGAGGATATCTCCAAACAGTGTAAAATCACTGTGGGAGGAGGAACTTCCTAAAGACTCTACCAGCAATGTGTCAGAATTTAAAAGCCATATCTATAAATGAAAAATAATTTAGTTTACTGTAGATTACATAAGTTTCAATTTGTTACTTTAGTCTGACCCTAAATCAGCTGATATGAAAGCTGCCACATTCTTACACAATTTCTAACAAAGTATTAACAGACATAAAATGATATTTTATTATTCAGCAGAGTCTGCACAGCTTCTAGTGGAGAAAAAAAGGATAACACAATACTGATTTATCAGTCACTCTTGAGATCATTACTCTGAAGCTGCCTCATTCCATGACTGCAGCACATTCCCTTTGGTAGGAACAAAAGAAATAGTCCCAAGCCATTTCTTTCACTACCAGATGTATTATTTCTCCAATTCCATTTTTTTAGGCATTAGTCACACAGTGTTGAGCAACTGAGGGCTAAAGGAGGCAGGGAACTGAAAGACTGCCCACTAAAGTGCCAAAAATTGAGGATTTTTAGAAGAAGCATGGTAGTTATGACCGTATGGAGGTAACACAAGCAAAGAAAAAGACAACAATTAACATGGTCTTAAAGGAGTGTTGGAATTTACAAACAGCTGCAGCAGACCCTCACTTGAAAAATAAATCTTTATCAAATTTCATAATGGGACTTGCATTCTTCAGCACTATTTGCTTACAGCAATTTGAGAGTTATTTACTGGGGAGAGTTTTGAGAAATCTGAACTTTTTGTATCCCATTATGGGGCTTATTTAATCTTTGTGTGATTTGGTATCAGTGCTATGTCTTGGATCCATAGCTTTCCTGCTAAACACCATACAAATAAGTCAGGCTTTTCCTTAATTCACAGCCTGCAGTAGCGAAGTGATCCAAGTTAACAATGGAAATCAACTTTTACAAATCTGGTGGCTGTATGAAATGTTTATATATGAAATATTTATCATAGAAAATGGGATTTATACAGTGCTGCTCACTAGAGAGCAATCTTCTGCTTCTCATGATCTAATCAGCTTCAAGTAAAACAAGTTACATGATGTTAGGTAGCAGACACATGATATCCCCTGTGGAGGGAGAAAGCCATCATTAACAGGCCACATAGTATATGTTGTAATTGAATATGACAGTCCCAGTTTATCAGAGCCCAAGGCTCAGAACATTACAGAGGAAGCTTCATAAAGAAGGAATGAGATATATTGATAAAGATATCTTGGGAGGGGATGGGAGGAGGAGAATCACTCCAGCATATGCACATGAATGATGACAAGCAACCACACTCAGCTTCGCAAGTGGTTGTTCATCAGTTTTGCTCTGGTAACTCACTCTACACTTTTATAGCCTAAACTGCAAAATATACCTCATTAGCTAGGACCATTACACAAGGTGCTTAAAGCCAAGTGCTGAAGAGGTGTTGGAAGAAAACAGTGAAAAAACACAGCCCACTGCCAATACAATCTCAACAGAGTTTCTTCCTTTTGAAATTTCTAACAATTCCCGTGTGGAAGAAGCTTCCTGGGATGCTTTTCAGAAGGGAAATATCCTTCAAACTTCACAAGGGAACAATGTAGCAATCGCTGTCTGTTCCCTTCAGAATCCTTCTGCAATCTGCCACAGAGAAACCGACCAAAGCATTTCATTTGCAACATCGTCCATCTGCAAAGCACTTCATTCTACCACAAGTGCTGACATGGTGGCACCTGACAATCATGTTCTACAACTTGTGTGAATGTCTTTGTCTCAACAGCAACACATCTGTATTAATAACTTCACACACAATACAGAGAAAGCAAATGAATCTCTGGGGGTGGAAGGATTCCTGGCCATGAGCAAAATAAACTTCTGAAATACATTTACTTCTTTAGTCAGTATTTTCATTCTTTTCTTCATGTACAATTATTTTTTGATCTTGTTTTCGGTCTGAGTGAACAATCACTCCCAAAGATTCAGTGTATTGACTCTAAGAACCTTATACATGTTATTTCTGGCTAACACATTCATATTTTGATCTGTGCTTTCAACTATGTTACTCACAATGAGCAATATTTCCTTTCTTTCTACCTCTTTGTACAGCAGAGCTTGCACAACCAAATTCCTCCCACATTAACTCTGATAAGAAAAGAACCTTTACAGAAAAATAAATACATAAAGTGTAGAATTCATTCACAATGCCACTGATGACCTTTCTTGAAATGACAGAATCAGAAAAAAAAAGTATTTGGGGGGGTTGTTGGTCTTCTTTGCATTGTTTTCTTTTGGTTTCAAATCATTTTGTCAAAAGACTTAAAAGATGTTCTTTGGAGAAAAGCTGCAACAAATCTACCCCAGTTATACTTCATGGGACTTGAATCAAACAGCTGAAATACCATAATTTAGATTCTGTGATCAGTTTCCCTATACCTCAGCCTAGGTCTCCAACCTCAATTTGTGGACAATTAGGCATCAATTTGATGGTAACATGGGTAAAAAAAAACCCCAAACCTTTTATTCTTCCTTGCTAGTTTTTTCTTAGTTATTGCAGACATAGCTATTACTTTCATCATCACACAGGTCACTAATGCAAACATCTTTCATTACAGCTATTTTGTTCTCACACTCAGATTGTTCAGGTAAAGATGTGGTTTCCACATATTTCACAAAGAATAAAGCTCTCTAAGAGAGCTGGGTAGCTAAGTCTTAGCAAGGTTCTCATTATCTCATTTCTTGACCACTGCAACATCCACCTCATCTCCAATCTTAACAAATGCAAACCCGTTCTACTCATGCCCTTCAAGGCATGGAAAGTAATCAGACTGACAGGTCTCTCCCATTTCATTACATATTAGTTTTCTTGGGATATCTTCCCACTCACTCTCTGCTCACTCCTGAAATACAAGCTGCCTTACTTTCAAGGCATTTTACACTCCCACTCCAAAAAACATCTTTCCTTCAATACTGAAAGACTGGAGATAGTGTTCAAAGAGTCCAAACTACCCCACACTTTTTGATTTTCAGATGTATTTTACAGATGTAAAATGTAAATGCAATTTTACATCTGTAAATGTAATTTTACATTTTACAGATGTAATCTTTTTGGGTCTTATGAGGTTGATCCCATCCATGAGATGGATTCCCCGTATCTATCCAGAAAACTACTTATTTACCTCTTTCAAAGCTTCTGTTTTTACAGTACAGAAAGAAAGCAGATATTTATTGAGATGCTGCTATGTTGACCAATAATGTACCATTTTGCTCGTGTTCTCCTATCTCACCATCTGTTTGCTGTCCTCTTATTCTTAGCTTGTAAGTCATGCAACTACAAGGCAGGGAACTTTTCAACAGTGGAGAAAGTGATTCATGAATGTGAAGAGGGCAGAGATATAGTTAGGGCAAATAAGGACATCTGCATGTACCACTTTTTTTCTCCTGAAACAAGGAAACTTTTTTTATTGACATCCTTAAAAAATAAAAAAGAAAAAAACCCACCAACAACATAAGTATATAGCTTAAACCACCGAATATGCGTAACTTAAACAATGGAAACTCATGATATCTGCAAATAACATAACTGGTAATATTAAGTGCTACATACAGAAGAAATGAGGAAAATAAGTAAACGTAATAGTTGTGGTTTAAAAAAAAATAAAAAGACTTGTGAGAAACCTTAACCTTAATTATTGCAAACACAATCTAAGCTGTATTTGTGTAGGTAAGAACAAACACTGTGAACTAGAATCTTTGGCTCATTATCAAAACAAACAAATGGGACAGCTGGTTCATGATGCACCAGTGATGAGATTACTTGTGTAACTTGGCTGTGTGGTCACAGCCTCAAGCATCCACATTTTAGTGTTTAGCTGTTGACAATCATTAATATAAATAGAGTTTACATTATACTTGTGTCCACAAGGCCTCTGAGTTGTAAGACTTAACCCGTGACTCCAGAACAGCAGCTGATGTGTATACAGTAGCCAGAACCACACCTTGGACAAGAGTAAGGACTTTCTGATGTTAAATACTAAAAACACCTGCAAAAAGTAACAACTAACCAACATAAAGGAAGAGATGCCAATCAGAAACCAGTCCCTATCGAATTCAGCCTGCTTCTCTAATCAATACATTGGCAAAAATGCATCTCAGAGCTGAGTATTGGCAATCTACTAAATAAGGTGATTTTTCTGTTAAAATGTAATCTATTTGCTGCATCTAAGCTACTAGACTTAAGCACCAGAATTTTACATAACTTAGGAAAAGATAAGCTGTAAGAGAAAAATCACAATGATTTTTAATGACTTCTCAGTTAGATAATATATAATGATAATTAGGGGTCTGCTTATGAAACCTTCAGTTTATCATCACAGAAGACATATTTCTCAGTGGTTGTACAAATATTGTCTTGGCACTAAAATTTATTTAAAGGCAACAGATATACACTTTCCTCAGCATCCAAATGTTCCAAGATTATAGAACTTGGACAATACATACATAAAATAGTTTATATAATCAGATTACCTCAAGAAAGTGCATTTGTAAGTTTATCCAGGGTAGGAACATCTAATCATGTGTTTCTTTATGTCTATTAATTATTTCTATAAACTGCAAAACCACAAATTCTGCACCTATATTTGCTTCAGAAATAAAAGGAAACATCCCTAGTTGTAATAAGTGTACAGTATTAACGTAACTCTTATCCATCTCAGAAGTTTGAGGAATCTAGCTGTCACCATCTAAATATCAAGCTTAACCAAGTTTAACAGCATTAGAACATTAAGTATAATAGGGAATTTTATTTTCGTTTGCACTTCACTTCGCACTGCAATGTACTGACTACATTAAAAGTCCCTGCTGACTTGAGACAATGCTTGTGAAAGATGCTACACAATTTGATTCACTTCTGGTGATTAAAGAAAAGAAGCACTGGAGCAAGAAGGTGAAATGTATGTTAAAAAGTTAAAACTTAAGCTTTCCATCTTTTCTGAACACCAAATAGCCATTATTTCTGTGCTACTTGTGGTGCATCTGTAGTACTTTCATTACTGTATCAGTAAAACTTATACGTGTACATCTAATTAGATTAAAAAATTCGGGGATGTTCTTACTTGAACACATGTACCTCAGAACCACTTCAAGAATTTGAATTTGTCAATTTTTTAAACATCCAATAATGAACAGCATAAATAATGCATTTTAGAAACTGGGATACATAAGTGAACCTTCTTCAGCAAGATGAAGACTTAAAAACTTACCAGAATATAGGTTTTTCCATTATCTCCTTTTATGGAGAATCTAAATGTGCTTTTAGCAGAGGATAATTCCAAAAGACACTGAGCAACCATGCTCTGTACAAACTGAGACCTGTTTAAGAATTAACCACATGTCATATGTTTTCATAACAATTACACAGACAGTCATTCATATCTATATGCTACAGATAAATGAGTATCTCATACTTCAATTCCACTACATCCTACAATCACATTTTACTGAAAGATGGGGCTTCTCTATCTTCCTTTCACTCAAAACCAGAGAACTTTTTGTTTCCTGCAACAGGAATTTTTTAATAGACCAGGATTCTAAATTGCTTCACATCCTTTATTTTGGCTGACACCAACTGTCAAATGTTGAATAGAAGCTTTTCCCTGTTATATTTTGCACATATGAACATAAAGTTCAGAATGATGCATATATTTCAGATATAATTCCCCAAAAGAAAGAACTAAGATTAAACCATTGTACATGATACCAGGTAGCCAAACCAAGTTCTGTTTCATTTTAGTCTTAAAAGTCAAACTGAATTACTTGAAAATTCAAAACTCTCACTTCTAATTAAACATTTCAAGCTTTACTTAATTTAACATGATAGAAACTTCTGTTTCCATAATTAGTCACCAGATATTGTGCAAACTTAAACAGTTCAAAATAAAAAAGTATTTTATTTTGACTTAGCACCTAAATAGTGAGACACTGTGACAAATTATACACAATCTATCTCCTGCATCACACACAAAGAGGAGCAAACAAAACTGTACATGAGTGAATTCAGGCTACTTTGCCTTTACAATGTTTAATTTTGTGATGATTACATAAAATTCCACCCTGTTATTATATGTATTCAATTAACAATGTAGTAATAATGTAGTAATTATTACTTGAGCAAATGATCTGATTTTTTTTGTTACCTTGGTGTTGGACTGAAACTCTCCTCAGCTGGCTGAATAATCACCTCAGTGACATAATATTTAATGATACCTAAAATGACAAACACATTTTTCAAATATAATAGAATAACGCACTTGTTAAGATTAGACTGCAAGTCAACATATCACTATACTAATTAAACATTTATTCAGTAGTCAATTAAGAAGTGCAGCAGACAATCATATTTTGCTTGGGTTTGTAGGAGTAGAAGCAGCCATAACAAAAAACCTACACCACCTGAAGAAAACTGCTCTGAGCTAATTACAAGATCAGCAATTTCTCATTCATATTGATCTTTGTTCAATGCTGGGAACAATCATCTTGAAACCAAGCAAGCAAGAGCTCAAGCCAAACCTGAAAGATGAATTGAAAGAACTTTCCTAAAGCACTGAGATCAGCATAGCTTACATAAGTATTTTAGTACTCTCTGCTGCTTAGTAATGCTGCAGTGAATCACAAGAGACAGTTTTAATAACAGCTCACACGGGGGAATAATTTTCTTCTTTGCTCAAAGAGCAGAATGGAACTTCTTTCCAAAAATCACACTCACTCAACGTTAACACTGCATACATTCTGAATTTCAATGTAACTGTTCACCAAAAGCTCCACTAAGACAGCTTTTAACACTAAATGCACATAATTTAATCCCCATCAACGAAGTCAGGTCACAGATGTTCATATTGAAGATCTGGGTCTATGCTGCAAATACAGCCCAACCAGAGAGCCAACAGGTTAAGAGTAATAAATTCATTTTACTAAGCCTTAGCATGTGAACAACTGGAAGATTCATTTGGTCCACAAGTTTTATGAATGGATCTGATCTCTGTCCACACATACCATTAAAACTGGATGAAAGCAAACATTTCAGGAAGACAATCTGTTTTAAAGCCTCCATAGGCTTTGTAATCCCACCCCTTCTCCAGGTGAGAACTACACCTCTTGAACTGTCTTCTCTGCTAGGAAATTACATTTTACCTCTAAGTTTAATTAATCTGCTCCATGCTATGTGAGTTCTTGGAGCAGAGGAGGAAAAGACAGTTCAGTCCCTCTAGTTCCTCAGCCATTACCCTGAGTAAGGAATTGGTGCTACTACTAAATATTGGGAATCCAGGAGATGTTTGCTTGCAGAAAGATAGAAGGTGTGATTTCCCGAGAAAAAATCATACAAGTATATGTGAATAGAGTTGGAGAAAGGAGTAGCCAACAGGGGAATCTCAAAGCTGAATCTGGTCTCCACTGCTTTATCTTCAAGACACTGATACCTGCTCATGAGGAAGCACCTAAGTATGACAGTCAAGTTTGCTCTCTAGTCTCTTTTCACAGAGATCGTTCTGCCTCGACTTATACCATACATCTCTTTTGTTCTCTGAACTCTACCAAAATTTCCTACATGACTGA
Organism: Drymodes brunneopygia; assembly: GCA_013400955.1. Taxonomy (NCBI): domain Eukaryota; kingdom Metazoa; phylum Chordata; class Aves; order Passeriformes; family Petroicidae; genus Drymodes; species Drymodes brunneopygia. The sequence goes on along the minus strand of VZTZ01008489.1, from coordinate 13,175 downwards.
AGAAACATGTCCAAAACAATGGATATGCTATCTAACTTCAGCCATGTGCAGAGTCCATACCAAATCCCTGCACATCTATACAGTGTTTGCCTTTCCCCATTCCCACTGATCTATTACTCATGACCTTGTTATTCATGCTCTTTCCCAAGCACTCCTTTCCCAAAGTCACATCTTGCTTTGTGGGCTTTCAAACGTTGTACCTTAAATGTGGTTTCATTAAAGCCTCTATTGTTCATATCCCTGTACAGGACAATCAGAACATTCTGTACCAGAAGACCTTCTGTCTTGTCTCTCCTTATGACAGTTCTTAAAAAGTCTTTGCATTTTCTGAGAAGTTTTTATATTCACCAGATCTCTGAACTGAGGCAGGCTCACACTGACCGATGCAGTGGAAGAGAGGGAGAATGAAAGAATTAACCCTGCTAATAACAGTCTTATCATTGCTGCTCTTCCCTTAATAGCTGAATTTTAAAAACAACCAGACACTCATCTTTACACCATTTCAGGTAAACCCTGCTGATTCAATATAATTACAGTTTTAAACCCATAATCCCATCAGCTCATCATTGGATGAGGATGAGATATAACCTGTTTCTCCAAGAAGTCTACCTTCCCACAAAACCAGGCTGTCTGATAGAAATCTTCAGCCTCTAGTTGTGTTGATCAAGTTCTGAATTTACCTTTCACTTATTCTGTAAAATTGACAGAAAAACAAGCAATCTGTAATTTCTCAAGTCGCCATTTTTCTTGGTATTCCTAGTAAACTGGAAATTATTCCAGTTTCTAAACTTCCAAAGGTTTAGAATTAGTCAAACATGCCACAGAAACAAGGATAATTAAAATTCCTGCTGAAAGTCACTTTCAAGGTCTAACACTGGAAGCAACAACCTCATCTGTTCTGAAAGGGAATGAGACAAACACACAGGAATCATCACTGCACCTTATTGATAGACTACTTTTCTTCAGTGTTTTTAACCTCCAGTGTTCAATGGCTGATGCAGTCAAGTCTAATTTTGTTTGGCCATCTCATACCTGATGAAACTGTTTCTCCCAGCATTGACTTGCAGCGCTTACAAATTATTCTGGTATTTTCTTTTGACTTCTGTAGGACAAAGAAATATCATTTAAATGTCACTCAGATATTCTGAAAAAGAAATACATAACTGTAACATAATTTACTGAGCAGATAGTGAACTTTTTACTTGTTTCTCTCAACTTTATGTTTACATGCACACATATTTGCCTTCACTACTTCAGCTTTCTACATTTGGACTTGCTTGCAAGTTTCATACTAATCTTAAAATTTGGCAATATATCCACACAGCACTATTACTACCTGTAATAGCTAACAGGAGAATCTTGTAATATTGAGTGTCTGGATGATAAAATGATAAGCTACATTCAATTGTGCTAAGGGCAAAACAATGCACCTGAAATGAAGTACTCCATAATATATACATAAAATAGTACGCTGCATTGTGACTACCATTACTCAGTAACAAGTTCTAGCCACTGCGGACAGTTTTACAGGAGTTGAATACCAGTTCAACGTTCAGCAGAGAGCAGAAAATGTTTGCAGATTATTTTGAGTTACTAGGAAACAGCTGAAGTAAACAACACAGCACGATATCCCAGAAAGGTGCAGTGGATTCTGTTCTTGAACAACCCTTCTCCCTCAATTCAAACAGATACAGAAAAGATATTGACAAAAACAAGAATAATATTCAGAAATGCAAAACAGTTTCCATATGTGGCATGAAAACACACATAACAGGAGAACATTTGGAAACCAGAAAACTGAGGGGTATCACTGAGTTACCTAAAATCACAAATGTTTAGGAAAAGCTGAACAGAAAAAACCAAACATATGGCCTCATAGCTCATGCTATGAAATTCCAACCCTGTTTGTATAAAAAAAAAATGAAGGCATTTGTCACATGATGTATAATATAGTTTGGTACTCACTATAGGAAAGCATTTTTCATATTAAAAGTATACATACACAGGTTCAAAGTCTTCATAAATTCAGAGGAAGCAATGTCATCAAAGGCTTATCAAAAACCAAAAATGTGGATAATAATATCTACTTCAAGGAGTCTCTACACTTTCCAAAACATCACTGAATATTTGCCTTAGCTTTATGCATCTATTACTGCCCATTGAAAAAGATCTCATTTCTAGATGAAATCTACCCTATTAGACTCCTACTAATTACAGTGTTAATATTTAAATTCAATACATCAACAAGTAAGCACAATTCCTACTTTAATCCAAAATCTAAACTTCAGAACTGGCTCTGTGTAGGCTTATTAACCTGGGTGTAGCATATTAGAGCTCTGGCCTGAAAGCAGACATATATACATAAAACCTTAATGATGGTCAGAAACAGAATCAAATGAAAAGCCTGAGAGCTGACTATGTTGGAAGTACAGCCCCCTTGTTATGGAGATCAGCAAAATCATCTGGTTCATATATATGCAGTTATCCCCTTTCCCAATTCCTACCTGGCTACTCCTCTCAAACACATGTAGTAAATTATTTGCTCAGTGTAAAAAGCAAGGATAAACAGATAAGGTTTTGCATAAGCCAGTATTTAAGACTGGTACAAATACTGCACAGTACAAGTACAGAATACACAGTACTTCCTTGAAAGTTATAACTAGAGCATTTTTTTTTTCTGACTACAGTTACAGGTGTTGACTGAGAACTGTGCCTAAAAAACATCACTAACTCGTTGCATCATGCTTCAGTGGAAAAAGGGATAGTTTTGGCTCAACTAATTAAATCAATTTATCTATTTGACAACTTGCAGCTGCTGGCAATCTGCAGATGCAGGTGGATCACAAGCCTAATAGTTTCTGTTTCTATTCCTAAGGATCCCTGATATGGTGTCAGGAAAAATATTTTCCCCAAGAGATACTATTAAGATGCTGCAAGACCATGTGACATTTAAAAACTGTGTTACACTGAAAGACTAATAGAAGTGAAAAATATGTTTGCAACGGACGGATGCTGTCTTGGTCCCACTGGAGTCTGGAAAAGACTGTTAAAGCATCTCTGGTACATTCCTGCTACTATTTTGGTCATAGGCAAACACTTTCCAAAGAACTGCAATGCAATTAAAAAGGAACTTTCATACTGGGGCAGACTGCAACAATATTCTCTGAAATGAGAACATTTATGCCAATAGCAATCTGTCTTGCCTGTAACCTTCTATTACTCATATTATGGAAGAATTTTCTGCTTCAGTATGAGGGGTTTTCTTCCTTATTAGTCCAGTTTCTGCTGGATCTAACAGTTTTGCTCATTTGCTTGGCAACTGAGTGATGCTGAAAATAAGCAAACACAGAAATGAGAATTCATTGCAAGTGTGAAAGATGTAGAAAAAGGAATTTGACACAAACAAGGAAGAAATTCTCAACTTCAATGTAAGTATCAGGAAGCAAACATGAAAATTCATCACACTAAACTACTATTATATGCCTCTGACATAGAACAGCCTCCTCCCTCATTCAAAAGTTCTGCTGTTATCCTGGTTTGACTCACAACTCAGTAAAATCTTTGTTCCACATCCTTTTATTATGTTTCTGCCTCCAAATCAATCCTTTCCTCACGAAAATTCTCTTTGATGAAGAGGTGTGCAATATGATCCCCATGCGCCCTGCCTCTTCCTGTATTTATTCCTGGTGTTCTAAAATCTCTTTTAAGACTACTGAAATGTGAGAATACATTTTGGCAACCTCTGGCAGAAAGAATCGTCCTCTTGGAAATTTGGAATCATCTACTCCACCTCCTTCTTAAGGAAACTTAGAAGAAATAACTCCATTGTCACAGAGTTAAGCCAAATTAATCTGCTTCTGCCATGCTGATACCCTTTCAGGGTATCAGTCCTTATTTTCCTCTCTGCATATTCTGCTTTTTGAAGAACAATGGAACAAGAAACCCAAGCTGCAAGAACTGCAGATAGGGACCACAGGACAGAACTGCTCCCCAAGCAGAGGAGTCGCCTGGAGCATCGCACCAGCAACCACTGTACTGTGAGAATCCTGGTGACTCTCACTGAGGATAATACACATCACTATAAGCAGCAGGTAGAAATCTCTGGTGTTAGTTCTCAAGAGATTAAGTGTTTCTTGCTGAAAATCTCTACAAAATAAATCATCAACTGTTACAGACACAAATCGCCAAGGCAGCAATGCAGACGGTTCAATACTCGGTATTGGGAGAAAATACAGCACATGCAGGCCCAACCTTTGTCAGCACAAATGCAGACAAGCAGTAGATTAACAGAAAAGGGTTCATGGAAATGCAGGCTTTGGTGAACTGAGTTCTTGGATGTTCTTCTGGCAGAAGAAAAGATTATTGCTTGAACTTTTATATAAGTGCTAGATGTCCCAGAATAAAGCAACTGAACTGTGTTTCTTCATGGGTTTTATCCCACCACCAAAAAATCAGCACCCCTAGAAAAGTTTTTTTTTCCCTGGGCAACAACAAATTTTGACATTTCTAAGCCAAATGACAGCCTTCTTCCTACAGACTTGATTGATTAATCTATCTTATCCTGGAACATCTCAGAAACATCAACATGAAGAGCTATAATGCGGGATGGCAGGTTCCTTTCACTAGACAGAGCAGTCAAACAAACTCAATTTCCTATGCTTTAAGAACCTAAGACAGTCACATCTAAACACAAAGAACACATTTTGATATTCCCGAGTCTTTCTAAAACTAAAAAAAAAAGGAGAGAAAAAATCCCACTTCTCTTTGATCATATTTATGATTATGCCTCAAGTCACAGTGTGAGAAAAAAATAATTGTTACTTCAATTTCCACCTCATTCTTTGCTCCACTATTCTTTAACGAACAGCTAACTCATCACAGTTATTATCTTACAAAATTTTGATATCCTTCAGTCATGGTAATTTTGGGGGAAAATATCTGGGTTTAGAACTACATAATTAAGTAGCTTCTAATTCTGTTTATAGGACTAAGTTCTACTTGCATATTGAGGTCAGTATCAAGACTGTGGTGTGAGCTTTAGAAAATGTAAAACATAGCCTGGGATATTTACTGGCTTCTGTACAGCTGAATGTCAACAACTCCCTATGACCTTCAAAACAGTTCAGTAATACACAGAAATTAAATAAACTAGTAACAAAAAAACTACTTTACAATGAAAAAGTCCAAATAACTTCACCTAAGAATTATTTTAAGAAAATACTTTACCAAGTTGGAGACACTCTGAGAAACATGGTGTCCAGCCTCTGAGCTGCACACGGGAGATTCAGGCACATGTGATTCATTTCCTGAATTCAACAGGAAAAAAGTGTCTCCAAGAAAACAGTCACCATGCTGAGGGTGCAAAGTGCTCCTGGCAAAGGGGTCAGGGTGACAACACCACTCTTCAACTAAATCACTCCAGTTTTCACTTGGTAGAGGAAGAACTCTGAGGAATTTCCTTAGAGGGAAGAAGAGACAAATATTTCAATATGTTATAATTAATTTCTAAGACACTAAAAGAGAGCTTAGGCTTCCTACAAGTAGTGGGGGAAGTATGGCAGTTTCTCAAAAGGAAGTGCTTGACTCTCTTTTCAGCCAAGGGCACTTTCTTTGGGTGAATTCTGAGAAAGCTATGGCTGAGTTTCCTGCCAAGTCTGTGATGAAGCATCTCCCAAGGGTGAATCTCCAATGATTATAAGGCAGAATTTGGCACAGTCCTCTCCTGAAATGAATCACATGGCAAAAATAAAACAGTTCTACCCACTCATGAAAAATATGATAATAAGCATTTGCAATTACATTTATCATTACTTCTTGTAAAGTTCCCTTGCACCAAATGTTGATATAAAACCAAAAGAAACAGACTCATGACACAGTAAGATTCAGCATGTCCTTTGTTTCAGACACCCGACTTGAAAAAGCTAAAACCTGACAAAATCCACAGTACATCTTCATTAAAAACCCAAACAAAACAACAAATAAAAGATAATTCAATCTTAATTTAGATTCAGATACTCAGATCCAACTTTCAGAAGTCATATACAAAAAAGGCAAATCCCTTTCTCCTGGGTAGCTGTATGGACCAAGGATACTGCTTCCAGAAATACTACTTTGCTTTCATTATTGGGTTGCATTGGGTTTGCATTTTTTGCTTTCTGCCTAGTTTCCTGAAATGCTTTCCTTTTGTTACTTTATTTCTTCAGCTGTTGCCTGAAACCTTTACACAGTTTCTTGATTCTACTCCTTACTTAAAACTTGCAAATACAACTTTGCTTATGGTGCTACTCTGCAAATAAAAACATATCTGCTAAGCCAACAGTTAGGCATCCTCCCTGTCCTGCAGTACCCAGACTAACATTTTCTGAAGATGTCAGTTTTTCCCACTATAGCTTCTTGACCGTTTTGAATTGCTTGGTGGGTGAAAGAAAAATGTTTCATAAAAAAATCCTTTTTTCCTACATAGACAATGCATTTTAAACTCTGCTTGCTCCACCTGCAGATGAAACTTGGAATAAGTCATCCTCTGATCCAGCTTTACCAAAACTAAGTAAGATCATCCCTCAGCACTACCCACGTCTGTCTTCATTTTCTGTGGTCTTATATATTGCTTGAGATACTACTAAATTCTGCCAAAGTGAGAGTCTAGTTCTGATGTTGGCCTAATAACTGATTCTTCATCAGCCTTTACAATTAGTTCCAGTGCCTGGACTCACACTGCAAAAAAAAAAGTCTTCCTGTATTGCTTTGTACACAAAAGTAACAAAAAGCTGATATTGCTCAGCAATGTTCTTACAAGGGAAAAAAAAGACAGAGATTACCTTAAGCTGCAGACTCATGCTGTCCACTTTCATTACATCAACCTTTCTTTCCTGTCACAATCTACAGCATCAAGATCTTCACTTCTTTTCCAACGAAAAGCAGTTTTTCCAACCAGTAGGCATTTCCTAAACAGACTCCTCCTAACTCTGAGCCATAATGAAAATAGACCATTTCCACTGTATTTTGGGCTTTTGCCACTCATAGGACGGAAGCCACATCCTGGATCACTAGAACTGGAAAACTGTAACACTAATAAAAATGAGGCTTTCCAGAAAAACAAACAAACAAAATCAACTTGAGGTTTACTAGGTACTGACTAAATTGAGGTTGCTAAATACCATGATAAAATCTAGAAAACAGGGTGACTGATCTCCTCAAACTTTGTCCTAATTACAACCGAGTTTCTACTTGAAGATAGCTACCTAAGCTGCCTTCACAGTCAGAGAGCAATAAACAATTCTTAGGTTGGGACCTTTAAGAGTAGCTTTCTCCTAAAAGTGTCTAATCTAGCCAGGTTGAATCTCCTGCTAAAGATGGTTCTCAGATTCCAACCAGAAGAGTAGGTAAATAACTTATTTTTAAAAAGTTTGAAGTTAAGCACTAGTCTAAAAGCCCTGCCATGAGGACATAACTCCCACATGGTCTTCCAGGCTAAGGTAAGTATTTGACCATAGAGATCCCTGTAAGACTGCATTAAGAAAAGCAACCCCTAGCATCATTATGAACTAAAAACTGGAAGTAAAATGGACTTCAGACTTTTAAACATATAACTGTTCAGTTCGATCAGAGAAAGAGAAAAACAACTGCATTTCTTCAACTGCAGTCTCCCATATTAACCTATTAAAAAATCTTGGGACAGCCCAGCTTGACAGTTAATTGTCAGGCTTAACACTACTTACGTAGGAAAAATGTAATTAGATTTCCCCTGCCATGAGTTTTTCAGTGAAATATTTGTGCAGTACCAATCATTATCATAGAATCATAGAATATCCTGAGTTGGAAAGAACCCACAAGGATCATTGCATCCAACTTCGGGCCCTGTACAGGGCAACCTGAAGGTTCCATGCCCAATACCATGTCCAAATGCTTCTTGAACTCTAGCAGGCTTGGTGCTGTGACCACTCCCCTGTACTGCATTTGCATGGCAAGGTTTTGGTAGTCGGGAGCCTCCATGGATAGATTCTGTGAGCAGCTGCCAGAAGCTTTCCCCATGTCCAAGACAACCAATGCCAGCTGGCTCCAAGACACATCCACCACCGGCCAAGGACGAGGCCATCAGCAGTGGTAGCGCTACTCTGAAAATGTATTTAATTAGGGGGTAAAAAACATTGCTGTCAAAAGAGTGAGAAAATCTGAGAGCAACTGCTCTGCAGACACCATGGACAGTGAAGAAGGAGGTGAGAAGATGCTCCAGGCACCGGAGCAGTTTTCCCTGCAGCCCATGGGGAAGGTAATGGTGAAGCAAGCTGTCCTGCTGCAGCCCATGAATGTCCACAGTGGAGCAGATGGATGACCTTCATGGTAGACCCCACACCAGAGCAGATGGATGCCCAAGAGAGGCTGAGGCCCCAAGTGAAGTCTGGCAGAATCTGTGGACCCATGGGGAAAGAGAGAAGCCCACACTGGAACAGGTTTGCTGACAGGACTTGTGACCCCTTCCATGTAATTTTGTCTCTCCTGTCCAGCTGATGAGGTGACTGATAGAGTAGCTTAGGTGGGCACCTGGCATCCACCCACCACAAGCTTTTACGAATTTCTTCATGACAGAAATAAAATTTTAAAGAACTATTTTGTATATGAGGTACACTTAGCCCAACTGGAAGGAGAGAAAGAAAAAAGAAGGTATCCCTAATTCTTTGCAGCTCTTGCACAATGGAAGAAAAAAAAAACTAATAATTTACTCTAATGTGGGTAATGTGAGGGTAATGGAAAAGAATGAAAGAGTATAACCCTAACCTCTAAGGAGCTATCAGATTTATGGCAGGAAACAGACTGAGGCAGAGGATTTCAGAAAATGTCTAGAGTCAATTTTTGTGCACCAAGGAAGGATTACGTACTTTAAACCATTCCTAGTACATTTCTTAATCTAACCTTTAAAAGGAAGGCTTCATATGCAGTCTCAAACAGTAAAAAAAAATAAGCTTTAGAATAGGTTTGGGGTGGTTTATTGGTTTGGTTGGGGGTTTTTTTGATTTTAACCTAGATTCCTCTTGCTTCAATTGAAGATTACTGCCACCATCTTTGCAATAATTTCCTAGATATTGGAAGAATCTTCTGTGTTCTCCACAACCTTATCTAAACTAAACCCCATTTATTTCAATTTCTTCTTACAGGTATAATTTTCTTGATCTCGGGTTTTTCTTATTACAGACCCTTCCCTAGTAATTCAGACTTTAATATGTTCTCTTTCACACAGCTCTGCAATTTCCCTTCAATCCATCCACCTCTGCTGTCACTGTCATACTTCACTCTTCCTGGAGAGAGGAACACATGAATTCTGTAGCTGGAAGTTCTGACTATGCTCCTCTCTTCCGTCTGGAAATGCTGGAACAGAATGTGTTGGATACACTGGCAGCTCCATTCCTCTACTCTTGTCATAGGTTTTTTTTCGTGGCAACATTCAAGGGGCTCAGAGGCTCCCTGCAAGAAGAAATGCCAAGTGAAAAGCCACAGACCACGCATTCTTTTTCTTTTCTCAAAAATTCTGCTTGTGTCACATTACAGGATGCAGAACCAAAAGATTTAAACAACATGCATATGAATTTGATGTGCTGAAATTCGGGACAACGCCCACTCGGAGATGTGAATATAAAAGTACAATTTGTTTTGAAAGCAAATGTTACTGACTAGAAATTAGAAGTTTCTCTACTTCACAAATGTATCATAGTTATTACTAGACTTTCTGAGGAGGCATTTAAAAGTGGAAGTTAAGAAATCCTCATTCAATTACATTCAGGTTAGCCATAAATCCATACCTATGGCAAGAAAGTAACAGAAGTTTAGAGAATGAAAACACATTTATATTATCATTTTGAGTATTAGCAGCCACACAGATCATAAAAGGCTGTAAGTGCCTCTCTAACAATTCTTATCTATTCAGCTGAAGCTGTGAAAACTGTTCATCAGAAGAGCTAGACAATGCAACACCTTTTTATTAAAATTCTCATTCATTCTGCAGACTTTATAAGGAACAGAGATAAGGCCGAGTGACACAGCTACAACACAGTCCCTGTGTTTCCCAAATTCAGCGCTCCTGAACTATGTGAAGGCAGGCTTTGCTTAACAGATAAAAGGAAGCTGTGGTCAACATCCCCATTCTGAGAAGCCACTCCATAATTCAGCATGATGACTGAAGGAAATTTATAAGAGACTAAAAAGAACTGAAAAGGATACCTGAAGTACAGAGGAAGAAAGAAAACAAGGTGTAAATGAATAGACAGATAAAAACTGCTTCAGATAATTTTGCTTTTTGTCATCTGCAGTGCTTCAAATATGTTCTTGTCTGTCAGTTCCAAATAAATACCTTTTAGCTGCCTCTAAGTAAACAAAATAACATGAATACCAATTACTATGGCATTTATTAGTATAAATACAAGACACTGCAGTACTCACCGATCTTTTACTACGATGTCACCACAGGACTGACAGTAAAAGATGTAATTCTTATAGGGTTTCAGGCTTTCCCTCAAAGTAAAAACCACATCTATAGATGGAAGGAAATATATTCATTTTCAAAATTGTGTAAAATTTTCTTGAACAAAAAAAATCCTGCCGAATACCTCAAACCAAAAAGGATAAATCTAACAGACAAAGCAAAATGCTGACATTTTAAACAAAATCTTAATTTTTTTACCTGGAGAAGCAAGTATTTAGATTTAGGAAAAGCTTGCCTCGTGCTGTGTATTACTAAACAGGAACTGTACATGTGAATAATTATTTTCAACATGCAAATCCTCTCCAGAAGGGGAGCTGATATATTGATAACATTATAGAGATTATGAAAATCGAAATTCAATGCCACTCTTTTGTAATGATATTTCTGATAGTCAGTGTATCTACAAAATGAGGGGACACCCCAATACTGTACACAAATAGTCAGGATGGGGAGCAGGGAGAGGCACTGGTTTTATATTTTTAGGCAAGTAAGAAACCAACCATTGTGGAACCACTCCAGTAAAACATAGTGAGCAACGGCCTCTGCAGGCCACAAAAGCAAAAACGGTCTCACAAAAGGCAGCTCAAACAACTTCTCCTAAGTAAAAAAAGAAGTTATGAAAGTCTCCCCAAATTATCTGATAACATTAAGTGGAAGAAAAGTAAAACTGTAAGCCTAGCTCTACACATGAATATGCTTTGCATCACCCACTTTCTCATACTTAAGAATCAAAGTATACTCTTAGCACCGACATTCAATATTTGAAATTTAGGATTCAGCCACAAGAGAAAAGTACTTTTAAAGGTTCCACAATTTCAACAATTTTGCATAACAATACAAAACATCAAAGGGCAACTAAGATTATCAAATATATACAATGATCACCACCTGGTTCACATACTTATTTTTCACTAGTATGACTTTCCAAGCCTGATTTTTAAAACTTCATCATTGGTCTTTTGAAACGTCGTGTTAATAGGACACATTAAATAATTTTAGTATAATTGAGTTGTCAAAGCATATGCATAGTCACAGATTAATGTACAGATGCCATCTCAGCATACCAACAGATTATTCCAATGTGTTTCTGGTGTTGAAGCCATTACTGTATATTACATATGTTATCGTCCTTTTATACTTTAAAAGCTCAGAATGGCAACTTTGTGTTATTTAATATATCTTTCTGTGTCACATCATATGAAATGAATCTAAATATTCTGAGCTTGGATGCTAGGATGAAAGAAAGCAACAGCTATACTACCATGCTTTCTATTTATTGCAAATACATCCTAGACATGAATTAGCATCACAGAAATAGAGAAGGTAACTTTGCAGATGTTACCTGTGACATTAACCTCTGAAACCCCGGCTGTGAGAATAAGACCCAACACAAACCCGTCATCTTTTAAGTGGTCAGAGATGGACAAGCATAGCCTGATTGCTTGGATGAATCAGATTACTGCATTACTGATAGGATGGGCACTAATGGGTACAAGCTGAAAGAAAGGAAATTTACGTTAGGTATTAGGAAGAAATTCTTTACTGTGGGCATGGTGAGACACTGGCACAGGCTGCCCAGGGAGGCTGTGGATGCCCCAACCCTGGCAGTGCTCAAAGCCAGGCTGGGCAAGTCCTTGTGCAACCTGGTCTAGTGGGAAGCGTTTCTGCACATGGCAGGGGGGAGTTGGGACNGCAGCGCCGCAGCAGTGCAGTTCCCGCCGCTCCTCACTTCCAGGGAATCCGCGCACACCGACACCTCCACCGGCGCGCTGGGGAGCTCCGCCGCCGCGCTGCGGGGGAAAAGCAACGGGTATGCCTCGGGAAGGACCTGTGGAGGCACGCTGCTGCTTTACACAGGCCGGCCCGCAGTTCCCCAGCAGCCCCAGTCGCGCCCCGGGATCCACGCGGCGAACGAGAAGCGNTTAATATATCTTTCTGTGTCACATCATATGAAATGAATCTAAATATTCTGAGCTTGGATGCTAGGATGAAAGAAAGCAACAGCTATACTACCATGCTTTCTATTTATTGCAAATACATCCTAGACATGAATTAGCATCACAGAAATAGAGAAGGTAACTTTGCAGATGTTACCTGTGACATTAACCTCTGAAACCCCGGCTGTGAGAATAAGACCCAACACAAACCCGTCATCTTTTAAGTGGTCAGAGATGGACAAGCATAGCCTGATTGCTTGGATGAATCAGATTACTGCATTACTGATAGGATGGGCACTAATGGGTACAAGCTGAAAGAAAGGAAATTTACGTTAGGTATTAGGAAGAAATTCTTTACTGTGGGCATGGTGAGACACTGGCACAGGCTGCCCAGGGAGGCTGTGGATGCCCCAACCCTGGCAGTGCTCAAAGCCAGGCTGGGCAAGTCCTTGTGCAACCTGGTCTAGTGGGAAGCGTTTCTGCACATGGCAGGGGGGAGTTGGGACGAGATGATCTTTAAAGTCCGTTCCAACCCCTTAGCACTTTATGATTCTATGATTTTCAGCTACCAAACGCGGAATAGGAAAAAAAGAAAATAATTTCGAAGTAGTACGGGGAAGCACGGGAGGGAAACCGTGAGCAGATCCCAAACACACTGCGTTTCCCTTTCATGACATCATTTTTGCACGTTCAATTTCTAAAACTGGCAATTCCAGGAGGTATTTGCCCTAGAGAATCTACACTTCATAGCCTCTCACACTTAA